>CM034233.1:66592929-66917284 GCA_019916065.1 Vitellaria paradoxa | reverse complement strand
TGGTCCCTCGCTAATTCGATGTTCTTTGTACATGAGATAGTTGAAGTTGACCAGTATGAATTGATAGTCGTCGCGTTTCACACCATGTCTAAGATTTACCCAATCACACTTGGACATCAACACTTTAAGCTCTTTATGGTATCTAATTTCAATAACATTTATGAGCAAGCCATGATAAAAGACGGTTCCCGCAAGAGGATTAATGTCATTTCATCTTGAAAAACTTAAGGTATCAGCCTTGAGAGCTACACTATAGTTTTAAGTGGCCTGTCTATTGTCCAACATTTTGGTGTGGAACCGATACCCATTGACGTCATACAATCTGTAGCATCATGCCGCGGTAAATGATCCATTCGCCAGTGATTGGATTTCGTTAGATAAAGTATGTCTGAGCGTTCTACACATTATATGAACCTAAATTCATGTTTAAATAAGTTAGGATGCAAATAACCAAAACAAATGTAAGAGATAACAATAAAATAAACTAGACTTGTTTCTTACATGCTCTTTGAATCATACGTGGAATGAGTTAAAGTGTTCAGCATATACTACGTGATCAGCCGCCCGAGGTAACTTTTGTTTTCTTTCGGCCAAGTGTTTCCTATTAAGTAAAATCTAAGCAACTAGTTAGGAATGTCGATATTCTACAATAAGTTAAAATACATTTTGCTTCAAACTATAGCAACTTAGTGGATGAATGGTTGAATTGATGTCGTATTAAACAAGACAAATTGGTGAGCTTGAACTCACAAATTGTTGGTGAGATTAAAAGATGTTCCATCCCCAACTAGACCCTCATGAATTCGCTGGGGACGAGTCAATTTGATTTCAACATAGCCCATCTACAAGGCACAAAAATTGGCACACTTTTCCATTAAACACGCTTTCACCATAAACGCTTCGGGATAAGCCCTATTGCAAATACACTGTTTCAAAATCTTGAGATACCGTTCACTTGGGTACATCTATCAAAATTGAACAGGACCCCCTAGCATTGCTTCTTCTACCAAGTGTACTGTTAAGTGTACCATCACATCAAAGAAGGCAGGCAGAAATATTGTCTCGAGATGATAAATGGTCAGCGTGATCCGATCCTTGAGAATCTGTAAGTCATCTGGCTAGCCGACCTTCAAACGCAGATGCCTGAAGAAGTTACTTAACTCAATCAATGGCTCAACTACTTTCTTCGGCAAGTATCGGTAAATGGCAATAGAGATAAGCTGTTGTATAAGAATATGGTCATCATGACTCTTTAAACAAGATAAGGTGCTCTCTTGCATGTTCACCCGTCTTCTAATGTTGGAGCAATATTCATCAAACACCCTAATATCTTTGAGTACTATAAGGAACAACTCATTTTCATCCCTATTCATTGTGAACTGGTTTGGAGGTAGGTACACCTGATTTACTCCTCTTAACTGCAAATGTAATAGTTACCATATTTCCATATCTTCCAAGTCACGAGGAGTATTGGCAGTATCTCTCAATCTTACTTTGTCACCTAGTATTGTCCACAATAAGTTGTCACACACGTTCTTCTCAATGTGCATGACATCCAAATTATACACCAGTAACTGTCTTTCCAATATGGTAGCTCGAAAAATATGCTCATTTTTTTCCAATTATGAGTATGGGGCTCATTTGATCATCTCGATGACTCGTGTTTGGTATCCTCTTGAACAAAGTTGGCTCAACAATTCATCACCAATCAATCTACTAGGGGCCAAATTAAATTCTCAGTTCCCATCAAAAGCAGTTCTATTCCTTCTGAACCTATGTATGCTGGGCAGGAATCTACGATGGCCCATGTAAGTGAACTTCTTCCCATGTCATAACCACCGTGACTGAGTGCTCTTATTACAAGGAAAATAAGCAAACTTCCCTTTCATACTCCATTCGGACAAGTTAGCATATGCTGGGAAGTCATTAATTATCCACAACAAAGCTACCTGGAGGTTGAACATCCTATTGGCCACAATATCAAATGCCATCATTCTTTCACTCCACAATTCCTGCAATTTTTCTATCAACAGTTGCAAGTAAACATCAATCTTATCACTAGGTGCTTTCATCCCATCAATAAGGACTGAGAGAATAAGAAAGGGTTGCTTCATGCATAGCCAAGGCGAGAGATTATAAGGAATAAGGGCTACCAACCACATACTATGTGTAATATTTATCACCCTAAATGGGTTTACCCCATCCACAGCCAATTCGAGGCAAACGTTTTGACTATCTGAAGCAAAGTCTAGATTTTGAAAATCAAAATCTTTCCAGGCGGAAGAGTTGGAGGATGGCTCATTTTTCCATTTTCATTATTATTCTTGGAATGCCATCTCATTAAATTGGCCATTTTGAAAGATAAAAATAGCTTCTTTAATCTTGGCTTAAGGGAGAAGTATCGAACTTGTTTTGTAGGACTGGTTTCTGACCCTTTCTCTAGTGGCCAATTGCACTTTAAGCAACAATGTCTTGCTTCTATCTGGAACTACCGCATATAAGACATTTGTCAAGGTTTGTATGCTTATTGTGGAACAACATACAACTCCGCAAGCACGCATTCCATGTCTCTTACGTGAAACCTAAATCTTCTGTCAACTTATAAGCTTGGTAATATGACTTGAAAACTTGCGCACCATTTGGGAGAACCTTTTTCAACAACTCTAGTAACATGTCGAATAAGCTATTGGTCCACTGATTCAAAACTTTCAAGTGCAACAGCTCCACAATGAAAGACAACTAACTATAATGTTGATATCTAGGATACAATTTAGTGTTTGCATCATCGAGAATTCTAAAAAACCTCAATGATTCTTTATTTGCACTAGACCTCAGATTACTCACACCAAGTTCATCCCCGTAGGTACCCAGTTCTACGTGGACATCCCAGCCATGATCTTCTGTATAATTTCCATCATCTGACCCCTAACCACAACATGTTCATCTAATTCAACTATTTTCTCACACCGCCGTAATGAAACATAAGCCTCCCCATGCTTTGTTCAATTCTTGTGTGTCTTTAAGAACCCGTGCCTCAACAAATGATCTTTACAACTCACATATGAAATGATATCAATTAATACACTTTCTACACAGGTAATTGATCGATAGTTGGTCCAACGTATAGGTATACGCAATGAACTCTTCAATTCCTTTGACATATCGTTTCGACAACCTATTCGAGAATGCATGATCCAAGTCTTACTCAACACCTCTAATGCCACATTCTATTGTCAAATGAAATTTCGGCAACATCTTCCCACGATTCTCCAAGTACACGACACAAATACAGTGAATTTTGCATTTATGTATGTACCTGAAGAACAATGAGAGTTGCTACCGACACCTTGCCAAACATAAAACTAGCATAAGAAGCGTTGAGTACGAAATTGAACATTGCATTCCCAAACTGTCTGAACTGGATAATTCAAGAATCGTATACGTCGATTTGTGCATCCTTCTCAGAGGTACCACGAATTAGGTCTTAAAAGACCTAAGTCATCGCCATCAAGGGTGATCAAATCGACTTTGGTGACACGATTCTCTAACGGGTCTAAATTTATTTTAGCACATGCATGAAAGTAATACGAAGAAGTTGCCAGTTATACTCTCCCAATCACTTATGTTCTCATTCACCACTATTGCATGTCATTCAATTTATATGAACCCACTTCTAGTTTCGTGGAGTTCATAAGATAATTAAGTTCGATCAAATTATAATAAATGACTTCTTTCAGATTTATGGAGGTTTGTAGACAGTTTATAATTGTTACAATGATAATTCGAGTTTTGTAAAGATCTTTGAAACTTTAAGAATGTATATATATCTTTGGAGATTGTTGAAGATTTTTTAAGATATAAACATGCTTGTAGTCTGAGATTTGTACAAATTTCTGAATATTAACCATAATTGAATGTTATCCCTAACTAAAATACCTTAAATTCATATCTGGGAGCGTTCTTGAGCTATCTTTTCCCTCAACTCTAGTAGTAATTCCATTTGGATTGAATGAAATGAAAAGAAAAGAAGATAAAAGAAAAGATTTTGAACTCATTGTAAATTTTATTAGTTTAACCTAATAAAGTTGAAATTAATATTATATAATTAAAAATTCAAGGTATGTTATGATAATTATATAGGTTATGTTGATTTTAGCAATAGAACATCAAATTTTTTTTCTAGTATTATTTGGTTAATAAACAATTTGTCTACTATTCTTTGTTGTTTTACTTAAGCGCCCCTTAAAATGTTGATTGTAATTTTTCAATATTTGTAAGTTATTTAAGTAATTTTATCCTTTCATTACCCTTCAACCGGTTCCCACTACACGTATATTAATCTTTTGCTTTACTTAAATGCCCTTTAAAATTTAGATTGCAATTTATTTCAATATTTGTAAGTTATTTAAGTAATTTTATAGTTGTTATTTTTTTTGCTTTTTTTAAGTACTCTTCAACTACCCATTATTCATATATTAATATTTTGTTTTACTTAAATGCCCTTTAAAATTTGGATTGCAATTTTTCAATATTTGTAAGTTTTTTAAGTAATTTTATAATTGTCATTTTTTGTTTTCCTTAAATATCCTTCAATCACCCACTACTCATATATTAATCTTTTGTTTTACTTAAATGCCCTTTAAAATTTAGATTGCAATTTGTTTCAATATTTGTAAGTTATTTAAGTAATTTTATAGTTGTCATTTTTTTGTTTTTTTAATTACTCTTCAACCACCATTATTCATATATTAATCTTTTGTTTTACCTAAATGCTCCTTAAATTTTGGATTGCAATTTTTTCAATATTTGTAAGTTATTTAAGTAATTTTATAATTGTCATTTTTTTGTTTTTCTTAAATACCCTTCAACTCCCACTACTCATATATTAATATTTTGTTTTACTTAAATGCCCCTTAAAATTTGGATTGCAATTTGTTTCAATATTTGTAACTTGTTTAAGTAATTTTATAATTGTCATTTTTTTTGTTTTCCTTAAATATTCTTATCAACCACCCACTATTTGTATATTAATTTTTTGTTTTACTTAAATGCCCCTTAAAATTTGGATTGCAATTTTTTCAATATTTGTAAGTTATTTAAGTAATTTTATAATTGTCATTTTTTGTTTTTCTTAAATACCCTTCAACCACCCACTACTCCTATATTAATCTTTTGTTTTACTTAAATGCTCCCTAAAATTTATATTGTAATTTTTCAATATTTGTAAGTTGTTTAAGTAATTTTATAATTGTCATTTTTTTGTTTTCCTTAAATACCTGTCAACCATCCACTACTCCTATATTAATCTTTTGTTTTATTTAAATGCCTCTTAAAATTTTTGACCCTAGGTAATTAATATTAACTATAATTGAATTTTACCTGTAACTAAATTTAACTCCAAATTAATTTTAAAATAATTAATAATAACCCTAATTGATTTTTATCACTAAATAAATTCAACCGTAATTTAGTTTTAAAAATAATTAATTATATTCCCAAATATAAATTTAACCCTAAATAAAAATTTAAACCTAAATTATGTCAAACTAACTTCTTGTGCTTATGGGATTATTTATTTATTTATTTATTTATTATTATTATTATTTTTTTTTTTTTTTTTGTATTTTCAATATAAACTATACAATTGGGAGTTGAATGATTTTCAAATTAGCAACTATTTTTATGAGTTTATTCTTGGGTTTGTAAATTAATTTTTATGTATGTTAATTAATCGATCATTTTATTTAAATTTTGTCTAATTAATTTAATTTATAGGATTACTATTTTATTTTTTACTATATTCAGTATAAATTAAACGGTAGGTGAAAGTCCCAATCTCACAAAATAGTATCCAATTCCAAACACCCACAAGAGAAATCAACAAGAACAACCAAAGAGACACAGGAATTTGTTGACTTGGGTAAAAACTTCTTTGAACCTAAAGGAGAAAACAACCCTGGATCCTTAAGCGGATCAAACTAACAATTCTTCATTATAAAAATAAGAGGTTACAAGGTACATAGAAATGAATTACAAGTCTCCCCAACCAACTACCTGTTGATCTACTTGTCTAAAACCTATCCTAACCTTGCTTGCTACACTTCCTGCAATAAATCTCAACCTTTGAATAAGAGAACCTTCAGACCTTGAAAGATGAGCTCCCCAATCTGTAGATCCACTGCAGATCTGAGCCAAGCATTGATAGATCTTTGCCAAAGAAAGCTGGTGATGTCAACAATCAAGCAAATCCTACCCAGCCGTTCATCCCTAAAAAGGTTAAGCGCAGGTGACGTTCTGTCCAAAAGGTTTTTTTATATCAAAAGAGAAGGTTAAAAATGTCATTTGGACAGATTTTAAAAAATCTGGACGTCATCATAGGCAGTTCGTGGGCACAAGCTGCTCATGAGCTACTCACAAGACACCCTTACATACTGAACAGAAATTTCCAAGTGTTACGGGCATCTCGCGGGCAGGAATTGCTCTCGAACTGCTTGTGAAATATACCAACTTTCTGGACAGTAACATTTAGGTCCAAATGGCATGTCTGTGGGCACAATCTGATGCTGAACCATAACCACCTCTCTTCCATTTCCAAATCTCTTCTCAATCGTCAACAAAGATAATTAAACACTCTTTGGCATATGCCTAGGCATCAAAAGCCCTAACTTGTGACATTCTATAAAATTTAAAGTGAACAATTACAAGAAAAGTGTTGTCTCGGACATTGCCAACACAAAATCTAATCTATATGACACTTACAGGTAGGGAGCTTAATGATTTTAGGACACACTTATTTTTAGATTTTTAGGTTACTCGTGCTATTTATTAAGCATTTTTTATTTAAAATTTATTTGTCAAGTATTTATAGGATTTTTGTCTATTTTTTAGTATTTTTAATATATTAAAAATACGAATAAATTAACATAAAAAAATTTGAACCAAACTAAAAAAAAACTAATGAAAATACTTCAAACAAATAATAAATTAAGCGTATTTAGTTCTAGGAGACTAGTCACTTGGCAATTAATAATTTATTTGATTTTTCTTTCAAATAAATTAACAATTAACAAATAATTATTTAATAATTAACAATTCCTTCACACATAATTAACAAGTAAACAATTAATGGTCATTAAGTATTTGACTAATTAAACAAAATCTTATCTCCAACACACAAATAACCAAATACAAAATAAATAGTAATTAGATTAATTAAATATAAAATAAACAAAATTAAAAAAAATAACATTTCATGGACTGTTTCAATGGGTGTTAACATGAAAGTCTCAATGTCAACAACATAGAATACAAAATTAAACCTGAAATAAATTAATTAAAGCAAGATTAAGCACACACAAACTACTGAAACCATGTAACAAAAAACAAATTCACAAACTTCAATCGAAACAAAAACTGCCAACTGCCAAAACAAAAAAATAAAAAAACTGTTGAAAAGGAGACCAAGTTACTCAAATTTTTCGGCGTGAGGGTTTCAAACAGCTTTACCTTTCAAAAGGAAAAAAAATCAAACAATGGCCATGGGTGAGGAGAGAGAGAGCGAGAGAGAATACCTGAGAGAGTTGAGTAGAGGGGAGCTAAGCACTGGCGGCAGCGACTTCAGCGGACTGAGCAGCGAACCAGGAAACAACAAGAGAGAGGGAGAGAGAGAGAGAGACAGAGAGAGAGAGAGAGAGAGAGAGGGAAATAGGAGAGAGAGAGCTGAGCGAAATAAGGCCAAGCAGAATGGCACGTTGTTTTAATTAGAAGCCTTTCTCGACCGCATCGAAATGGTCGAGCGAATAAAGCAAACAATCATCTAAAGTGGATTTCTCGACTATCTCTAGGCGGTCGAGCGTTTCTCAGCGTCCTATGTGTTTATTCCTAGTAGTGCCTATAATAGATTAAATATTTAAATAAATTATTATAAAATAATAGACCCGTTTAGTAATGTTCATATTTACTATTTTATTGTCTATGTTTATATATTTTTGAAAATTGATAACAAAAACGTGTTTGTTAAACTTATTTTTATTTTTTAATTAATGAAAACTTAAATAAAATATAAAAAAAAATTTTCACTCTCGTTTTTTTCTGTTATAAACATTTTGATAATTTTACCACTTTATCCATTTTTGTTGTATTACGTTAAAATGAATTATTTTAATCAAATATTTTATTAAACTAAACATATTTTTAATAGGTAATATAATTAATTTAATTTGATTTGATTAATTAAATTAATGTGAAATATATTTTATTAAATTATTTTTAATAAATAATGTAATTAAATTATATTTGATATATTTTATTTTTTTTGATTAAATTATATTTAATAAATAGTATAATATAATTAAATTTAACTTAATATATTTTATTTTATTGAATTAAATTATTTTTAATAAATAATATAATTCATTTAATCATAAATTTAGTTAATTAATTAATAACTAATTAAATTTATAATTAACTAAGTTAATTAATTTGGCCATGTTAAAAAATTATAATTATTAAACTAAATTTATAATTAAATTAATATTTAATTTTTAAAAAAAAATAAAATTAAATATTTTATTAAATAAATTAATTGCTGTAAACAAAATAATATTTTTAAATGTAATTCTTATTTTTATTTTAAAAATAAAAACCACAACATAAAACATGAACAGAAAATGAACAGCATGAATTGTTACATTTTCTCATTATTTATAAATTGACGTACAAATCACTTAATCCAAATAATAATTAAAAAAAAAAGATATAAGAAAAAATGACACGGGGTCAATCAAACTTTATGGGTCCTTAACAATTTTTAATTACATGCAGGACTTGTTTGGTACTTTAAAAAGCAGTAAAAAATATAAAAAAATTTTAAAATTTTTTAACACATTTTATATTTTTAATATTTCGTAAAATTTTTATAAATTTATATATATCTACATATCTCAATAAATTTTTACAAATTTCGATAATTTTTTTACAAATCTTAAAAATTTTTTAATTAGTGTCAATAAATTCTAACGCAAATCATTCTGATAGAATCAAAAAATCGTTCAAATAATTTTTCTCTTCAAAAACAATTGATGAAAAAATTAAAAAAATTTCGTTATTTATATTTGAAAAACCTAATTTGGCACCTATACCCCAAACACAAAAAAAAAAAAAAAATTTAACCATATATATATATATATATATTTGGTTTTTCGTTGCCTTTTATCGTACCAAACGGACCTGTAATTATCGTATGAACGAAAGTGCTCGCGCGTGAATGATTCAGCTCTGGCTCTCCACTCGAAGAGGTCAAACATCACTAATAAAGCAAGGGAGTAACTAAAAACCGCGAAGCAGGCGAAGCGCCACCGCTGTCCGCCGCCCTTGTCCTTGCCTTATATATATATATATATATATGTATATCTATCCCTCTCATCCCCTATCGAAACTAAACCCAAATTTCTCGGTGGGTGTTACCATAAACGGTCTACGATTCGCTTCGCAGTGAAAGGAACTGAAAGCTCGATGGCTTGTTTGAGCGACGAAACTTGGTTATCTGTTTCAGATATGCTTTCCAAGCGTTTGGTTCTTGAAGAAGAAGGGGCGCCGAAGTTGATGGAGTTCAAGTTGGAGAATGTCTTCCCAGTTTATGCAATGGGGCTGTTGAGGCCCGAGCCGGCGCTGCTTGGGCAGGTACCCAATTCGGGGTCCGCCGTGGATGATCCCATTTGGGACGCTGTCAGAGAAGAGGCTAAGTTGGAGGCACGCACCACGTTTCTTCTTGCTTCTTTTTTCTTTGCATTGAATATTAACGGAAATGTCGTTGTTTACTATAATTTGGAGATGTTTAATTCATGAATTGACATATACAAAAAAGAGTTGCCACTCGACTACTCCAGGATTTAGACTTGAAGAAATCTAACAAGAAAGTTGGATAAAAGTATCGATTTTAGGATGAATGACCATAAAGTAGAAAAATAGGTGAAAATACATCATGCCATAATGAAGATTTGAAATTTATAATCATAAATATATGTAGTCAAGCAATTGTTATCCTGTTCCACAATATCTTGTTTGAATCTACTGTTCATTTCTTAGTATTTGTTGGAGTTGTGGCTCATTATAACTCACGGGAATACAAAAGATTGGGGGTACGAATAATCCTATTCTAAGCAGGTTTGAACTTTCAGTTCAGCAATCTTATTCTAAACAGGTTTTTGATTCTTGTTTTGCCTGGGATTGTTATTTCTATATATTTAGAACGTGTTGGACATTAATGCTAAGTTTCTATATATTTAGAATGAGTTGTCCATCGAGGCTAAGTTTAGGTTAGGGTTTTCAAAGGTTAGGGTTGAAAGAAAAATTAAGAACAATAGGGTTGAAAGAAAAATTAAGAACAAGTGACAAGATTGTTTAGGGTTCTTTAAAGTTTTCTCATATCGCTCTTGTGATTCCTTACTCTATTATTGGAGTTTCTTATAATTGAATACCAGTTTTTCCATACCTATGGACGTGGGCAAATTGCCAAACAACGTAAATTTGTGTTCTTTCATTGTGTGATTTTCTTATGTTCGTCTGTGAATTTGCCATTATTCACTAGTGTGTTACTAGACAAAGGTGATCCAGGTTTATGCATCAACAATATTTATTACAGCTTTAAATACATATATTTGATGAGGAGATCGACAACGCCTTGCATTATATCAATTGCTCTATCAGATTTAGGCATTGCAAGGGATGCGTGTCATGTGCATTTCACAAAATAATTTCACTTTCTCAAATAAAGGATTCCATCAAATTTCTCTCAATTTTTACAAGTAGTTCTTTTGTTGATAATACAAAATGCATTATATTCAAAATGCTTGAGGCTTCCGCATTGTAAGGTCTAGGGAGGGTCAGATGTACACATTGCAAGGATGCCTATCTTGAACTTTTCATAAAATAATTCACCTTCTCAAGTAAAAGGTTTCATCCATTTTCTCTCAATCTTCGAAGTAGTGTTGTTGTTGATAAAACAAAATGCCTACGTTATACGAACTATACTATTGTTGGATATGACAAGGGTAAGGGTATAGAATATGTGTCTGACTCCCGTACACAAATTAGACTCTTGGATCTTTTAATTTTTAAAAATATTTGTTGAAAACTCAACTTTGATGGTAAAGAAAATTTTTCAATCTTTCACATGGATAGTAAACCAATGGAAAGTGCCATCTCTCCATCGAATCAAATTGGCCAAAGTTGGCCAAAGATGTACATTCATGAGCCCATCTAAAGTTTCAATCAATTAAAAAATTCATTTTTCTCTGAATTCTATTAAATTTCAAATACATTACTTAATAATAATCATATCAATCTATCACACTATATATAATATATTTAAATGTTCACAATATGTTGTATGGATGTCTATTGGATACATATCCAAGTATCCCAAAATTAAGGGTTTAAGAAGATTCGAAACCTGGAAACATACTTGCACCTGACACTCATACCCAACTCCATATAACATAACAAAATTCTTTACATTAAAAATATCTTGAGATTTGTGTTGCAAAGCTTAGCAAAGATCATCAGTGATCCCATAATCTCTCTCATCAAATGTAAGATGAATGCAAAACCATAGGAAGTAATAGCATCATAAATTCCATGGGCTTTTTCACATTGACTAGAAGAGTTTCCATCCACATTAATCTCTCTAAAGCACTAAACACGTTGCGCTGAATATCCAACTTCAAACAAAAATTAAATTAGAACCAACTGACTCTCCTTATCTCGCTTTAGAATGCCAATTGATTTAATTGCTTCCCAGTCTCAAGCTCATCAATGGCCAATGTTTTTTTTGGCAAGTTTAGTAGCTTGAGTTGCTTTTAGTTGATCTTGTTTTTTGCAAAATGAATCAACTAACAATTTACTAGGATTTGTCAGATTTTTCATAAAATGTTGGATTATTCATCCACAAGATGAACCAAGATGAAAAAAATGTAATAATAATTGGAGAGGGGTGCAATCGGGCAAGTATACTTACAATAGAGAGAAAAAATCAACAATTTATAATACTACTAGTAGATTTTTCACAACCTTCGAGGGGGTGGCCGCCCCCTAGATCTGTCCCTAGGTGTCATGATTAATGTTGTTTGCTGATGATATAGTTTTTGTGAACAAAATAAAATATGGAGCAATTGCCAACTTATAATTAGGGATATAGGCGTTAGAATCACGAAAATTTAGAATAATTAGGATTAAAATTGAATATATGAAATCTAAATTAAGTAGTAACTCGAATATAACTGAAGTAATATTTTACATTGAATGCGAATAAATACTTAAGAGGAAAGAATTTTGATACTTAGGGTCAATAATACAAGTGGAGGAAAAGATTGATTGGAATATTACGCGTGGAATTAAGGTGCGTTGTATTTAATAGAGGATTGCATCCAATGATTTATGTGATTGTCATATACATTTAAGATTAAAAGGTAAATTTTATTCAACAATGATTATCCTTTAGAGTGTTGGGCAACAAAAGAAAAATTGTTAATAAAATGAATGCATCCAATTTAAGGTTGCTAAGATAAATATGTGATAAAATGAGAAAATATAGGATTAGAAATGGTAAGATTTGTGAGATGGTGGAGGTAGCACCAATTAAAGATGAATTGAGAAAAAATCGGCTAAGGTAGTTTGACCATATAGAACGGTGATTGATAGATGCGCTAATTAAGAAAGGTGACAATATCCAAAAATTGTGGGTCGTATGAGGTGGCAGGGTAGACCAAAATTGGATAGAAATAATAAGTAAAAAATGACTTGATGTAGCTTAATAAAGGAAATAACTCTCAATCAAGCCCCGGGGGGGGGGGGGGGAAGATTCATGTTGCCAACCCCATTTAGTTGGAAAAAGATTTGAGTTGTATTTTTGAACGTTCAATGGATTTTCCTCACTGATTGGTTGCCATGAAAATGGTGGGCAAAGGAGGTTTCCTTTTTTAAAAAAGAATTCTTGCGTGGGTAGGTCCAAGTTGTTTGTTTAAATTTTTGTTAGAACCTTATGAGAATTGTGCACTACTACTGCATTTATGTTTATGTTTCTGCAAGTTTCATTAAAATTGTTGCAATGGATTTATACCTTAGTCCCTCCCCCCAACCCAAAAAAGAAAAAAAAAATCTAATTGCATCCTGATATATTAGTTGTTTCTGAAATATAACATTTCAGGCAGAGAAAGAGCCAGTTTTGAGCAGCTTCTTGTATGCCAGTATTTTGGCTCATGATTGTCTAGAACGAGCATTGGGATTTGTCCTTGCCAATCGACTCCAAAGTCCTACGCTCTTGGCCACGCAACTAATGGACATATTTTGTAATATAATGCTGGATGATCGAGGCATTCAACAGTCAATTCGCCTTGATGTGCAGGTAATTGGTTGTTCTTACAAAATGGCAGTTGCTTTGCAGAGGTCTGCTGTTAATGTGCCCATTAGATGGTCTTTGTACACCCATACTTTACTTTTTTCAGGCATTTAAAGACAGGGATCCTTCTTGTTTGTCATACTGCTCGGCTCTTTTGTACCTTAAGGTATTCCTTCTTTTATATTTTTTCACTACATGGATTGATTGTTTAATCAAAATGGTTTAGTGGAGGAAAATGTCAGTTTTTTTGTAATCTTCTTTTATTCAGTGGCTTCCTTGAAGTATTGTTTGATTTTACACCTGCAGCACCCGGGTTCCATCTCTTTTTACTTCAATGTTAAGCATTGAAAATGATGGGGATCCACTCCCTCACAAGTTACTTTCTTTTGCAGGGTTACCACTCTTTGCAAACATATCGTGTAGCACATGCTTTATGGACCCAGGGACGCAAAGTGTTGGCATTGGCATTACAAAGTCGAATTAGTGAGGTAGTTTTTGATCTTTATAATCCCCAATCGGGCATCAGTATCAGATTCTTGAGACACTTTTAGTTACATCTCCTGATGTCACTACTTTATGCTTATCTAGGTTTTTGGAGTTGACATACATCCAGGTATGGTTTTTTATTTCATACTTTTTTTTTTTTTTGCAAATTGAGTGCCATAAGTTGTCATTTTGATGAGTTTACCTAGGAGAGTGAATTCTTTCCTCATTTTAGGAGTTGCAAGATGTTCAACACTTGTGTTAGGAGTTATCCTTTTAGATTTGGAGGAAATTCAAACTGTTTTTCATGGAATCCGTTCAAGAAAAGATAAGGAAATTAATTTTTGGCAAACTTGAGCGCCCCTGTTTCTATGTGAGAGTGAGAATGTGTAACACTTAGTTATATTTCATTATGAGGTCAAATTTACTCATCTTTTCTTTGTATCTGGTTATTTTGTACAGCTGCAAAAATTGGAGAGGGAATACTATTGGATCACGGGACGGGTGTAGTTATTGGTGAAACAGCTGTTATAGGGAGTAGAGTTTCACTGATGCAGGTGCAAGTGAAAGTGTGAAACAACTTTGTTCTTCCTTTCTTTCACTATTTATCTGATGGATGGTTCTTTCTACTTTCTTGCAAACTAACATATAATGTTTGGGAAAAATATTTCTAGTTTCTTTTACTTTTCCCTTTTCCTGATTATTAATCAATTGATTCATTTTATTGCTAGGAGCACAGGAAGGCTACAGTTATATTCAACTTTTTTATTGGAAAAAGAAAATATTGGAAAATGTTCTGGAAAATAAAGATTGAAATTGATAACAGAATCAATTAAATGAGATTGACCACTCTCATTTAACAAAGTTACAAAGTTGGAATCTGTTTAGGTCGATACATGGATGAACTGGTTATGTTTGATACTTTATGAGGGATCATGGTCTTATAGATATGACCAAATGGTGAAAAATGTTTTGGAACTGATTTAGAGTTGCTGGGTCATGAGGCTTTATTAAAGCGAGTGGTCTTAGTGAATGTTGACTTTGTTTCTAATTTTTATTCTGTTATACCGTACTTTGTTTTGATGCCTTCCTATTTTGCCTAATCCCCTGCCTGGGTGTGGCATTCATCTGTTGGATATTTTCAGTTTTGCATCTTTCCTTTCTAATTGAAGTCCAACATGACGAAATTTAAAAAAATAAAATAAAATTCTTAAACTTTATATTAGATGCATGAAATTTGACTTATCTTGCTTTCATCGACCTGTTTTCTTGTGTTGTGTGGCGATCTGGCTAACTATTTATTTTTCTCTGATATAAAAGTCTTAATTCACAACAAGGACATTTTACATATTTTAATAAATTATTCTTCTTTGGAAATCACATTCTGCTCATCACAAAAATTTTTGACAGGGTGTAACATTAGGAGGAACTGGGAAAGAAATTGGTGATCGCCATCCAAAAGTAGGTCAAGGTGCACTAATTGGAGCTAGTGCCACTATACTGGGGAATATAACAATAGGTGAAGGTGCAATGATAGCTGCTGGTTCCCTTGTATTGAAGGATGTCCCTCCTCACTGGTAGGAAATAATGCATTCTGGTTTATCCAAAAAAATTGTATCAAACTTAAGTTATCAATCTTGTATTATCATATAGTTGTGATTTCCTTTTCTTGGTTTTAAAGCATGGTTGCAGGAATACCAGCGAAGGTGTTTGGTTATGTAGACGAGCAAGATCCATCTCTAACAATGAAGCATGGTACGCCAAATTTATGAGCATAGACAATGATCATAGAGTTTCTTTCCCAAGTTTTCACATTCACACTTTGGAAGAGACTATGCATTTGTTTATCACTGTTGAATGATAGACTAGTGCTGCTGTTTCAGCGTCCCCCCCCAGGGCCCGTGCCCCCCGGGGGGGGGGGGTTGGATGTGGGCTGTGGAGCCTTCTAAACAGGCACTTCCTCTTCTATGGCCAGTAAATTATGATCTACAAATTGATGTCTAAATCTAATCATGCTACTACAGTTACTTCAGGGCAATTGATTTATTTTCTTAAACCTTGAACATACATCCTTGGGGTAGCAATTCAGATTGTGCGAAAGGGGCCTCAAATAGGTTAATGTTTTGAAAAGAAAAAAAATTGGTGTGGAGGGGCGGTTAGAAATAAAAAGAAGGATGAAAGGAGAGACTTGGTTAGCCATTAGTAGTTCTTCATGAAGAAATGTTACCTTGGAAAATGATAGAGGATGTTTAGATAAATATTATCTTTAAAAATGTCTTTAGCCTGAAAAAGTTGTTGGCAAACTGTTTGGTTCTGTTAGACTCTGAGCTACCATGACTCTACTACAAACAACAGTCACATCATGGGTTGTTAGAATGCAGGCTGTATTAGTGACTGTTATTACCTAGGTCTTGTAAATATTGTTTCTATAAAATGTTTATAGTTGTCACCATCTGTTCTTCCACACCCATTTCGCATATTCACTGTTGTGCTTTTTAATTCAATTTGCAGATGCCGGTAAAGAATTCTTTGAAAATGTAGCTGTTAGTTGCATGGAGGGGAGATCTCCTGGTAAGTAGTGTTAATAGATTTTTGATCCCCTTTACAATATAAATTTTCTAAATAAGTAGTGTTAGTGGATTTTTGATCCCCTTTAAAATATAATTTTTCTGGACAAGAGTTACCAATGAAAATATGTGAATGCTAAGATCATAAACCACATAGGTAATTCATCCATTCAATCGAGTCCTTGCCACCCTTATCATGTGATCCATCTGCCCTCTCAAGGTGAACCTAACTGAAGGGTGATTGAAGCATGTTGTACTTGGCTTAGTGGCTTCAGTGTGATTTCCACTCAAGAGTCTTTTAGAGCATTTGTACCATATTCCTTATCCCTTTTACCCCCAAATACAAAGAATATGGCCAAATACCTCACCTAACAGATTCCTCATCCCCAAACCCTTTTCTTATCTTATTCCTCAAACAAATTTTTGTTCCTCAAAAATATGGAATCGGGATAAGCAATTTATTGGTTGAACAAGGCTAAAAGTGATTTCCTATTCTGTAGCATGCCATTATAGGGGTAGGAGGAATCTTTTACAAATGCTCTTAGTAATACCAACTGTTTGCCAATGAAGATGGCAATACCATGACAAAGACTGATAAAATGCAATGCTAAAAACTCCTTTTTAGTACCAAAATTCGGTTTGAAGAATGACATTTGTTGCTTCTTTTTGACAGCCTTCAAGGACTACGTTAACTGCTTTGTTTGTGGCTATTTACCTCGCTACTTGTCGATGCTTGTGATGGTTGTGGATGGATATACTCTGAAATATATATACATTTTTTAAACTTTTGTGGTCTATCTCCCTAGTGTTTGGATACTGGCTTTTTTTATCATTTCATTAGACTACTCATTATTTTCAGGAGCATTAGGGACAGAGTGAAATCACGGTTACACTCGAAGTTGTTGCTAATTCAATTTTCAACTCGCATCTGTGGGAGGAAAATGATGCCCTTCCGTACTCAATGTGAAACAAGATTGCATGCATAGATTCAGGTAGTGCATTTAATCATTTACTCTCCCGCGTAATTTGTGAGGAAACATTGAAAATTCTCGGACTGAGAGGTGCAAATTCAGGGGTATTGAACAGAAGCAATATGTGTCAATTCATTTATTAGTTTTCACTCCCTAAAGGGGTTCTGATATTGCCCTGTTGTCACATGGAAAATGGACTTTGATGATGTGAAAATATGCCACGTAAATGGATCCAAATTGGTTTGGGTTGAGCCGACTTGTAAATCTGCATCTCTCTTCTTAATTTCACTTGCTATAATGATCAATTAGGCAGAAGGTGACCTTGGACAAACAAGGAACTTCAGATCAAAATGAATGATACAACCCCTCCCAACTTCAGATTCAAAAGTAGATATTTGATCGCATTTAATTTCTCATCATCATATTCACAATTTGACCTGAGGGTTGGGTGGGTTGGTGAACGTTATTATGTATTTTCTTTAATTCCTATTGAACTTTTTTCAGAAAATTGTATTCAAGTCATACTTTGTAATCTTTTAAAGTTATTAGTCACACCCAAAAAAAATTATTACTTTTAAGTCACATTAATGTGGAAAGTTTTGTATTTAAGTCACACTTTTGAGTAGGTTTCACGAGTTTGTTTTAAATATAGTTTCTAATATACTGATAATATTCTTTATTTTTATAACAAAGTTACACAAGTTATTTCCAGGAATTCCGGGAATCACGTGAAGATATGGTTTATTGAGAATCACGCTTCTTTCGTTTTTTTTTTCTTTCCTTGTTTTCAGTTTCATTATTTACAGTTTTAGTCGTAAAGATATTAAGAAGATAGAGCTTATTTGGCTTATCTTCTTCATGAATTGATTTTGCCGATTGGCATTTTGAGTTATCTTCAAAATAGTACCGGTACTGTTTCAAAAAATATGATGATGTTGGCTCGTATGGTTGGTTTGTGTTATGTATCGATTGATATTTTTTAGGAAGTATGAAAACAGTACCGGTACTATTTTATCGGTACTGGTACTGTTTTCAAAACAGCACCATGAATTATAAGCAGATGACGAGTTTTAAGGGCAACAGAAATCTATTGGGCCAAGCAACGTTTTGAGCTATCTTTAAAACAGTACCGGTACTGTTTCAAAAAATATGAGGATGTTGTCCCATATGGTTGGTTTGTGTTATGTATCGATTGATATTTTTTAGGAAGTATGAAAACAGTACCGGTCTAAAACAGTACCGGTACTGTTTTTAAAACAGCACCATGAATTATAAGTAGATGACGAGTTTTAAGGGTAAGAGAAATCCATGGGGCCGATGGGCTTTTTGAGTTATTTTCTAAACAGTATCGGTACTGTTTCAAAAAATATGATGATATTGGTTCATATGATTGGTTTGTGTTATGTATCAATTGATATTTTTTAGGCAATATAAAAACAGTACCGGTCTAAAACAGCTCCGGTACTGTTTTATCGGTACTGTTTTCAAAATAACACCATGAATTATAAGCAGATGACAAGTTTTGGGTAAGAGAAATCCATGGGGTTGATTAGCATTTTGAGTTATTTTCAAAACAATATCGGTACTGTTTCAAAATCAGAAAAAATGAAGATACTTAAGAATGATGATCGATTTAGGTTTTTTCCAAACAGTTTTGATTTTGTTTCCAAAAATCAGTTTTACTTGCTTTGTAAAGAAGATGGAAAGTCGCGGAAGTTATGAGTGAAATGTGCACTATTTTCGGATAAAACTGGCAGTTTTGAAATGTGGTGAAAAACGCGTGATATCTTTTTTTGTCTTTTTGTTGCAAGTGTGACTTATTTACAAATAAATTTTTTAGATATGACTTAAATCTTTATAAGTCCATAAATAGTGTCTGACCTCCAAAAACTCCAACCCGGGGGGTGTGGTGGGCTGGGGTGAGGGGCTGCCTTCTAAATCCTTCCCATGTTCTCGGTGTGGCCATTGATCAAGACTGATTTCACCTTTTTTTTTTTTTTGGACTACAGGATCAAAACTAATATCTAATTCTTTAGTTGTCTCATCTTCTTTAAAATACGAGTTAAAGTGCTTTTATACCAGTGTACCAATGTAAAAATTACTATTACTTTTGAACTTTAAAAACTCTTACCATGTATTTTAGATAAAGGCATCGTTTGGTGTGCTAAAAAATAAAATAAAATTTTAACAATCTCTAAAAATTACTAAAATTCTCTATTACATTTTTACACATTTATATGTTTATTAATTTCAAAAAAGTTTAATATTTTGCTAAAAACAAAATCGAAAACCTAGAAAGAGGTTAACGAAGTGTAAACAAAATAAATTTTTTTGGGCAATCATGTTTCTCGAATCTAAAGCTTTTGAACAAATACTATTGTAGGCTAGGCCTACAACACCATTCGAACGGTTTGCTTCATTCCGTTCCCACGGTTTAATATTTTCAATCATTTAAACAGCTCAGCAGACGAGATCTTGACTGAGAATTTTTTAAACCCGTTAGAACGGATTTGGGAAAATCGTTTTAATGGTTTACCATTGTTCATCTCTAAAAAATACGATTTGAAAAAAAAATACCAAATATTAAAATTTATATAAAATTACGTTTTATCTTATTTTTTTTTATCTTTTACTACTCTAAAACGGTACCTAAATTGAAGTTTTTAACGATGTTTAGTTTTTAAGTCAATACAAAAATATTCATTTCAGATTGAATTGATGGAGCAAGTGCAAAGTGTGAAGTATATGGGTGTTAATGCACTTGTAAGATCAATAATAGCCAAAACTAGAAGACGAAATTTTGCCTCCATTTGAATCAACGGCCCAAGTATTTTAAATATTAATAGATAATGCTGCAGGATTGGGGATAAAAAAGATTACCCTTGAGTTTGGACTCGAAAGTAAGGTACCTACTCCAATTACTCATTTCTCTAAAGGCACTCGATTATCCCCTTTCTATCTTTGATATAAAATATTAGTTATATTTTCTCTTATAATTTTATTATTTTTTGTTGATATACAAGACATTTGAAGACAAAAAAATGTGAATATATAATATATATCATGTATTGGACCAAACTCAAGATCACTTCACCCAATCGTTAATTTCAAGATTTCAAGAATTAGTTAAGGTGCGCGCAAACTGTCTCGGACACCCTAAAATATCCAAAAAAAAAAAAAAGACCAAGGTTTTTTGTCCAATGGTCATCTCCCCAACTTCATGCAGTGAAGATTAAGGGGATTAGTTATTACTATGATATGTTTAGTCATTTGTGTTGAATTTCTCCCACCCCTCATTGTGTGCACGGATGGGTTTTAAACTTAGGTGTGAATCTAAAATCAAAAGCATAATTTGGTAAAATAAACTCGATTAAAAAAAATTAAAAAATAAAGTTGTGGAATTTTCTTGTACAATTTTTTGTAGGATATCATTTTTTTATTTTCTTTAATTTTTATTTTTGGAAAAATGAAAATTTAAAGTTTTCTAGATACATGCTATTAGAAGGGTGCATAAAATATTAAATAGACTAAAAATTACATGAATTTAAGTTTGATATAAAAGTTATCAATTCAATATACTTCAATTCTCAAATTAGTAATTTTTTTGAGTCAAACTTGCTTGACTACATATTTAAAGTTTATTTATTACGTAAAATACTAATATACCATGAAATTAAACTAATCCAAATAAAATTAGACTAGTTGGATTCTATAGGATAATTAAATATAAAAATTAGATTGTAAATTTCGTATTTAATATAAAATTGACCTACTCTGATGCAAAAACACCTTTAACTAACAGAATTATTGTTGGATAAAAATGAAAAAAAAACAAATAGCATGATTCCAAACAATACAACCATGAAAAGCAATTGTAGGTTAGGTCCATAATACAAAATTTACTCGTCTTTTGTAAAAGATTAGCTGAGAAGCTCCACATCAAAGATAAACGATCAAAAATACTCTCCAGCATTAGAAGATTATAGTGACAATTCGTTACAGAATAATCACTTACAAAAGTATTCAAAAAAAAAAGACAAAATAAATAAAAAAAAAATATTAGTGTTCACCATTTCTTTGAAAATTGAGAGAATGACTAAATGAATTTTTAGTTCAAAAAAAGATTAAATGAATTTGTATTGTACCTAAAAACAAGTGGAGGTAGTTGGGTTGAAAAGTTAAGAAACTTTATCTTTATGTATGCGCATAACTTTATGTCTTGATTATTCTTCATGTGCAGGTGACTTTCCATGCTTCAAAGAGTGCGTTTTTCTAATTTCTTAAAGTATGTTAGTGACTGAAGTTGGTGAATTTGAATAAGAAAATAACACATAAGCCAATTTTTGTGTGTGCGAGAGAGAGATATTTTTTGTTTTCTTGAAATACGTTGCTTAGTTAGCCAATTTGCATTGAGAATATCATAAGCCAATTTGAGAGAGAGATTTTCTAGTTTTTTGAAGTACGATTGCTAAAGTTAGTCAATTTGCATTGAGAATATTATATATATATATATATATATATTTGAATGGGTGATAAAAAAAAATGAAGCGATATCTTAATTAATTATATACTTGTGCAATGCACGACC
Source organism: Vitellaria paradoxa (assembly GCA_019916065.1). NCBI lineage: Eukaryota > Viridiplantae > Streptophyta > Magnoliopsida > Ericales > Sapotaceae > Vitellaria > Vitellaria paradoxa. Next base: position 66,895,279 of record CM034233.1, on the reverse strand, counting down.
AACTTTTATTGATTTTTTTTTTTATCAAAATTGCTAATGATGAAATTTGAAATTATAAAAGATAGTCAAGGAAGTTCGGTTTTAAAACTAAACAAGGAGCTTTACAATACAATAAAAAAATTTAAGGTAATTTAAAATTTTTAGAATCAAAATATAAAAACATTTGACTAAAAATATTTAAAAATCAAATCATCAATCAAGCAATCTAGATCAAGAAATGGATAAATAATGGAAGGCAATTAGAGTATCCATCTCTATATAGGCATAGATATATGAAGATACATATAATGGAAGAAAATCAAATATCTATCTGTAGATAAATGTATGAATATATATATATATATATATATATATATATATATATATATATATATATATAATATGACGAAAATACAAAAACAAAAGTTAATAAACAAATCTGGTAATTTTGTTGATACCTTTCTTTGCTTCTAATAATACTCTTTCGACTCTGCTCAAGCACTATGCTTAAGGGAAGATCAAATACTTTTAAAAAATAATACATATAACACAGAAGTGGTGTGTTTAAAAAAAAAGTCATTTATGCTATATTTGAAATATGAATTTGTTCATAAAAAAGAAAAGAAAAAAAAAAGATAAAATTTATCATTTATGTAATTTTTATATGTTTAATCAAGTAAAAATTAAACTTTATTAATAAATATCTATTTATATTAATTTTATTTTTTTTAATTTAATAAAAAAATAAATTTAATTTTTTCACTTCATTTTATCATTCTTAATTAAAACCGACCAAGTACAGCCACACTTTGTAATATTCTGAACTCAAATATCCATTCTTGCCTGTTGAAACTATTATCATTTATCAACATAAAATAAGCAAATAAACAAGATGACGAAGATTACCAAAAAAAAAATAAATAAACAAATAAACAAGATGACGAAGCAAACCACTAGCTTCAACAAATCCGCTCTTGAATTAGATATATAAAAAAATCATTATAAAAAAATTAGTCGACTTGTAAGACTCGTTTATTTGACATTCATTGTTAAATCATCCATCAGAAAACTATACAAAAGGTCCGTATGACGCAGTAAAAAATAATAAAAATAGCGAAAAATATGATTTTAAAAAATTTTTGGTATTTGATACACATCTCAAATCGTATTTTTTGGAGATGAACAGTAGAATTCCCGTTCTGTAGACTAGATTTCCTTTTGGACGATTTTAAATTTTGTATCAGTCGCGACTTCTTTATAGACCAAACTAGACTCGAAACGTCACTGGTGTCAGAACGATTTACGGTGGTTCATTGGGACAGAAGTTGATAGTATCAAACCATCAGAACAGTTTACGGTAGTCTATTTGGACGGAAGTTGGAGGTGCTAAACTGTTGAAACGGTTTGGTGCAAGTCATTTGGACGGTATTACACTATTACACTTTCTGATTTATCCTTCTATGCAAGTGTCCAAACGATTTTTACAATCTGTCGGAACGACTCTAAAAAAATTAGTCACAGTAAATGTTATTCAGTAGCTTGGGAGTATGTGGTGAAAATAGTAAAAAAAAATTACTATTTAATTAATCAAATTCCAATTATCAACTTTTTTTAAAAAGTATTGAACTTTTTCGAACCTTGAGAAAATACGAAAATATAATAGAAGTTTTAAAAAATTTTTAGTAAATTTTGTCGCACCAAACAAGCTTTAAATTTGAAAAATGATATTAGCACTACAAATTTTTCCTCACAATAAATATTGCTTTTGGGGTGTGAGAAACAAAATTTGTAGTGCGAATATTACAAACCCCCGTTCCCCCCCCCCCCCCCCCGGGCCCCCCCAAAAAAAAATCTTTTCGCTTTCAGCCATAGAACAACAAATTTTGAAGAAAACTCCAAAGGAAACAAAATGCTACAACCACTTAAGCATGCCTTGCTTAGAAGTCCTTCATGAAGGCAACCAACTTCTCAACCCCAGCCAAAGGCATGGCATTGTACATAGAAGCTCGCATTCCACCAACCGATCTGTGCACCTTGAGCTGCACCATCTTCTCTTCTGCAGCCTCCTTGATGAACTCTGCCTACATTCAGACTTCTCCACTGTAAATGGAACATTCATCAACGACCTAACAAACTCATCAACCAGGCACCTGTAAAACCATTGCTCCGATCAATTGCATCGTAAAGTATCTGACCCTTTTTCTTGCAACCTCCACCAAACCACCGTGTGCCAGCAGATCTTCAAACACCGACCCACAAATGTAAATTCCATAACAAGGTGGGCTGTTGTAGAACGAATTGTTCTCGGAATGGATCTTGTAATCCAGCATCACAGGAGTGATCCCCTAGGCATTCCCAATCAAATCTTTCCTGATGATAACAATGGTCACCCCAGAAGGACCAACGTTCTTCTGTGCACCCGCGTAGATCACTCCAAATTTAGTCACGTCCACAGGGCTTTGAACAAAAATTGAATGACATATCAGCAACCAACAAATCATTGGGCGTGGGATAGTTCTTGAACTCGACCCCGTGAATGGTCTCGTTGGCGCATGTATGCCAATACTTGCGTGCGGTTTTTGTTTTAGTTCATCAAAAGATGGAATTTTCGTGTATTTCTTGGATTCGCCAGACCAAATCACGGTGGGTTTGGAGTACTTGGCGGCCTCCTTGAAAGCCTTGTCGCCCCACAACCCGGTGACTACGTAATCGACCGGGTCGTCGGGCTGGCAGAGATCCAGAGGGACGGCGGCGAATTGGGTGGTAGCGCCGCCTTGCAAGAACAGGACAGCGTAATCGGCGGTATATTGAGGAGGGCACGCAGATCTGCCTCTGCCTTCTGGATGATGGAGAGAAATTCCTTGCCTCTGTGGCTCATTTCCATGACGGTCATCCCGGAGCCGCGCCAGTTGTAGAGCTTGGATTCGGCCTTCTTGAGCACGTTCTCAGGCGGGGCAGCGGGGCCGGCTGCGAAGTTGAAGACGCGGTCCTGGGATTGGGCGGCGGCGGAGGAGCGATCTTGGACTTGGGCTGACATTGAGCAGGTGATAAAGATGGGCTCGTCGGAGCGCAAAGAGCGGTGAATATGGAAAATATTGATGGGGGTAATGGAGGTGGCGGTGGGGTTTTTGGGGACGTGGCGATTAGGATTTTTGAGGAGAGAATGAGGGGAAGTTGCTGACATTGCCATGATTCCTTTTGGGATGGGTGGAAGATTGTGTCTCTCTCTCCAGTTTTCTCTCTCTAGAATGAGCCAGAGAGAGGAATAAACGGGTGAAGAAGAGATCTGCAACGTTTGAGTGCGTGGGGGTTTGGAGTATACATAGTGGAATGTAGAGCTGTCTTTATTTGGTTGGATTTTCAATGTCAAGAAAGTGTATCTGATGAATAGATTCTCTCGTTTGGACATATGGTTAATATTAAATTATCTAAAAGGTAAAATAATAATTTCATACATTTTGTTACCGGGAAAAAAAAAAAGGATAAACTAATGAAAGGGTTGATTATTAAAAATTAATGTTCAATATTTAAAAGGTAGTATTACTTTTTTGTTTAATGAGGTCAAGGCAGTACCCGATGTATTAAAAACTAACAAAAAAATTCGAGAATCTCTAAAACTCTAATATATTTTAATCATCTCATATTTTTTAAAATCTTTATAAATTTCTATATATATTTACATATTCTAATAAATTTTTACAAACTCTAATATTTTTTTTTACAAACTCCAATTACCTTTTCATAAATTCTAATAACTTGTCAATAAATTTTAATAAATCTGACATAAATCCGTAGGAACGGACCAAAAAATTTATTCTCACGATTTCTCTATCTAACTTTTTCAGACAAAAGTCAAAAAGTTCAACAACTTTCAAAAAAATTCTGATATAAATCTGTGGAAACGGATCCAACAACTGTTCCCATGGTTTCTCTCTCTAATTTTTTACCGCAAAAGTCCAAAAGTTACACTATTCATCTCTAAAAAAATATAATTTGGATTAGAAACACCAAATGTCAAAAATTATCCTAAACTACATTTTTCTTATTACTTCTTATTTTTTTATCACTCCAAACGCTACATAAATAGAAAACTAACCTAATGGGTGATTGTTAAAAACAATTGGGTACAATAAGGGACCCTTTTTTTACAATCTTGAAATGGTTAGAAGAATTTTTTTTTCTTTTTTATTGAGGCGAATTAGTGTAATTTAAAAATGAGGATAGATTAACACTAATTTTGATGTTAGTGTAATGACAACTCAATCTAAATTATTGGATAAAAATTTAATAGTATAAATATATTTATAAATTTTTAATTTAAAGATAGTGAGTATGTTTGAACTATTATGTTAAAACCCAACGACCCATATTAGGTCGTCATATCCTTTGACGTGAGTTGTTCTATTAATACCTTTTAAATTTTTTCGGAATATACATCAGATATAATGTGAGATTTATATTTTGCAAGATTAATTTTTTGGTGTTAGTTGCTAGATATGAAATAAAATAAGAGATTTGGTTTAATTGTTTAAATTTATTGAAAAATAATAAGAGAAATGGGGGATTAAAATAAACACTTTCTCCTAATTATTTATATCCCTGGGGACTCCATTATGAGTTAGGAGCGTAAACGAAGCGATTAGTATTCGGTTAATCGACATAATTGATTATTTCGGTTCAATTTTGATGTACAATTTTCATTTGATATCGGTTTCAATTATTTGAAACGTAAAAATTCAATATTTGGCATCGGTATCAATTAGTAAATTTTTAATATTTGGTTTATGTTGGTTAGTAAAATTTTATCAGTTTGACTTTGAAAATTGAACCAATTACATTCTTAGGTGCGAGGAATTCAATATTTAACCGGTTAACCAATAATACCAACTCCCTCAATTCAGTTTCCATTTCAGCTATCTAGGAAGCAAAAATTTACTATTCGGAATCAATATCACTATTTGTTATTCGATATTTGATTTTTAATCAGTTAAAAAAATTTTGTTATTTCGGCTGCCAAAATCAAACCGATTCCCGCCTATTCTATACTTCACGTTTGGGGATTTTTTTCGCTGGCCACATGTGGAATTAGAAGGAGCTAACGGATTAATAATTCAAAATTTTCATCTCATATCCCATAAGTACTATACTTTTCAACTAAAAAATATGATTAAAAATTTTTACTAGAATGATATGAGTAAAGGTATAATCTATTTACAAATTATTACAATAACATCGCTATAAAAAAAATTTTTATTTTTATTTTTCTTTTTATAAATTATAGCATTTTTCATCCCACAATAAAACACAAGCAAATAGATAGTACAAACAAAAGAAATCTGCATTTCCTAGCGAGATTGGGGTAGTTTGCATAGAAAGAGAATAACCGCCTTTGCCTAAGGCGAGAGTCAGTATTATTTATCCACTTTTCATGATGGCCTACTTCCCTTTGACTTTTTCGTTATTTGGTAATCTCCAAGATAAAATACCTTATAGCTTCACAGTTATAAGTCATTTGCTTCTTATTATTTTGGATCTCTCATTTTCTGTTCTTATTGATATCTATATCTTAATGATAGGTTTCGTCGCAAACAGAAAGGGAGGAGGATAACAAAATATAAGCTCGAAGAAAATGAAATTGAGATTGTTGAATTAAAATTTAATAATTTAAACACATTTAGATATTTTAATTTAAAAAAATATATATATACATTTATATTATTAAATTTTAATCTAATGAATCCGAGTAACAATGTCACTGAATTGATAGCAATGTCACTGAGCTGACAGTGTCCGTTTCTAAAATTTTTTAGCTTTATTTTTCTTACAATTTCTTTAGCTTAAATTATTACAGTTTATGCAGACATATGGTCGCTTACCCCGACGAAATTACCACAAGTTCCCAACATGCTTTCATCATTACTTATCGAACTAACTTTGTCAAATTTCTCATGGTCCGGTAATCCTGCCCACAAACATTCCAACGTCACATCTAATATCTTTGAAGAAATTTGAACAAATTTTATGGAAAAATTGTAAAAAAAAAAAAAAATTTAGACAAATTATTCTATTTTAATAAAAAAATACTAAATACACTTTACATAAAGTTGTATTGAATTTGTTCATTTGGCATTATCCTACATCTAATTTTACTTGTTAAATCTAAAAATATTCATAACTTTGCAATTTCTGCTAAAGTTAAGGTATCATTGAGTTTAACACGCACATGCGTGCACACAAACACACTTAAAGAAGGTAAATTATACTTAATTTTTTTAACTTTTGAAATTTACACTCACAATTCTTATTTTAAAAGATTTGCCATCGCTAAATCTTCCCATTGATCTAACTGTTAATATTAAATAAATAATGTGATGGTATGAAAAAACCATATGAGATGTCTCTTACACCCCTTTAGATTATATAAACTGTCAAACGTCATTGAGATCTTTGAAAATTGAAGAACAAAATGAACAATTTTGTGAAGGAAATAATTTATAATATTTTTCTATTTTATTATTTTCTCTTGTTAGGCGTTCTTTTCAATTTTGATGATAGAGTTGAACTATAAAGTAAAAATATAGACTTTTAAAAAATAAAAATAAAAATCTCAATGATAATTTCAACATTCTATATAGTCGAACGAAATAAAAGAAACATCTCATATATATATAGATATATATATATATATATATTTTTTATTAGGCATATATGAATGGAAGAATTTTAGTCATTACAAACATTTTAAAATAAAGAGTGTGAATGTAAATTTTAATTATTGAAAAATATTATTTGTAATTAATCAATTATAATATTTGCCCTTTGAGCAATTGACAGGTAAATTTGAATAGTAAGCAAAAAAAAAATATATATATATATATATATATGAAAAATGACAAAACTCACTGCATGTAAAGTAATTTAACATTTTGAATCTCAAAAACACTTCATCAACTCCTCACTTATAGTCGACAAAATTTGTCCCACTATGAATATCTCGAATAGAGACTGAAATTATTTTTTATTTTTTTTATTTTTTTTTTATTTTTTTATTTTTATTTTTTTGGGGAAAGCTCAGGGTGCCCGAGTGGTGGGTAGATTCGAATAGTCGACAAAAAAATAAAAATATGGAAAATGACAAAACTCATCACATGTGAAGTAATCAAACATTTCAAATCTCAAAAACACTTCATTAACTCCTTACTTATAGTCGACAAAATTTGTCCTAACATGAATATCTTGGACAAGAATTGAAGTTACTTTTCAATTTTATTTTTAGGACTAAAGTTACTTTTCAATTTTTTTTTTTTTCTAAAAATTCGGTCACCATGAAACTAAGGATCAGATCAGGTGATCTTGAGGAGATTTAAACTAGTAATTAGTGAGAAGTAAATCTGATATCTTACTAGTATTTTAAATTAAATGATTAAGTTATTAATTAATAATTGAAATTCAATTTCAAAAAACCTAAAATTGGACTACACACCCCCTTAATCCGAAAATATGATGGCCTCGTTATCTTAATCTCAGCCACAACTCAAAAGGCCAATGGAGGCTTTGTCTGCTTGTTTGTGGCCGAGACCCGCACCCATCCGTCCAACACGCCATATCCATACATCAGGAGGCACTATTGTTACCACCGAACCCACCGCTTCTCTCTGATTGGACTTTTATTAAATACCTTAAAATCATCCGTAGCATGAGCACTCTTCTCGTGCTAAAAGTTTATTTTAATATATAATTTTATGAATTTATTTTAAATTTCAAATATATATTTTAGATAGAATATACCAAACCAAATCAAACCAAACTAAACCAAATCAAACTAAGCCTTTTCTCACTAGGTGGGGATATTTTAGATAGAATATATTTAATAAAAATATATTTTTAATAATTTATAGTCATAATTTATATTTAAAAACATATATTTTTTGACACCAAATGGGTGGGATGAAAAAGTTACATAACCTGCATATAATAATTTTTTCATTAATTTTAATAGATGAAATTAGTGTCCGGACTAAATAGAACGGAATTGGATAGTTCAATAATATAATAAGCACGTTTAATAGTTTGAGAACGAAATAATAAAAAAGAGAGAGATATATATATATAGTTTGAGAGATATTTTCATAAAATACTCTATTAAAAGTTAATGTTAAATATTTAAAACGTAGTATTATTTTTTGTTTAGTGATGAATATCAAACTAACCTAATGGGTGATTGTTAAAAATATTGGTAAAATATGGGACTTTTTTGTATAATTTTTAAATGGTCAGAAGATTTTCTTTTATTATTTAGGTTAATTGATGTAATTTATAAATGATGGGAGACTGACATCAATTTTGATGTCAGCCCCCAAATTTGTAATTTGTTCTGTTAATACCTATTAAAATTCTTTAGAACATAAATTGAATATAATATGAGATTTATTTCTTTATGAGATTAAATTTTTGATGTTAATTATTGAATATAAAATAAAGTAAAAGATCTAGTATAATTATTTAAATTTTGTGAAAAATAACACGAGGAATGAGGGATATTTATAAGCACCTTCCCCTAATTATTTATATCCCTAAGAGGAGTCCATTTTGAACTAGAGGTAAGCGAAGCGATTAATAATCGGTTACCCGACATAACCGATTAATTTAGTTTAGCTTCGATATAGGATTTTTTTTTCTCGTTTTAGTTTCAATTATTTGGAAAGTAAAAATTCGATATCAGTGTCAATTAGTAAAATTTCAATATTTGGTGTACATTAGTTAGTAAAATTTTATTAATTTGGCTTCAAAAATCGAACCAATTGTACCCCTAGGTGTGAGGGATTCGATATTTAATTAGTTAACCAATAATACTGATTACTTCGATTCAAATTCAATTCCAATTATTTAGGAAGAAAAAATTTTCTATTTGATATTTGATTTTTAATCAGTTAGTAAAATTTTGTTGGTTCAGTCGTCAAAATCAAACTGATTACACCCCCTATTCTAGACGTTTGGGGATTTTTTTTGGCTGACCTGATCACAAGTTAGTATTTATTTTTAAAAAAAATAACATTTTTGATTCATATGTAAAATTTTTTTAGTTTTATCTTTTTTTACTATTTTTTTTGTCATAAATTATAAGAATTTATGCAAGCATATGGCCATTACCCCTTGACAAGGTGACCGCATTTTTTTTAAGGTAAGATAAATTTAGATTAATAGGAAAAAATAATACAATATCTAGAGGGCATTTCCTCTATGTATATCATACATTTCAAACATTTTGTCCTCACGTCTAAAATCAAATAATATGGTGCTCTTTGAAGAAATTTTGAACAAATTTATTGAGAAAATTATTAAAAAATAAAATTTTGGACAAAATTTTCTATTTCAATAAAAAATAAGGTTTATTTCATTTACACACCTCGTGGTTTTACCTTTATATACTTATACCTTACAAGTTTTAATAATGTGCACCTAGACTCCCGATCATCTAACTTTGTTAAATTCTGTGTAATTGGAAGGTAATTGAATAATTTCCTTTATTGTCCTCTTCAATTTAATGCTGGAATTTTTATGCACTATTAATGCACTCTAATTTATTATTATCAATTGAATGTCTCTGGAGCATGAAAGGTTTCTAATTAACTTATTTATGGCTTCTTCCATGTGATTCATAATTTATTAATGCAATCCTACTTTCAACGTTTAAGGAACAAAATGATGTGTAAAAAAGAACCCTCAAAAGAAAAAAGAAATAACAAGAAGGTTTTAATTAATCAACAGCTAAAAAAAAATTAAAAATCATAGAACCAAATTTGCTTCCTTATTTAAATAATAATTATTAATAAATAACAATTTATGTAAAGGTAAAATTACAAAACTTATGCCATGCAAGTTATCAGTTAATAGGCTTTAGATATATCATTTATATTTATAAAAATTTATAAAAAGATTACATTAAAATAAGAAAATCTTTGTACTAAGAAAAAAATTAACTTTTTTATTTGTACATAAATTCTTTTATTTAATATATATAAATATATTTTTGGCAATTGATAAATGTGAACAATACATTTGAAACTATCAAAAGTTAAAAAAAAATTTAACTTTTTCCATGTTGTCGAACAGAATAAGAGCAAACAAATTACAAACATAATAATAATAATAGTAAATTAGAGTGAGCAGGAGCATGGTGGTGCCTAGCATATAGAAATAAAGAACAGGAGCTATGGAACCTCACATATAGTAAAGGTATAATAGTTACTTTATAGTTTATAATTTGTGAACCATTAAATTTGAATGGGGGTATTTAACTGAAAGGGGGTGTAAGTGAGTGTTATACAAACCTTAGGAGGTTTAAGTATATATTAATAAAACCAGTGAGGTCTATATATACAAAAGTAAAATCTCTAGGGTGTGTGAGTGAAATAAACCTTAAAAAATATAAATACACCCTACTTCACATAAAGTTGCATTTAATATGTTCATCTAGCACTGTCCTACATTTAATTTTACTTGTTATATCTAAAAATATGCTTAATTTTGTGATTTTTGCCAGGGTTAAGGTATTTAACAAAATTAAAAAATAAAAATAAAGTATATATAATTTTCTTAACTTTTGAAATTTGCATTTGCATTTCTTATTTTTAAAATATTTATCATGGCTAAATCCTTCTGTTGATTTAACTGTTAATATTAAATGAAAAGTAGTGTGGTAGCATAAAAAAAAACTCGATGAGATGTCTCTTTTATTCATTTTCACTCTATAAATTGTCTAAAATGTTATTGAGACCTTTAAAAAAAGAAAAGGCTGACATTGTAATACCCGATATTTAATTTTGGCCATTTATGTGTTATTTTGAGCTAATAAAACATTTAAACTGAGATTGGGTCAATTTATTTTATTTTTCCTTAACTGGGTTTAGCCCAAGGTGGTATTGAGTTGGACAATTTGGCGAAGGGCCCAACTCTCTTTTCTTTCCTTTCTCTCATTTTCCTTTCTTTTTCTTTTTCTTCTTCTTTCTTTTGCTCAGCTGCCAGAGAAAATAAGGAGAAGAGAGAGAGGAGAGAAAAAGAGAAGAGTGAGAAAGTTGAGTTCGGGGAAGAAAATCGACGAATCGAGGTAGTATTCGATACCGTGAACATCGTGGTGACGTCCGTTTTCAGTGATATGTCCCAAGATGGGAGAAATCGGCTTTTGAAGGTTGGAAGCTCAATTGGTTTTTTCCATTTTTCTTCTTGTCTCTACGAATTCAAGGAATGTGGGACTTATATTTGTGCTCTAAATGTTGGTAGGATGATTTTAATGTATATATACTCTTGATTTGGTTGAATATCATGTGATTCGTGTATATATACGTATATACGTATATATGTATATATATATATATATGTATATATGAAAGTGAGTGTATATATTCATATGAATGTAAATATCTTACATATATTTAAGTTAAACAAGTGATTTAAGTGTCTAAGTATTTATACATGAGTTATTGTTGAGATTGAGGCTTGAATGAGTGATTTGGGGAATAATTTGGAGTTGGGTTTCGTCAGAAACAAACCTAGAAACTGAGCACTGGACTCTGGTGCCCAAACTGACTGTCTGGAATGTTCGAACTAGGGTGTTCAGACCAGAGGTGTCTGAACACCAGTATGGCAGTTTTTCATAAAAATGTTAAAAGTGGTTTTTAAATACATGTTTTGTATCCAAACATAATTATTATTAATTTTTAAAGATGAAATGAATCTTAAATCATCATCAAATCTAATGAGAATGTATTTTTATATTAGGATAATATTTATTTACATGATTGAGCATATCATATGTATTGGGCTGGGGTTACATCATCCGGCTTTGTGTTGTGATTATTGATTGATCGAAAGTGCCATATTTATATTGTGACGTGCCGAGGCACGAGTTATATATATAAACGGGATCCATGATTTGAGTAAAATAATAAAATGAATTTTGAAATATACCTAATGATCCTAAGTCGATATATATGACTAATGTTTAATTATTGGAATTAGGACGTAAATCTTAAGATACTATTTATATTACTTTCCTACTTGAGAAAGTAGATGGCTGACTAAGGGTATAACTTGGTTACTTAATAAAAGGGTTAGGGGTATAACTTGGTTCCCCCACATCTTAGCTAATTAAAGGTGTAATACGGTTCCCCAACTGCTAGTTATATTGATTTCCTACTTAAGCTAAGCATGTGCCTGACTAAAGGTGTAACATGATTTTCTAGCAGAAGAATTATGGGGTGTAACATGGTTCCCTTGAGTCTTACACTAGTGGGTGTGTAACACAGTTCCCTACCTATAATTGTACCCTGCTTGAGGAAAACAGATGCCTGATTAGGAGGGTAACATGATTCCTAAACAGATGGGTCAAGAGATGTAACACGATTTTCCTGAGTCTTACACCGGTGGGGGGTGTAACAATGTTTCCCACTTGATTTATATATATATATATATATATATATATATATATATATATTGAGTTATATGTTCGCTATAAGCGTAAATGGTGCGGTTGGTGATTCCGTGTACTTTACTAAGCGTCACCCATCCTAAGATAAAATTAGAAGTAGATAGAGAATAGAGTGTGCATTGATATTGCATTCTATCACATCCCATTGCATGAGATTGCATTTATATTTTTTAATATTAAGATGTTGATATATGTAACGACGACATTAATTGATGTGATGTATGTTTTATCTGTTTGATTATGAGTTTGGTTATGAAATAAGAGATATAACATAGAAATTACGGTGACCTGATTCCTCAAAGTGGGATACGTAGAAGTTTAGGCTTGAGTAATGTAAATTTGGTCTTAACTATATAGGTAATAATAATTATATTTATTCTTCTTAACTGAGAATTTAATTATCAATATTATAAATTGTGTGACCTAAAGTGTAGGTTTGCTGTTTACATTTATGATGTCACTAACTTGAGAAAATATAAACATGATTATAGTATTTATTCTAACAGTGCAGACCTTGAACGTGGTTATTGGAAATGTTGTTAAAGTAGATTATGTTATTAATACATTGATGGTGACGTTATCAAATATTGTTTTATATGTGAATGAGTAATGATTTAGAATATATTAATAATTGTAACTCAATGTGAATTGAATTTGGATTGCATGTTGTTTATTTATTTTAGTTTTCACATTCCTATACCATTCGCCCTGGATAATTAGTCAGAGGCGTGACAAACATCACTGTACGATGTCAGCTAAATGACATCAAACTGAAGGACAGTTAGATTTAATATAATAATCCCCAGTCTCTGATCTGATGTTCGGAGCTAACATTGGTTGGGGATGTAAGCCCCCCCAATCCTTTTAAAATTTGAAAAAGAAATGAACAATGTGCCGAGGGAGTAATTTATAATATTTTTTTATTTCGTTTTATTATTTTTCATTTTCAGACATTGCTTTCAATTTTAGAAATAGAGCTGAATTATAATATAAAGATATACATTTTCTTTTAAAAAAAAAAAATTTTGAAGGTATTAATGACACTTTGAATATTCTACATAGTTGAAAAAAAATAAAAGAGACATCTTATATGTTTTTTTTCTTCTACATTGACCATGCTACTTTCCATTCAATATTAATAAGCATATAAAGGTAAGAATTTTAACTGTGACAAATATTCCCAAATAAAAAGTGTTAATGTAAATTTTAGTTATTGAGAATAATTACCTGTAATTAGTTAATTATTAACTGTAATTTACTCGATAATAAATAGTAAAAGTTCATATATTTAGAATTTTAAAATTACTTGTTTACTATAATGAAATAATTTAGACAGGTTTTAGGATACATATGAAGCAGCAAAAAAAATTAGTAAAAATTATTTTTTCGTAATTTGTGCAATAAGTAAAAAGTTAAATTTTTTAATTTTAAGGTTGTTGGTATTTTTTTAGTAAAATTTAGAGTGGTCTCAATTTTTTAACTATTTATTATATTTTTTCAATATTATAATCCGACCTTTGAAGAATTGGCAGATGGATTCGCAAAGTGGAGAAAAAAATAAAAAAATGGAAAAGGACAGAACCCACCACATGTGAAGCAATCAAGCATTTCGAATCAAAAACACTTCATTAAAAACCCCTCACTTAAGCCGACAAAACCAGTCTTAATATGAAAATATCATGGCATCGTTATCTTTAATCTCTGCCACAACTCCAAGCCAAAGGTGGCTTTGTCTATTTGTTTGTGGCCGAGACCCACACGGCTACACCCATCCGTCGAACGCGCCATATCCATACATAAGGAGGCACTATTGCAACCACCGAACCCACCGCTTCTTTCTGATCGGACTTTTATTAAATACCTTAAAATCATCCGTAGCATGAGCTCCCTTCTCGTACCCAAAGTTTATCTCAATCATCGCTCTCTCCTCTTCACTGTCGCTCTCTTCCAAGTCCTCCTCCTCTTCTTCTTCCCTCGAACCTCCCATGTCGCTTCTCCATCGCCGGCGCAGCCCCCGGGTTTCGATTTCTCGGGGGAGTGCGAGTCCCGTCGGATTTACGTCTACGACCTCCCGCCGATGTTTAATTCGGAGCTGACGAAGGATTGCGAGAATTTGGATCCGTGGAAATCGAAATGCAAGGCGAATTTGAACGACGGCTTCGGCCCCCCAGCGACGGAGATGGCGGGGGTGGTGCCCGAGGGCTTGGTTCCGGCGTGGTACTGGACCGACCATTATTGGGGGGAGGTGTTGTATCACAGACGGATGTTGGACTACAAGTGCCGGACGACGGAGCCGGAGTCGGCGACGGCGTTTTATGTGCCGTTCTACGTGGGGCTCGCGGTTGGGAACTATTTGTGGGGGAATTACAGCGCGAGAGATCGGGATCGCCACTGCGAGATGCTGCTGACGTGGCTCCGGGGACAGCGGTGGTGGAGGAGATCTAACGGCTCGGATCACATCATCATGCTCGGACGCCTGACCTGGGACTTCCGGCGGTCGATTGCTGCGGCGGACGATTGGGGATCTAGTTTCCTCCACATGCCGGGGATGGAAAATGTCATCCGTCTCTGCGTTGAGCGAAACATCTGGGATCCAATGGAAGTCGCTGTGCCTTACCCCACCATATTCCACCCCCGCTCCGACTCCGACGTCCTCGAGTGGCAGCGCTTCGTCCGGCGACGGAACCGGACGAGCCTCTACTCCTTCGTCGGCGGCGCGCGGAGAACAATCAGGAACGACTTCCGCGGGCTGCTGCAGAGCCAGTGCCGGAACGACTCCGCCGCGTGCCGGTTCGTCGACTGCGGCCGGAAAGACTGCCTCGACGGCACGACGGCGATTATGGAGGCGTTCCTGGACTCCGACTTCTGCTTGCAGCCGAGGGGGGACGGCTTCACGAGACGGTCCGTGTTCGACTGCATGATGGCCGGTTCGATCCCGGTTTTCTTCTGGAAGCGAACCGCTTACCTGCAGTACGAGTGGTTCGTTCCGGCCGAGCCGGGGAGTTACTCTGTGTTCATACATTGGGAGGACGTGCGCAGAGGTAAGTCCATAAGAAGAGTTCTGGAGAGTTACAGCAGAGAAGATGTGGGGAGAATGAGAGAGAAGGTAATTGAATACATACCTAGATTTTTGTATGCGAAACCGAGTCGGGGTTTGAAGAACACGAGAGATGCTTTTGATACTGCCATTGATGGAGTACTGAGGAAGTTCAAGGATCACATGGAGAGGGGGAGGCTAGGAAATAGGAATTCAACAAATTGATTTAATATAGAAATACTACACGAATTTTGTTAATATTACAAATAAGGGAACTTAATTTTTTCTTTTTGCATGGTTGAGAGGAGTTGTATTTTTGCTATTTGATCAGCACTTGTAACGGTTCAATAATATTAAGAGTAGTTACATTGTCACTATTGGTCTCAACTCAAACTCGCCAATCACTCGAGCACTTTCTTTATGTTAACATGGTATTCATTCTACTTCATGCAACCTTTTTTTTATTTATTTAGATTAAGAGCAGTGCAGTATTTCTTTCTTCTAAAGTTTAGAATGCATGCCTATGAGAAACAACGATAGTGTTTGGATGGTTAAAAAAATAAAAATAACAAGTTGGTGTAAAAGTAACGCCCGAAGAAAATTTAATTGAAGAAAATTAAAAAATATGGATAAAAATTAAAATTTTTAGTTTTTTTTTTTTTAATAAACCAAACATCTCAAATTAAATTAATGATGGGACGAAAGGAGTTTATTATTGGGGGCGTGATTTATGAATATTGCACAAAATTTTGGAGAATGGTTAAAAAAAAAAAAAGAAAGTTGTTGAATATGGGGATTCTCCAACGTAACTCTCCTCTCACAACTAAGAATCACCCATTATTTAAAGATTGAATCAACACAAAACATAAGTGGGAAAAATGTATGACCTTCAACATTATTGTCAAACAAAAATGAAGTTCAATAGGTGTTAAAATTCAACGTGAGAATAGCCATGGCTACAGTAGCAACTGAACTATTTTCACTCCCAACATCTTATCTCACTCAAGTAAAGGAAGACACTAATCATAATTATAACAGTACGTAACAGCATTTTAAAATAAAACACATTGAAACTTTGAGAATTGAGAGTAACAATCTTCTAAAATGAAACACCCAATTATTAAGGATCAACTACATTATAGAAATTAGATGAACTAGTTAGCATTTGTACGTGACCTTGCCTATTGTTGAGACTCAATTAGAAAATTGATAGGCTCACATTTTGCAACTTAGCTAAAGTTGGGGGTTGTTTATTTAGTTCATCGCAAGATGGAATTGCAAATAAAATTACAAGGTTTGGTAATTACCATTTCAATAACTTCTTTTGTGTAGGCTTTATCTAAAATGAAAACTAGACCATCCACAATAAACACTCAAACTTATAGTCTCCATCAAAGGATCGAGATGTTAATCAATAACTAACTTATCACCACATACAGCTATGAAGAGTTTGCAACATATGGGGCATCAAATGTCCCAAATATACAAGGCTAGCACCCTCTAGCTTCCATACGCTGTAATATGTGACACCGTTAATGGTACTTTTCCCCTGCCAAAATAAAAAATGAGAGACTTTGACATGATGGAGATATTTCACTAATAAAAATTTCATTTAGGCTATGTATTAGGCCCAAATCTACAAAGGCTACCTTACCCAATGATAGTACCAAGCTAAACAAGTACTGGAGGAATAGAGTAATCAACTTAATGTAAGAACAAAAGGCAACACACCAAAGGGGTCACATATCTTGCTTCGTATTAGGAAGTGTCATCCACCCCATAATAATGGCAAGGGCAACCTGCTTAATTGGCATGCCAGATCCTGAAAACCTCAGGCAACAAGTCATCCATATAATAGACTAGCTCCTTGGAAGGAATAGAGTATTTGACACCACCACTGGCAACAATCATAAGAACGACATTCCTAGGTCCAAGGCTTAGCAACTGGTCTTCCAAGGGAGTCATCAAGGCCCGCAGATTTTAGTAAAAAGAACTTACTACTGTGTTATCACGCTCGACATTAAAATCAAGTGTGATTGGTATATGTTAGGAGATTAATGATAGTTACTACAATAATATTTTAAGTCAAGGTCAAGTCACAACTATTAAGTCAATTGCTGAGTCAAACTAATACAATAATTTAATAATAAGAGCAAGGCATCTATCATTTCATTCTTGTGCCCTGCTAAAATTTAAATATTATATAATAATAAGAATATTACAAAAATAAAATAATAACATTCAATATGGTCATTCACTGAGCAATATTTAAAAATAGTACATATTCAATTCCAATCTAAAGTACTCACAAGATGGGAACAACAAAACAATAACATTGTAGTAAATTTAAATCTCAATATAAACAAAACAAAACTAGAGAACTATCTTGGATGGAATCTTCATCATTAACAAAGCTCATCACCTAAAAAAAATATATCTATGTAAGAGATGTGAGCTTTTAAAGTTTCGTAGTTAGAAAATCACCTAGTATCTATATGTAATGAGTATAACGAGTATGAAGTGCATCATAACATGTTGCATATCAATTCTACCAAGAGATAAGAGATGCATTATTACATGTTGCATTTTAATTCTACAAAGAGATAAACGCCCTAAGAAAATGATCATACATGATAAGTGACTAGCTTGTGATTTTTACAGTTCAAATCATTTAAACTATTCAAGTTCATCTAAATAATTCCTAAACCTCCATCTATGCCTAACTTTTGGAAACTAGTGCTTCTTGAGGTCCACCCAAAGTTGTATTATCGATTTTCCACACCAAGTAATAATTTATCAGGCTCCACTTGCCAATGTATCATCGGTCCATCACATTGAAAAAACTATTGCAATTAACTTTTGACTAGTTAAATTGGTACCTAAGTCACCAGATTAAAACAAATAATTAAAAGTTTTCGAACCCCTGTCAAGTCCTAAAAAGTCATTCTTTCAAAGTTTATATGAAAGCACACAACCCATATTCTCAATTCATATCCTAGTCACATCTTGTTAATATGGTCTCAATTCAACCTAATAACTTCTTATTATTACCATTTCTATAATAATAGAATCATTTATCATGCCCCAAGGCATATCAGTGTCGAGCTATTTAAAAGTCATGACCAAAATATCATGGCATGCAATTATGGAAATAGTAGTAAAACATGGTTCAAACTCCATCAAAAAAAAAAGTATACATGCTTATAGCATCTTAGCATCGTAACACAGTTTTTAACATGTTAGGGAAGCGATTAAATAAGCATGATATTCCTATGTCGTCACTTTCGAACTACGAGGTTAATGACATGATAGTCAATATATTTCATAATATCTAAATAAATTTCAATTTAATATGACTTAAGTTAAAACATGATTGTGTTTATCCTTGGCCCTATTTTTAACTCATATTTGCATTTGAGTTTCTCAAAATTTGAGAAATATTGCATGACATGTTTTTTATTAGTTAAGTAAATTTTGGGTAGATTTGAAATTGGATTGAAAAATAATCATTTTATTCCTAAGCATGTATTCAAGGTTTCCAAAAAGATTGAGAAATATTAATCAACAAGTTTTTTTTTTAATATCAACGTCACAAATTTTTGACTTATTCAAACTCCAAGTCATAAAATTACTAATTTACTTTTGAACCCTGTTTTAGGCCCAAATTAATAGTATGTGTTTCCCAAATAGTTTAGTGTGTTACTAAGTCCTAGAATTGTATTTTGGGCTCCTATTAGTTAACGTTCATTTTTGGTGTGTGTAACGGGTTGGGTTTTGGGTTAGGGGGTTCTTATTAAACTTCTTGTATTTCTCAACTCATTCGACTCACTCATTACCTGTTCAAGAAAATAGGCTAACATGTTAATGGGTTAGGTAATAGATTACACATTAATTTTTTATTTTAAATATTTTATTATTTTTTTAATTAATTTAATTTTAAAATATATTTTGTATTTTATTATTATTATTATTATTATTTTAAATAATTTAATTTAAAAATATATAATTTTAAAGAGTTAACGAGTTTGAGTCATTTGGTCACTCGATTCGCACAACTCTAATTTATTTCATACATTAAGTTTACTAATTTATCATAATTTTATTTTAAACATCGTTTGCAGATATTTATTTTTTGTTTTATAATATATATATATATATATATATATATATATATATATATATATATGAATATTTATATTTTCATGGTATATTATATTTCTTACAAAAATAAAGTTAAAAAAATAGAAGTTATAAACGTTGAATTTGAATTATTATTTATGACCTTCTCAAATATGACTCACGTTTTAAATGCCTTTAATGAGTTAAATGCTTATCCATAATCCATTTTAAATCATATCCATAATTCATTTTAATCCTACAAATTAAATTTAATCCCTTGTTTAGAAGCAGATGAATGAGAGAAAGGAAAGGAAAAGGGAAAGGAAAGGAAAAGTTAGGACAGGAGGAGAGATGAGGCTAGAAATTTACCTCCATTCACCATGTTTTCTTCCACTTTCAATTTGAGATGTAACTAGTATTAAAAAGAAATGGTCAAAATTTTTAATTATTTGTTTGTATCGTAAAAAAAATCAAAAGTTATTAAAAATAATCAATTTATTCTAATTAAATTCCACCTCATATTATTTTTATATTAAATTTTTTGTATTTTCTATTACACTTTTTTACGATATAAGTACCCCTATATTTTTTCTGTCTTTGTCTTTGATATTTTTTATTATTTTACAAATGCCTTTCAAAAATAATATATTCTTAAAAGATATAATAACATTTTTAACCATTTTCTTTATTTTTTTTTCCATCTCTCAAATAAGAAAACAACTATTCCCCCTTTCACTTTCCCATATCTCTCATGCAAGAAAAATTAATTAATCTTTGGCTTCTCTCTCACTCTGGCTTCAGTCTCACTCAGTTTAGTTTTCCTTTCCTTCCATCCTTTCGATCAAAAATTAAGAAGGATAAAAATTTTAAAATTTAAATATTCATTTTTTTGAATTTTTATATAAAAATATTTTTTAAATTATTTATCTTTTTTTTATTTCGTTATCAAATTATCAAAATTATTACATTATTAAAATATTCAAATTTATTCTATTTAATCTGGACAGTTATTCAAATTACTAGAAATTTTCATAAAAAACTTTTTTGTTTCATTTTTTTATTAAAAAACTCAAAAATATATAAGATATGAATTTTAAAATATTTTATTTTCTCCGTCGTTTTCTCTTCTCATTTTACTCCGTCCATATAGGCTTAACCTTTCGGAAAAAAGTAAATTGTAATTAGTTTTTATCAAAATAAAATTGTAATTAAAAAAATGAATAAAAAACCGCAGCGTAGAAAAAAACAAAAAAATGGAGTCAAGACTCAACCTGTGGCCCCGCAAAGCGATTCCAGAAAAGGACCAGCACATTATACTTTCCTGACTTCGGTGGGCTATGGCACCTCAGATTCTAACCCCTCCTTTTAATTTCTTTTTAATTAGTAAATAAAGCAGTAATATCGTACTTATGTTATTGTATTATTCTATATTTTATTATTACAGCTTCACCGTCTCTCTCTCTCTCTCTCTCTAATTGCAGGCTTTGTAGCAGAGACAGCCCTTCTCCTCTTTCGTCTCACCAAGCAAATTTGAGTTTTTTGAGTTTTCATCGCTCGATCGATTCATCGCTATACCTCCCCTATTGACTAGGGAGGGTTTTGAGTATGGGCGGCGATGGTCCTGCGGCGGCGGCGAGCGAATCGAAGGACGCCGGCGGCGGGGGCGGTGTGAACGTCCATATCCGATGCTCCAACGGCTCCAAGTTTTCCGTGCTGATCAGTCTCGACTCCAGCGTCGGATCCTTCAAATCTGCCCTCGCCCAGAACTGCGACATCCCTGCTGAGCAGCAGCGCCTGATTTACAAAGGCCGGATCTTGAAGGACGACCAAACCCTTGAAAGCTACGGTACGTCAATTGATTCTCACGACACTCATGGATTTGTATGTGTATGTGTATAGCTATACACAATACGAGTATTATTAGCATGGGAACTATGCCAATTTTGCTGGAATTCGCTGAATCTACGTGTCTGGGTGTTTATCACGTTTTTACAACACATGGATGTAACATGGTATTGCGATTCCTAATTTTCTCATGAAGTTAATTTCGCTATTTGATTCCTTTTAAGTATAACAAAAATTATTCGGCTGGAAATGTTTTTAATGGAAAGGGAAAAATTTATCAACAAGTTTTGCTTGAGAAGGCTTGGTACAGAAAATAAGAGACAGTTATCGAACATATAAAACGTAGAAATTAGAATATAAGTAACAGCGAGTCAGAGACAATGTACAAATTAAGAGAATTCAGGAACTCCCCAAAAAAGAGCATTGCTTTTGTGAGATGGAAAATCCAACAATAGAGCCTACTAATTTTAATTTAAAATTTGCCTGTTTCATTTCGTGCAGAGTAAAATAGAGTGACTAAGTCAATCAAAATTAGACTCTTTTATTTATTTCCCGATAGACTAACAAATTCATTTTAGTTGTCTTGCACTCATGGGATTTTTGTCCGTGGAACCCTTTGCTTGTGAATTGCTTATTAGTTACTAAGAACCCACTTTTCTTTCACACCCTTGAACACCATATCTTTCAGCATATCTGTTTTTGTGCTTTTCACCCTTCAGTTTTGGTCAAATTCATGGATCCCGTTTATGTGGTGGGACTATTGTGAACTTTCCAAATATTCAACCTAAAACTGGACTATCCTCTTTTTTTTTTTTTTTTTCTCTTTTAATGGTGGATAGGACTGGAGGCAGATCACACTGTCCACTTGGTTCGGGGTTTTGCTCCTACCGGATCAGCCAATACTGAAGTTGCACCCAATGCTACAGGGACAACCAACACCGGAGTTCCAAATTCTACTCCAAGTGGTATGAGGACTGTAGGTTCTGACGAAGGTGGGGCATTTGGAGGATCTGGTTTGGGAGCTTCACTATTTCCTGGACTTGGTATCAATGGCTTAGGCAGTGGCAGTGGATTATTTGGAGCTGGATTTCCAGAATTTGAACAGGTGCAGCAACAGTTGACTCAGAACCCCAATCTGATGAGAGAAATAATGAATATGCCTCTTGTTCAGAACTTAATGAATAACCCAGATATTATGCGGAATATGATAATGAACAACCCTCAGATGCGTGAAATCATTGATCGAAATCCAGAGCTTGCTCACATACTCAATGATCCTAGCACTCTCCGACAGACGTTAGAGGCTACAAGAAATCCCGAACTTATGCGTGAGATGATGCGTAATACTGACAGAGCAATGAGCAATATTGAATCTTCTCCTGAGGGATTTAACATGCTGAGGCGCATGTATGAAAATGTCCAAGAGCCATTTCTAAATGCAACAGCCATGGCTGGGGATGCTAGAAATGACCCAGGCTCAAATCCATTTGCAGCTCTTTTGGGGGCACAAGGTGGTGGGCAGGGCAGAGATCAGTCTACTAACCCCACTACCGCTGGTTCTGAGACAATGGCTAATTCTCCTGCTCCAAATAGCAATCCACTTCCTAACCCTTGGGCCTCTGGTGGTGGTAATTTAAGCTCTCTCCTTGCTACTCATTTTTTTCTTTAGAATTTCTGTGTCTTGGTCCTTAGGCTGCTGACTTTTGGCCTATGCTTACCCTTTTTTACCAGCACTCTTCTGATATTTTGTTGGGTTTTACTGATAAAAATGTAAAGTTATTTGTTGCTGATGTCAGAAGTTGAGAAGAGACGTTTTTATGTTTTGTATTTCTGCAACTTAATTTTGTGGAAGCTGCCTTAGCTGCTGAAATTGTATCCCTCTGTTATATTTAATCTAGGTTGTAGTGATATCTTGCTGATAAAACTTGTCATATTAATAAGGGTGTCAACATATGAGAGTATTCAACTTGAAAATATCTCGGATTCCACATATGTATCTGTACAGTGTATTCAATTCGAAAATGTTTGGGATTCCACGTGTATAGAGTATTCAGGTTAAAAATCTTTGGTTCACTATGGGACATGCATGAAATCTTTTTGCTTTACTTGTTGCTATGTATGGTCTAGACTAGAACTATCAAATTTTACTTTTAATTTTTAAAGAAGCCTGACTGTTTAGATACTTTTCCGTCAATCCACATTCTATGTTTAAAGGGTGTCCCCATTTTTCCAATCAATTAATTATCAAAAATTTCCTTCTAGAAAAATTACAGTTATATTTTTCTAATATACTGTTAACTTGTGAATCTGGCAGCCGGAGGTGGTCCAACGAACTCCACTACAAGATCGAATCCTGCTGGTGATGCTAGGCTTCCAGCACTTGGTGGTCTAGGTGGTCTTGGTCTGCCAGAGATTGAGCGCATGTTTGGTTCCACTCAGGACAATGCTGCATTAAATCAGTTTATGCAAAACCCAGCTGTGTCACAGATGATGCAAAGTTTCCTTTCCAACCCTCAGTACATGAGTCAGGTAGTGCTCTTTGTTATTTATTAGGCTTCATATTTGACTGAATTTCTTAGTCTCTAATGTGTTTCACTTGGTAGATTCTTGGTCTCAATCCCCAGCTGCGTAATATACTGGATTCTAATTCCCAGCTTAGAGAGATGATGCAAAACCCAGAATTCATTCGTCAATTGACCTCCCCTGAAACAATGCAGGTACGTTGTTTGAGTAATAAATTAGAGCTGAGTAAGCTACCTCTCCAGCACATAACTCTCTATATTTTAAATTTCTTTTTATGAAAAAAAAAATAAATAAATAAATAGAGAAAGAAAAAAAAAAAGTAAAAGGACTTGCATGTTATAGGTATTGTTAATTATCTTTATGTACATTGTTGGGCCCATTTCCTAATAGATTAAGCTATTGGCGTAATTAGTGACTTAAGCAGCAGTGATTAATTAAAGGAAGGAAGAAGTGCTGTCTTAAAATGCCTCCCTAACAAAATCTGTTTAGTTGCTTATTAGCAATTCATGTCTTGCTTAGCAGTTTGTGAGAATTATTTTGGAATTCTATGTGTTGCTGTTAGGCTGGAAAGGAGGCATTTTGGTAATTGTTTTAAGTTTTGCTTATCTATTTATTGGTGTTTGTTCATCAAGTACTGGTTTGGTTTTCAGTTTAACGCTATAAATTCTTCAAGTTCTCACATCAAGTCCCCGCAGGCTCTCTCAAATCTTTCATATTTGGGTTATCTACTGCAAACCAAATTTGAAGCTTGGTTATTATCAGTGTGTCTATGCTCCCCATCCCAAGTTCTCACTTTGTGCCTATATAGTCCACTGGTCTTCAACTTAAATTATAATCTCTCCATGCTGATGCTCGGTCTTTTAAAAATAAAATAAAATGACACCATGAGCATTACGTCATAAAAAACAACAATTATTAAATGCAGGAGTAATGACATAAATGTAAGAAAATTTTGCACTATTAGTCAAGTAACTGTCGGGCTAGATGTGCTTTGAGTTCAGGAATAACAGCAACTGCAGTCTTGTTAGGATGAAATTTAGCATTGGGGGAATGAATGGGGATAAAATTTTGCATCTTGCATTAGACTATGTTGGGAGTAAAACAGAGGAATATAGTGGTCAAAAGATTGGACAAAGTCCACTGTAGCTAAGCTTTTGTCTTTTCTGCTTTTTAGGTTAATCTTTTGATGTTAACCTTTTTTTATGGGAAGCTTTGGCAGGAAACTTCTAGTGTGAGTTCAGTATTGAGAATGAAATTTGTTTTTGAGATTGGGAACAGTGTGATTGTTTCATGTAGTTCCATGGTGCAAGTTGACTGCATCAGACAAATTTTGAACTTTTTGTTAATGAATATAAAAGTTGTTTCTCTATTTCTCTATCATCTCTCTCTCTCTTAACTTCTGTCTTTCCCTGTTCTAGCAAATGATGACTTTACAGCAAGGTCTTTCTCAGCTTGGTCGGCAACCATCAACCCGGTAAGTGACTTGAGTTCTAATTTTGTTTGGTTGGAAGCTATATTCAAGCCTGAAAATACTTTCTAATTCCTTTATAGGTACATGTATTATTCTTGTTGCAGTCATAACTTTTTACACAAACAATCTGTCTGTGTTACCAACTTACCATACAGATTATGTGGATTATTGTCAATAATCTTTTCTGGATTTGTAGTCCTTTCTATTGACCATGTAGAATTTTGTCTATTAGATTATAGTCTGATTCTTTTCTTGGTTTGCTCAAATGAAATTGCACTCTTCCAGGGAAGCAGGTCAAGCTGGTGGTGGAACAGGTACTTTTATCTGGAAGTTCTCTTTGCATATATTTTACCATGATGCTCAATGAGTCTGAAGCCAAGACTGTCTGCTGTGTGGCATTGCCTAAGATTATGCCAAAATAGTTGGTTAATTTTATTGGTTCGTTGTCTATTTTAAATATTAGTACTGTGAAGCTTCTCATTTACGATACCCCCTTCTCTGGTGCCATCTTAGAATTGCTCGGAGGAACCATCCTCCATGCTTGATAAATCATGATGGCATTTAAAAATCCTACAGAACTCCCATGTTTCATTCATATCTCAAGTTCGAAATTCTTCATAATAATAGAGGGAACTTGTCAATAGGAGTTATAGAACAGGGATCTCCAAAGCGTCTCGATATTAGTTATGGACCTCGTCTCAATTAAGCATGGCATGCCTATCTGAAATGTGTTAGCCCCAAACCCCACAAAAGTTATTTTTCAGGGCAAAGAAAAAGGAAAACAAAATAAAGAAGACGAAGGAACAATTAAATCTTTTATGTCCAGCCCAAACTAGAAGATATAACTCAACTCAACACAACTAAGTCTTATTCTCAATCTAGTTGATGTAGACTATATGAATTATTTTTCTTTGTTCATTTCTTTGTACAGTTATGATTTTCATGAGGTTATTTGAAATTAGGTCATTCTGCACAATTTCAATGCATGTAATTTTAGGTCTACTTTTTGTTCCTTTTACATCTACTTGGATCCAATCATTTTTCCTTGTATCTAATTTTACGTGGGACATAATCAAACCATCTTAAATGACTTCTTCTCAACTTTCTTCTATTTAGTGCCACCTCATTTTTCTTTTAGGAGACTGTGTTTACTGAAGTTATCTTGTAAATTTTAGGTTTTTTGTTGTAGGGATATTTCTTTAATTTTATCCGGGGCTGTTTTGTGGGTTGCTAGGGCCTTATTTTGTAACTCATGTTAGTTTCAAAGGGCTTAGTGTGGCCTATTAAATAGGCCCTAAACCTTGATCTCCAAATATTCTTAGTCACCGAGTTTATTTGGTCTCCAAGTATTCCTATTTGGCATGGACTTCGTACTTGGATTGCCAAAGACTATTCTAGGACATGATTCAATCTTTGTGGTTTTGGATTGTTTATTGAATATGGCACTCTTCATTCCCTGTTCCAAATGACAGGGAAAACCAAATTCACAAGAAAATATTGTGATTTGGCAAAATTTGACTTGATCTTGCCTAGAAGATGGTTTACGGAAGTTATCTTGCAAATCTTAGATTTTCTATTGTAGGAGTATTTTTGTAATTTTATCTTGGGCTGCTATTTTGTGTACATGCAGTGGGTCTTATTTTGTAACTCAAGTTAGACCCAAAGGCCTTAGTGTGGTCCATTAAATAGGCCTAAACCTTGGTTCATAAGTATTTTTAGTCACCAAATTTATTTTGCCTCAGAAGTATTCTTGGCTATGAACTTTACTTGGAGACCAGGGTTATTCCATTGTATACCTTGTCAAGATTCACGCCAAGATAGAATAAATGAAACAGAAATACTGCTGTTACAATTGTGTTGTGTGAAACATTCTTCTCTTGGGCATGAGGACTCACTGAGGCCTCAGAACCTAGTTACGACTCCTAAATTTGCTCCTTATTTCTTTGTTTTCCTTTCTCTCGTCTTGCTTGTAATTTATACACTTATAACCTCTTTGAAAAAATTCCCCAAAAATCCACTATGTGACGTCTGTCTAGGTGCTGAAGTGGACATCTTGTATCACTTGTATTACCACATCCATCTTAACATCCTCATCTCTGCCACACTCGTCTTATCTTATGGAAGTGTTGCTTCTTAACAGCCCTAGTGGAAGACATTATATGAAAATTTTTCTTTTGTTCGTTTTCTTCTTTTGACGTTGTTATTTTTTATTTTTAACTCACCATGGGCACGTTACCGTTCTCCCAATAGCAGCGGCACTTGACAACATGGGATTGGAGATGTTAATGAACATGTTTGGGGGCCTTGGGACTGGAAACGCCTTTGTTCCTAACAGATTGAATGGTGACTGCTATTTCATTTTTCCTTGTGCCCTACTTGCATGATTTATGCTTCATCATCTACTAATGGTGTATATTTCTTTTCTTTTCTTTTTTTCTACAAATTTTCAGTTCCCCCAGAAGAATTGTATGCTACTCAGCTATCACAGCTACAAGAAATGGGTTTCTTTGATACCCAAGAGAATATACGGGCACTGATGGCCACCGCAGGGAATGTGCATGCTGCAGTGGAGCGGCTTTTGGGGAACCCCGGCCAGTAAATTCTGATGGTTGCTGTTCTGTTCAATACGACAAAGTATTGTCAGGTCCCGGAATGATGAAATTGGTATGGACACGCCAGTGGCAATTTCGAATCTTATTTTGGCTTATGAATTAAGTACATACAATGATAGAGCTGTGAGCTTGACATGGGATATGTGTGGATATGTTGTGGGAATGCTGTCTACCCATCCCCATCCACCTCCGAAAGGGAAAGGGTAAAAGAAAGATGGAAATTTAAAGACGTGAATGCCATGTACATACACTATTAAGATTTGTAACTCGTGAATTGTTTAGTTAATACAAATTTTTCCTAATTTGTTTGGTACTTGTACTCTCTCGTCAAAGCTCTCCACCTTTTGGGGAGAGATCTACAATTGAAACCAGTTTCTGGTGTGTGTGTGTGTGTGTGTGTGTTTCTCTCTCTCTCTCTCTCTCTCTCACTCTCCCTCCACTTTGCTGCATTTGGCTCCCTCTCTCCCTCCACTTTGCTGCATTTGGCTCCCTAGATCTAAAATTTCTGCTCATCTAAGTGGAGCTCCTCCTCGGTAGAGCAATCTTGCCTAAAACCAGACAAGTGAGTAGTGATTAGGTAATGATAATTCTATTCGCTTAGTTATACATTGTCATGTTGGTAACATGTGCAACATCACAAGTAACCGGTATTTTCTTCTCTTCCAGGGTGAACGCAGCCATTCATTTTTTTTCAATTACTTTGGGTCTTCTTTTAGTAATGCGCTCGTTTTTCTTTTATATTTAATTGTTTTTGTTTTTTATTATTATTTTTCTCTGAAATAAAAATAAAAATTTTGTTTGGAAATGTAATTTTGTTTAAAGTAATTAATTTTTATTTTAATAAAATATTTAATTTTATTAATTTTTTTTTAAAAATTATTAAATTTAATGAATTATATTTTGTGTTAATTTAATTAATTAAATTGAATTAAGTTAATTATATTATTTATTAAAATAATTTAATTCAATAAAAATAAAATATAGCAGATATAATTTAATTATATTATTTATTAAAGATAATTTTAGTTTAATAAAATATCTGAACAAAATAATTGATACAACAACAAAAATAAGCAAAGTATTAAAATTGACAAAAATAGTTAGTAATTCAATTTTTAGGATAAAATGCTTGATTCTAACCCCGTAAATAATGTATTATACAATAAATAGAAGTCATTTGATTTCAATATTAAAAAAATAACAATAATTTTATATTTTAACCCTACACCTAAAAAAAAAAAAAAAAAACTGCCACATGGACTTTTGATTAAAAATCCCCAAAGATAGGTTTCACAAAAGGTCCATATTAATCACAACAAATTTGAAGTGGGTATGTGATACTCAGCATGCGCATTTCTCTTTTGTTATACGGCATTTCTAGCAGTGGGTACGTGATACCCTTCAAAATTGCCTTTTTTTTTAATGTTTTTAATCAGGGAATTGCTGCATAAATTTTTCCTTGGATTGATATTTCTATATAAGATTGTTTCAAGGGTTGATAATTTCATATTTTGACGTGCTTCAGACTTAAGAAGATAGTGAATTTTAGATTTAAAAAAAAATGCTAAGTTACTTACCCAACATAGGAAGCAGGTAGTGTAGAAAAAATAATAATAAACACAAAACAAATAATCGAGAGAGTATTTTCCAATTAACAATGCATTTGATATGCGATTAAAAACTATTAGAGTAAATGCATGTTGTAGGGCTTGTTTAACAAAACTTCTAGTTTTTAATTTTTGTATTTAATTTTTAGCTTTTGTGTTTAATTTTAAATTTTTAGATTTCATTTTCATATTAAAAAAAAATTTAAATGCGTTGGGTACAATAATTATTAGTTGGTAATTATAATATTGAAAGGGTGACCGATGGTGGTTGGTGACAACTGAAGGTAGAAGTGGGTGGCGATTGGTGGTGGTTGGAGGTGGGTGATGGTCAATCGACGATGATCTCATAAAGAGTTTTACAATTTTTTGCTATAATATTCGACATACTTTTTACGGGCTCCATAGGTTATAGAACATTTTAGTTTATAGAATTGACAATATTCTAAAATATTCAAGACATTTCGTAAAAGTTTCTTTTATTTCTAAAATATCTCTATATAGAGTATTTCAATAACTTAAAAAAAAAAATCAGACTATACTAAAAAAATTCTAAAACCCACTAAAATACTTCAAACTATTTTAGAATACTTTAGAACATCCACTACTAGAGATTAGGTAAATGGCTGAGCGGAAACTTCGAGCGACCGCTTCAAGCGGTCGCTATAATAGTATTAGCGACCGCTTAAGGCGGTCGCTTAAACTGCTGTCGCTAATCCTGTGCGGCAAGGTATCGACGACGAAAAAATTCGCGCGACCGCTTTAAACAGTCGCTAATACTCTTCTAGCGACCGTATTAGCGACCGCTTTAAGCGGTCGCTGATTCTCTAATTATATTGGGCAGAACGCCTCCCTCTTTTTCCTCTCCCTCCCTCCCTTTTTTTCCTCTCCCTCCCCCGCGCTCTCTCTTCTATCCCCCCTCTGCCGTGCCGGACCGGAGGTGCCCTGCCGTCGCCGGAGGTTTGTTTCTTTCTCTCTCTTGCTCTCTCTCTCTCTCTCTCTCTCTAATAAACATGCACTAATATTTTTTTTTGTTTATTATATTTTTTTTTTAGGTTAAGTCAACACTACACCGTACCAGGTTTGGATTTTTTTTTTTAGTTTGAATTTTTTTTTCTATTTTTTGTATTTTTCATGTTTATTGTTGGATAAATGTAAATAAATTTTTTTTGTTTTTGTGGTTGGGGGTTTGATGATTATCTATACATGCATGTATGTATTATTGTTTGTTTAATTTTTTTGATTTTAGTTACTCGTTAACTTGTTTATTTCATGTGCGTACTGTGTAATATTTTTTTTTATGTATGTTGCTGTTGTTTTTAATTTTTTTTAATTTGCTGTTTTTTTTCTGTTTTTTTTTGTTTGCTGTTTTTTTTTCTGTATTTTTTATTTGCTGTTTTTTTTAATATTCTATTTTTTAATTTTATTTTATAAAAATTGGTATGTTGGAAGAAAGAAAAAGAGATTTTAGAAGAAAAATTTAGTGAGTGGAAAAATTGTTGTGTTTTGTGTAGTGAGTAAAAAATTTATATTTTATTATCTTGTAATTTGTGTTTGTAGAAATTTATAAAATTTTGTATTATTTTACTGTACTCCAAAAGTTGCCAGTATAGACGATAAATTTAAAGGATTTGGGGGAGTTATGTAAATTTCATGATTTGTAAGTTATACCGTTAAATTAAAATTTAATGATTAAAATTAATTTAAATTTTTTTAATTAAATAATATAGCTGTATCTGTAATATTGTAATTAAAATTCAATAATTTTTAAATTCTGAGGATACTTTGAAATTCTTAGAATTTCAAAATTCTGAAGATAGAATTAGAACGTTAGAATAAAATGAAAAAAAAATACTTATTTAATTTTTTATTTAATTATTAAGATTAAAATTATAAAAATATAATGAATATTTAAATTCTTATAATTTAAATACCTATTTTTAATATGATAGGTAAAATATATTATAAAATAATAACTTAGAAGAAATATAATAATGTGACCACTTGGCATGAAAAACAAAGAAATTAACATCTTGTGATACTTGAAAAATTTTTTTGGATACTTGGAAAATTATATGTGATACTTGGAAAATTATGCATGTGACCTTTTGTCACATCAATCCTCATAGATGAAGTCAAATTTTTGGCCTGGGAGCTATTTTTTTGGGGCGTTAAACTTGGGCTTAAAAAATTATATTTAATGAATAAAAATAAAATAATATATATACAAATAGTATAATCAATTGAATTTTAAATTTTAGATTATATAGGAGTATTTAGTTTATTAAAAATATTAAAAATTTTTATTAACTATTTTTAATATCTTTCAATTAAATTTTGTCACGTGTTATTTTTTCACTAATCTATTTTTTTAACCATTTAAACACTATCATATAACAACTAAGAGAAAATAAAATTTTACGGAGATTTTTTTTGATAATTGACTAAATTTTAAAGAGATTGATTTATAACTTAAATTTTTTTAATTCAAAATTTATATATACCAATATTAGTTTTTTTTTCTAATAAGACTAATTATTTTTAAAAATTTTTGAGGAATCAAATTATAATATAAATTTTTTTAATAAAAAATTTACATACATAAATATCATTTTTTATGTATGTAAAAAATAAGAATTTTTTAAAAGCTTTTAATTATTTAGTAAAAATGTTGAAAAAAATTTCAAAATTTTTTAGTAACTTTTAAGGAGTTACCAAATGTCAAAAAAAGTAAAAATTACTAAAAAATTTCTCTCCCGCTATATATATATATATATATATATTCAACTCTACCTATCAACTTGACTATAACTAACCAATTCTTAAAACGACACTTAACAATAATAAACTTATAAAAAAAATTATTCTAATTATAACTCTAGCACCGTTATATCATTATAATTTTACTAGCTTCTTAGTTTGTTTTATTCTAGTCCAGGAGGATTTTTCTTTTGTATAACATGTGGACCACAGGCCACCCTGATCCGTAATTCCAGGGCCATATTGACCTCATGCATATATTCTTCTTAGAGGATTGCTGGACATTGATATTTGATGGACATGGACTTGTTTCCAATGAGTTAAATGGCAAGAGTCACTTAGAGCCTGTTTGGCTACAACAATTTTATCAATTATTAATTTTTATCAACTTACTTCGCTAAAATTTACTAAACACATTTTTAATTTCTTTCAATTTTTATCAACTTTCTTCAACCTTCTTTAACTTTTTTTATAAATTTTACTATATTATTTATTTTTAAATTAATTAAATTAAATAAATTATAACATTTATCAAAAATAATTTTAGTTTAATAAAATCTTTGAATAAAATAATTCATTTTTAATGTGATGCAACAAAAATAGATTAAGTATTGAAATTAACAAAATATTTATAATAGAAAAGAAAAACGAGAGTGAAAACAAATTTTAATTGTTCTTCACTATGAAATTAACTTTGTAATTTTATAAAAACAAAAAATGACAAAGGGTAGAGAGAGTTTTTGAAGCAATGCTAACATCTTCACTCAATATGGTAATTTTTATAAATAAATTGATTAACTTACCTTACGGAAATTAAATTATATTATGATATTTATAATGTTAGACAATACTACTAAAAATATGAGAATTAATATATAGTTTAATGTAAAAATAATATATAATTTGAAAAAAGTATAAAAAGTTAGTAAAAGTTGATAGATTTTTTAATAAATTAAATACAATAAAGTTTGTAAACTTTTAAACATATTACTTTTTTTCATAAAAAGAATACTTTTAAATAAGAATCGATGCATAAGACAAAAAAAAATTAATAATAATTTTCACTTGTATGTAAATTCTCTTATTTTATAACATTTTCATGAATGTAAATAGCATACTTAAAAATTATTAAAAAAAATATTATGAAAAATATTAAATAAAAAGTATCATAAATAGGAAACAATAATACTAAAAATATTAATATCGTAATATTTGTTGTTAATTTATATATTTTGAATTAAACAATAATACTAAAAATAGTTAGATTAGGTAAATAATAATATTAAATTACAATTTTTAGGTTCATTAAATATTTATATTAGTTAAAATATTAAATAACGAATTAGAATATTGATAATATAATTAATTTAGGTTAAATTAGATTGTTTCAATTAATATTGTAATGGCTGGTTACTCAAATGATTGAAAATACTTTTATTATTTGAAATCATAGTTTGATTTATGTTATAATGAGTAAATATTGAATTGTTCGTAATATCTATTGTTAATTTATTTAATTTGTATCGTATTATTTTATTTGTTGTATATTTGATCTTCGGATAATGTATTGAAGTGTTATTTTTTTGAATAACAATAATTAACTCCAATTAACTCTAATTAGAAGAAAACCCCTAATCTTGCTTGGGTCCAATCCAACATTTTTCTTGGGCTTTCTTGGGCCCAGTCCAATCTAATACTGAATACGATAAGAAAATTAGGTCAAATAATAATATTATAATATTGTTTCTAGGTAATTTACCGAATAATATAGTAATTAATTACACAAGTAGCAGTAGTTAATTAATAATATTTAATTAGTTCAATTAGTAACTACAATAAAACCCCTAATCTTACCTGGGCCCAATCCAACATCTTGCTTGGGCCCAGTGTAATCCAATACGAATACGATAAGAAAATTAGGTCAAACAATAATATTATAATGTTGTTTCTAGGTAATTTACCGAATAATATAGTAATTAATTACACAAGCAGCAGTAGTTAATTAATAAGAGTTAATTAGTTCAATTAGTAACTACAATAAAACCCCTAATCTTGCCTGGGCCCAATCCAACATCTTGCTTGGGCCCAGTGTAATCCAATACGAATACGATAAGAAAATTAGGTCAAACAATAATATTATAATATTGTTTCTAGGTAATTTATCGAATAATATAGTCATTAATTACACAAGCAGCAGTAGTTAATTAATAAAAGTTAATTAGTTCAATTAGTAACTACAATAAAACCCCTAATCTTGTCTAGGCCCAATCTAACATCTAAATACTTTATTCTAAGTTAGAAAACAAACAGACATTGAGAACCACTTTATTTTATTCATTTGCATATATTAGTGAAACTTAGACCCGTTTAAGAATCTCGTACGTCACCTGTTTGGTCATCCTTAGGTAACGGATTAGGTCTTTGACTAGGTTCGTTGTCCTTTCGATGAACGTGCGGGGATTGACGTACGCGATTCTTGAATTGTCCAGTATGGACAGTTTGGGAATGCAATTATCCATCCTGTATTCAACAACTCATGTACTGTCCTATGTTAGATGAAGCTTCGGTTGACGTCCTGTTGTTCTCCGGGTGCGTACACAGGGTACGACTGATGTCGTCTGTGTATCGTGTACTTGGAGAACCACGCGGACATGCTGCCGAAATTTTATCTAATTAGGGGACAACGGCATTGAGTTGTTGAGTGCAAGTTGGATCGTGTATTCTCGAATGGGATAGGACCAACCACCCTGTAATGAGGAGGTAAAGTTTAAGACTAGGTGTTTTGCATATGGCACTACATTTTATAGTAATGACATTTTTTTCCTCTTGGGACTCCACAGACACTCTAAGCGAGATGGATAAGAGTTGGATTGATTTGCCGAATAGGATGTCCCCGAAGTATGTGGAGGGGATTAATCAGTTTATTGCATTCACCAGTGGGTTTCCCAGTGGGTACATTAGTTGTCCTTGCAGGAAGTGTGCTAACCGGTATTACTATACACGGGAGGTTGTCAGAGAGCACCTGATCCGTAATGGGTTCCTGAAGCAGTATAAATTCTGGACTCTCCATGGGGAAGAGTATACCGCCTCTCGTCCGAAAGAAACCGTTGAGGTGGAGGCCGAGGTTACAGAGGAAGCTGATCCAATGCTCGCGATGCTAGCTGATATCGCATGTGGATTGACACATGAAGACAACGGTGCCGGTATTAATCTGACGGGTGGAACTAGTCCCCGCTCGGGTGCAGATGATGAGTCATTGAGATATTTTGAAATACTCGATGATGCGCAGACAGAATTATATCCTGGATGTCAGGAGTTCAGTAAATTGTCATTTATCGTTGAGTTGTTACATTTGAAGGCGTTGAATCACTGGTCAGATACGTCATTTGACATGCTACTACAGTTACTCCGTAGGGTTTTACCAGCGGGAGCTAAGCTTGCAGAATCGTACTACCAGGCACGCAAGTTAACTAGAATTTGGGATTCACATACGAAACTCTGGATGCATGTCCCAATAGTTGCATGTTGTTTCGGAATGAGAATGGCAACCTCGATACGTGTACCGTGTGTGGTGTTTCGAGATGGAAGAATGTTGGTACTATCCAAACTCGGCAGAATCGTTTGGGTAGTTCAAATCGTGGTAAGCTTGTAGCTGCAAAGCAAGTGCGCTACTTTCCACTTAAGCCACGATTGAAGAGATTTTTCATGTCATCCAAGATTTCTAAACTAATGACTTGGCATGCCGAGAACAGGGGGGATCATGGGAACCTATCCCATCCAACAAACTCTCCGGCGTGGAAGGATTTTGATAGAAGACACCCTGATTTCGCTGTCGATTCTCGCAGTGTACGGCTTGGTTTGGCGGCTGATGGATTTAACCCATTTTCAGGCATGACTGGGGCAACTCACAGTACGTGGCCTATACTGTTAGTTCCATATAATCTTCCACCTTGGCTGTGCATGAGGCAACCTTTTGTCATCCTATCGACATTGATTGACGGACCTAAGGGTCCCGGGGATAAAATAGATGTTTATATGCAACCATTGATTGAAGAGCTTAATGAATTATGGACTGATGGTGTGATGACATTTGACTCAACAAGAAATGAAATGTTTAAACTACGGGTAGCATTACTATGGACAATTAACGACTTTCCGGCGTACGCCAACTTATCTGGTTGGAGCACGAAAGGAGAGTTCGCATGTCCTTGTTGCAATCAGAGCAAGAAGTCAACTTGGCTAAAGTATGGTAGAAAGTGGGCGTACATGGGTCATAGACGCTTCCTACCTCCGTTGCATAGGTTTAGGAAGGACAGAGTCTCGTTTGACGGCACTCGGGAGTTCGGTCCGGCACCACGAGCAATGACCGGGGTCGAATTGCTGGCCCAGATGGAGCGGAAGCAAATTCGAACAATATATGACTTTAAGGATCTGTTAGCCCCCCCGTTACCATCTATTTCTGGTGCAAATAGGAACCGAACCCATAATTGGAAGAAGAAAAGTATTTTCTATGAGTTGCCCTACTGGAAAGACAACTTACTCAGGCACAACTTGGATGTCATGCACATTGAGAAGAATGTTTGCGATAATATATTGTGGACGATCCTTGGTGTTAAGGGGAAATCAAAGGATAATGCTAATGCTCGACGTGATTTGCAGGAGATGGGATTGAGAATTCCATTGCACTTGCAGCCGGGAGAGTCCAACAGGGCATACATGCCACTTGCACAGTACACCATGAGCAAGGAGGAGAAGGATGCGTTCTTGTTAATTCTGAAAGGCGTGAAGGTACCTGATGGATATTGCTCGAATATTTCGAAGCGAGTCAACATGAGCGAACGGACGTTACAGGGTTTGAAAAGTCATGACAACCACGTCCTGCTTCAACAGTTGTTGCCTATAGCAGTAAGGACATGTTTGCCTAATAATGTTGTGCAGCCGTTGATCGAGCTCAGTAATTTCTTCAGGCAGTTGTGTTACAGAATAATCCGTACAGAAGATTTAAAGGGTCTGCAGGACAGGATTGCTTTGACACTGTGTCATCTAGAGAAAATTTTTTCGCCGACATTTTTTGATGTCATGGTTCACTTGACTATACACCTAACTGAAGAAGCCCGGCTTGGTGGCCCTGTCCAATTTAGGTGGATGTATCCGATCGAAGCAATATATGAACACATTGAAGAGGTATGTGCGGAACAAAGCTCGACCGGAGGCATCCATAGCGAAAGGATATTTGATGGATGAGTGCATAAATTTTTGTGTGGCATATCTAAACGATGATGTCCAAACGACTTTTAGCAGGTCGGAGCGGATAAATGAAGGCCCTATTGGGGAAGGCACGTCATTTGATCTCAACCATATCGAGTGGATCCAAGCTCATCGGTTCGTGCTCTTCAACACCCAATCAGTTGTGCCATTGACCCAGTAAGTCACGTTGTCGTAATAAAGAAAGTTAATTACATCATATTTGTAATAAAAATCGTGATTATTCTCAATCCTGTTTGATTTGCATTGCAGGAGACACATAAACGAGCTGAAACAGAACATGCCTCGTGCAACAGACAATCAAATTCGAATGTCCCATTATCAATGTTTTCATGACTGGTTTAAGAACTACGTACGTGTTAAATATTTTCATATGTTTTTATATGATTTTCACATCACAATGAATTTGTGTTTAATTAATTCATGATAATTTACATTTCATAGGTATACAATTTACGAAGTACTACGGATTCTATTTTGACTGATGAAATAAAACAGTTGGCTGATGGTCCTTACACGACAGCTCGACGTTTCATAGCTTGTGACATCAATGGGTTTCGATTTCGCATCAAGGAAGTAGATGATAGGCGAGCAACACAAAATAGTGGCATCGGTTGTCCATCTATTGACGGTGGTTACTATTACGGCCAACTGAATGACATTATTAAAATCGTTTACAATCGTGGTTTAAGATATTTATTATTCAAGTGTGTTTGGGCTGATCCAATTCGCGGGGTTAAAGCTGATAAGTACCAATTTAAATTGGTCAATTTAAACAATTTGTTACATCGAGATGTACAAATAGAAGCTGAACCATACATACTGGCATCCATGGCAGAGCAAGTTTACTATGTTGGTGATCGAGCTGATCCCAACTGGCAAGTTGCAGTTAAAATGTCAAGGATGGGGGTATACCAAATCGACTGCGATGAGCCAGATATTGATCCATTCGCCCAACAAGCTCTTGACCAAGATGCAATTGTCCAACGTGATGAAGATGTTAATTGGGTTAGGGACACGGTCGAAGGAGATACGGTTGATTTACATACTTAATACACGGTTGTGTACTTTTTTATCCGAACAAGGTAGATTTTAAATTTATTTTTCTTTGTATTTGAAATTATAATAAGTTTAAATTGTGAACAGTTAGGGAGCCATGTTCGGACATTCTAGGAAGAGGACTGGTCCTAGGACGATGGCTGAGCGTCTCGAGCTATCCTGTGCCGGGAGTAGCTCAGCAGATGCTGTCCCACCTTCACCCCCTATGTCCACGCGTCCTTCAGTGACTGACACAGATGCAGGTAAAGTTCTTTAATTTCAGAATGTATCTTATCCAACAACAGTAGGTACATTCTGTTGTTTTATCATGTAACAATTTGTTTGAAACAGATTCTCCCACTTCGAGCAGGCTTTCGAGGTCCGGCAGAGGGCCCTCGAAGGGATTGCCGCAGTGGAACTGCGGATCTCAGTGGATGACCGTTCAGTGGGATGACACGCCCCATCCGGTTGGGAAGGATGGATGGTCTTTGATTTCACAGCTCGGACATTTGGTTCGGAACCCGATCAGATTCCCGTTGACCACCCTCGAGTGGGATCGTTTCCCAGATCCTACGTTCGAGGGTCTATGGACCGAGGTACAGGTATGAAAATTTTATTTATCTAATTGTACGTGATTTATGTGCTGAAACTTGTAACAAATAATATTCTACAATTTGTCATTTTTAGGCCAATGTAGTTGATGTTCCTCCAGACTTCCGGGACGTTATGTTCGCCAAGTGTCGGAAGATGTGGAAGGATCATAAAAATAAGATTAAAGATAAATACTGGAAAAGTCATGAGAATGACCCTGACATCCTCCAGCGGGTCCCACCGGGCGTTCTTCTCCACCAGTGGGCTGAGCTCGTCAGGTATTGGTCGAGTCCCGAGGCACAGGTGAGTAGATTGCGAGTTAATTATTTTTCCTTAAGTTTTGACGTTATCAAGCGTAAATTACAAAAAGTAATCGAAAAAAAACTTAAAATAGGCGGAGGCCCAAAGGAACTCGCGAAATCGAGGATTGCAGGGGCTGGGGCACAAGGAGGGGACTCGACACTTTTCTCAGGTTCGCCACGAGGTAAAAACATGAGCTTATCACGCCAATAGCAACTTTTTTATTTATCTTTTTTAATGATAGTAAATTATTAACATATAATTTACCTTTCAACAGAGGACAGAGGAGGGCCTGAGGACAGATCGGATGTCCATGTGGTTGGCGACTCGACGTACTGATTCGCCGGAGGTTCAGGCTATACAGGTAACAAATTTTAATATTTTGTCCAATCAACATATAATTTAATTTTTTCTTTAGATAATATAGTTAGTTATCTTATTTTTTCTATTTGGGCTTGTTTGCATTAGGCGCAGTTTAATGCATGTTTAGACGAGCTATCGCCAGATGAGAGGGAGTCCAAAGAGAAGAGGGACGAGATATTTTTCTCCATTATCGGACGCGATGGACCATGGATACACGCTTACGCGGGGCGCAGGTATTCTACGCCGATCCGTTGCACGAGCAGAATCATCTTCTCAGGCCAGACGTCGCGATCAAGATCTGCTGCAAACCTTTCGAGCTGAGATGGACGCGCGAGAGGCAGCACTTCGGGCCGAGATGATGGCTGAGATGGAGAGGCGCCTCTCTCAGAGTCAGAGCCATCCACCTCCTCCTCCTCAGGTTAAAAATTTTATTTCTCGTTACTATTACTCATTAAAATTATATAAATTTATTTATTCATGTCTTCTTAATTATCACGTTCTAATTTCATTATTATTTCATTGTATGACCCGGATGATGGCGGATGGCCCTCTTGGACTGATTAAGATCTATTTGTATATATTTTGATCAGTACATTTATACATATTTTTATTTTTGTATTTTGAACATTTGTATATAATAAAATTTTATTTTAATTGTAATCTAATTTGATATTGTGTTTGTATATATAATCATAATTAGGAGATATATTTTTTTTTTTTTACTGATTTTATGATAAATTTCATTAATTCCATGTGCAATTTAATAAATTAAATTTAATATAAATATTTATATATAAGTAATTAAATATAATAGTTATTATAAATAATTAATAACTATTAAATAAATAATCATTATAAATAAAAAATAAATTATTATTAAATCATTTTTTAAATAATTTGATTTGTAAAACAAATTATTGAGATCTTATTATAACAAAATTTAAATTATAATTATTGAGATTTTTAAATAATTTAAATCTTTTTAAAAAAAAAATTACTTATAATTAGCGACCGTCGGTGGCGGTCGCTAATAGTCCATATTCGGGTCGCTAATGCAAATGGTCATGGCTCCCGCGCGAAACTTATTACGACCGTTATTCAGTATTTAGCGACCGCTATTTACGGTCGCTATTGATTCGCGCCATTTTCGCGCCAAACAAACAGCGACCGCTTTTTCAGTATTTGCGACCGTTATGAGCGGTCGCTAGTATCCATACGTCTAAACTCGAGCGGTCGCAGGAGCGGTCGCAAATAATTTAGCGACCGTCTTAGCGGTCGCTAATACTTTTTAGCGACGAAGCAAATGCGACTCGTTTGACGCGGTCGCTAAGCCATCGCTAATACTTTTAGCGACCGCTATTACACCTTTAGCGACCGTCTTAGGCGGTCACTAGTTCCACAATTTCTACTAGTGATCATAACAAAAAATTTGATACGAAACATCATAGGTAAATGATTAGAAAGGATGAATCATTTTATTTCATTTAAAAAAAGTTATAGACCGGATAATTATTTTAATTCGTTTCGACGAATCGAAATAGATCAATATACTCTTCTAAAAGTTTCTTTAATAATTTGACAAATGGTATATTTGTTTTTAAAGTTGTTGGGCAAAATGATACTTAGGTGTACGGATGCCGAACAAGTGTAGTCAAGGCGCCACGTGGCCCAATGCCGAGCATATTTGTGTGAGTCACGTAGTCATTTGTCGAGCGCGTTGCATCGTGACATGTGGCGTTCCGCCGAACAGCTGATTAATGGCACGAGAGTTCCACGTGGGTGTTATACACGAACACACGTCTTAGGGTTAATATTCCAAAGAATACCCTAAATCTCAGCACCTATGAATAATATGTTGCTACGTGGCTATAGCCGAGAACCTCAATAGCTAGTTTGTTCGGCCCATCGATTGGCGGCTAGTGAATGTTGAGCCTGGGACCCACAGCCTTAAAGAGGACTCATAACCATAAATGCACCGTAGTTATGACTGAACTAGGTATTTATCTCTGGGGAGTAACTAGCTCAGTTCACTTCATTATGAGTAGTTAACGGATGTGACGGGTAGACAGTTTGACCATGAAATTCTGGCTATATTGCCGTGTTTAACTACCAGAAGCATTAAATGAAAGGTATGGAGTATTTAATGAAAGATATGAGGCATTAAATGAGAGGTGGAAGGCATTTAAGGAAGGAAGGAAGGAAAAGGGGTACACGGAAGCATGGATGATGTCAGAGCACATGTATATTTTATTTATTATTCATATTACGATAAATAGGACATTCCACTGATCAATTAAGGCAAGCTGACTATTGCCAACTTAAGCTTTTACTCATTCCTTTTTTGAAAAGCTTCATTCTTTGAGTGACTTGCTGACTTAACTATCGGAGGGT
Source organism: Vitellaria paradoxa (assembly GCA_019916065.1). Classification (NCBI taxonomy): domain Eukaryota; kingdom Viridiplantae; phylum Streptophyta; class Magnoliopsida; order Ericales; family Sapotaceae; genus Vitellaria; species Vitellaria paradoxa. Next base: position 66,852,894 of record CM034233.1, on the reverse strand, counting down.
TTTCCGGCCAGAGTCCTCCACTCCGGCCGTAACCTTTTTTTCTGTATTTGTTCGGCAGGTCGTCGATTGCGTTTCCGATTGGCGTGGTCAGCAGTTCCGGCGGTAAATTTTGCTGCCGAACAAAAGTGTATTTTTCTCGACTAGTTATTAAATAGTATTATAAATTAACTACCAACTCAAACACATTATTTTTATAAAAATTCTTCATATATATATATATTCCGTCACAATTAGGTGGTGTGGTAAACCTGTAATTAATATGAGATAATTAACGGCAAAGATTTGGTTTGCAACTGTCGACTCGACTGTCTTTTTTTTTTTGTAACTTTTTTAGTCAAAATATTCACAACTTTTAGAATTAAACAGACGCGGCGATCAAACTGAAAATAACTGACATGCTAACTGAAAATAACTGCCAGTTCAAAAATATTCCAACAACTATACAAGGAACGCATCCCTTCCGAATGGACACTGTCTCAATCGTCAAATCTCTGCAAAAGTCTCATTGTGTACTTCATCCTCTTTTCACCGATCATCATGGCCAACCCCGGAGGTTCTTCCAACCAAACTCCTCCCATCGGCGGCGAGGGATCCTCCGGCGGTACTCCCCCTGTCCCCAGGCAAGAGCCTGCAGAGGACGCATCGAGGCAGCAACAAACCCAAGAGCAACAAGGCTTTGGGCCGGCCGGTGGAAGTTCAACCCCTGTTGGGGCTAGTACTTCCACTGGTGTTGTTATTGGCTCTGGGCCCGCCGGTGGAATTTCAATGGCCGTTGAGTCTACTTCTTCTGGTGTTGGAAGTTCAACCCCTGTTGGGGCTACTTTTACAGTTGTGCGTGGTGGTGGTGACAGTGGAAGGGTCCAGAGGAAGAGAACCCGAGAGGGGGATGCCGGAGCGGGATCTTCAAGGGCAGTACAAGACAACCCTCCGCCGCCGGAGGAAGCGTACCGCTATCAGTGCTCGTTGTGCCCATTGCGGTTTCTAACTGACAGAGCCCTGTGCGGACACATGAGGAATCATCCTCGCACCTGGACAGGGGCATTTCCTCCGCCAGTGTTCAGCCGGGAAGAGTTCTTGGAGGAGGGAGTGGGTCATCTTCTCAACCCTCTATCAGAAGACGAGGAAGAGGAGGCTGCCGTGGCGGCGGAGGAAGGTGGTGGTGGAGTTAGAGAGGAGGCTGCCGCGGCGGCGGAGGAAGGAGGTGGCGGAGTTGCAGAGGAGCAGGCGGCCGCGGCGGTTGGAGAACCCGAACTAAGGGAGGTTGAGGAGGAGAAAGATAGTTCAGAGGATAAGGCTGGTGGTGCTTCTACCTCTGCAAATACAAATATTCCCGATTTAAATGTATCTGCTGATGATGATGGACTTGACCTGAACAAGTCCCCCGCTCAAGAGTAGCAACACCCCAACGTATATATATATATATATTGCATTTATCTCTCTCTCTTTTATCTTCTCTTTTGTTTCTTGCTAGGAAGGGACTTGCAGTATTTATACTTCTTTGGGACCAGTTGTATTAATTATTAATTTAATTATGGGCTATTATTAAGGTCTGAAATGAATATTCTGGCAACATTAATTAATTATCATTTGTTTTATTTAATTATATTGTTGTCCATGTGTTACTTCCTTTATGGGTTTGGCTAATTTCCACCCTGTTACCGTATTTATTTTATTTATATATTTATTTATTTATTTTTTGAACTCATGCAGGAACTACTGAGTTGTGGTGAGTGACACAACAGGAAGATTTCTATTTTTATTTTTTTGAGCTCATGCAGTAACTTTGTGTTGTATACACAACAGGAACATTTTATGTGCATATATATATGTATATCCATGCATGGAGGCAGGCGATTAACAATCGGCAAAGAAGACTTATTTACGTACTGCATGCATGCATGCTGTTTATTTTCGCTGTTTCTCTCTAGCATGCGCCCAAATTAATGGAACGCGGGCTGTTGGCGGTGCTACATTGCAATAAAGTGGTGTTTAATTGGACGGCAACAAGAAAAAGAAATAAAAAATAAAAATAAAAAACAAAAAAATTGATGTAACAGAGACATATAAATTTAATTAGAAGAAGTTTGAAAAATAAAAGTTAATTTTTTTTTGTGTTTTTTGATAAATTGTCACGTTACAGAAAAATAGATAATGTGCTTGGAGTGATAAAAGTAAGATAAAGTAACATAATTTGTAAGTTCGTAATTTATATAGTGAGATAAAAAATAAATAATTTTTAAAAATTTTTAAAAATTTTTTAAAATTTTTAACTTTTTTTAATGCGCCAAACGCACCCAACAGAGATAAAAGTCAAGTTGGAATACGAATTTGAAGAAGGAAAATAAATGTGAAGAAAAATGATAAAAATGAAAAATAAAGTGAAATTGTTAAATTTATTTTATTTTTTTTATTGAGTTAGAAAAATAAGATTAAAGCGAATAAATATTTATTAATAAAGTTTATCTTTATTTAATTAAGTGTATAAAAATTACATAAATTGTAATTTTTTGTTCTCATTTTAGTTTTTCTTTCCTCGTACAAATTTATGTTCCGAACATAACAAAATATTTTAAACTTTTAAGAATGGTACTTCTGAAGTTCAACCGCAGTAAATCGCATGCGGTTTGAAATTGATCAAATGCATTCTCGGTGCTATACGTAGCTTTGACGTTTTAATCGAGTCCGGATGGGTTGTCCTACCCATCAATAAAACGATGTCGTTTTAATAATTTTCGATGGCCGACTAGAAATTTAATTGAAGGTAATCATTGACATCCTACCATCGACCTAAAAAAGCACGAATTCGAGAGCTGACATCACGTGCACTGCGATTTCAGTGATAATCGGGTTTAAGATGGTAATAATCTAAGGGTCGTTTGGTTTATTAAATTTTTTTAAAAAATTTTATAAATTTCTGTTAATTTTATATTATATTAATTTTTTCTCTCATTGCACGCATTACGAACTCTCCCCAAACTATAATTTATCCCATTTTTTCTTACTCCAAACTATCCCTAAATATATTTATATTTTGAACCACTTAATGTTAAGCTAACGATCCAAAATTCGATGCCACTGAATTAATATTGTGTGCGATGTCAGTCTCTCTATTAAGATTGGAAGTATATTAAGATTACGATCGATAGACTATAGTCTTAATAAAATTTTGATCCAAATTTTTTTATAATAATAAAATATAATATTTTAATATAATATCTAATCCATAGATCAAATGCATTTTAAAAATTAAAAATAAATTAATAATCCTAGTAGGCTAAAAAAAAAAGGGGGTCAAAACATAAATTAATACTACATATCTGTAAGTAAAACTTCATAATTTTTTTTACCTTTTCAATTCTGTATTATTACATTCTCTCTCTCTCTCTATATATATATATAGCTCTAATTGTAATAAATTTGTTTGGACTTTTGAATATGCTTTCAATTTTGTATTCTCTTGACTAATCGTTATATATTTAAGTTGACAAATTTATATATTTAGATTGATGATCAAGTGTGATGAAAAATTTTATTTTTACTTAATAGTCCAGGATAAGAAAAAAAAAATCCAACCTCTGCCTCTCATTTAGAGAAATCACATAGGGTGAGTTTGGAGTGAGATAAAGTGAGATAAATTGAGAGTTCGTAATACGTGCAATGAAAGAAAAAAATTGATGTGATATAAAGGTTCCGTTTGGAGCTAAATAAAATAAAATAAAATCTTATAAATATCTACAAATACGAATTACGAGACAGTAAAATTTAAATTCTTCACTCACTGCACGAATTACAAGACATTTACTTTTATAATTTTATTTTATTTTATACACTTTTATACAACTCCAAACACACCCAAAGTTAACAGAGATTTATAGAATTTTTTGAAATTTATTTAAAAATCAAACAGTGCCATAAGAGTTCGGGCATTTTTGTCACATTATCAATACAGTTTCCCACTCTTCTCTGTTTTCATTTTCCTTGATTTCTCTCTACTTAGGTCTCCTGAAAGCTTGAGCTCGTCTGAGTCATCCGAGCACCATTTCGGTCAATCCGATGGGTTTCCGAAATTACTCATTTTCTCGCTTTTTGATTCGGTAATAGATTAAATATATAAATTTAATGCAAATATATTAAATATTTAATCGTTTGAATTTCGTTAATTTTTTCACAAGCTAAACCAAATTAACCAAGCCTCATATTTAAACAAATTCTCAATTACATTTTTTGTAAGATAAAAATTATTTTAATTCGTTTACTCCCAATACACTCTCCTAGAAATTTTTTAACCGGTAATTAATAATTTGACAAATTGTATATTTGTTATTAAAGTATATTTTCTCAATTATTTATTAAATAATATTATAAATAAACTACCAACTCAAACACATTATTTTTTTACAAATTCTTCATATATGTATATATATATATATTTTTCTACCAATATACAAAGAAAGAAGTCCATTTAGGTTTTGTTTAGCTAAAAAAAATATATATATTTTATATTTTTAAACTTTTTTTTGTTTGTTAATCAAAATTTAATTTTCTTTTTAGGACTTATAACTTTTTGATGTATTAATCGCATTTTTAAAAAAAATAAAAAAATTCACATTTATTTAAATAAGAAATAAAAACTAACTCTTTCATTGATACAACCCACAAACAAACACATAGAAATACAATACACATACACCAAATGCAATACAATGGGGATGGGGTAAGGGGAGGGAGAGGAAGCTGATGAAGGAAAAAAAAGAAAAGGCTAAGAGTTAAAAGTAAGTACGTGAAAAAGGGAAATTCAACCAACACTCGCAAAAACAAGAAAATTTGGTTGGTTGCCCCGAAAGGGATAGTCGGTTGGTTCGGATGGCGGGTTGAAGGGGCTGGGATCAATAGGTCTTGGATTTGACTCCTCTTGGGGGCAGTCCTTCCTCTAATTGTGGAGGGCCATCTAATAGCCTTCTCGGCTGAGCCGGTTAGCCAAGGCTTGCCTAGGCTGGTTTACCTCCTCGTGATTTTTTGCCGGCTAGGGCCATGGGGCGAGTTTCACCCAGTGCGCACCCATGGGTAGCGGCTACGGGCTTCTCCCCGACCCCAGAAGAAAAATTGGTTGGTTAACAAGACAACAGTTGACAAAAGTATCATGTACACCAGGAATGCGTACAAAACTCCTAAGCTAGTGTATGTATGAAAAGATAAGTATCGTATGCATACCTAATATATCAAATCATGAAGATGATGACGCTGAGGATGAATTCAACAATGATTTGCAAGTAGCATATGATGCTTTAATTGTTGAATACAGTAAGGTGAAGAAACAAAGACAAGCCCAACATACCCGAAACTATAAACTTCGAAGTGAACGAGATTCCTTGAAGACAGAGAATGAAAAGCTCACAGGTAAAATATCTATTTTGGAATCTGACAAAACTTCTCAGTCTCATAGTGCAGAAAAGTTCAAAGAAAAACTTGAAGAAAATAATAAAAAGATTGATGAATTGGAGAAAGTTGTTGGAGAACTTCAGGATGAGGTCAGTAAACTGAAAGAGAAGATCAAGAGTGATAAGAAAATAATTGAAAGAATGAACTATAGTTCTCAAAAGCTGGAAGAAATTTGGAGCCAACAACGAACACATGGAGACAAAGCAGGCTTAGGCTACATTGGAGGGAAAAGTACAATTGTTTCATCATCAGCAGCACCTTCAGTAGTAGCAAAGGTTGTTTCAAAACCTGCAGCCAATCCCAAGACCTTCCCTAAGTCTGCTGCATCACCAAAGAAGAGTTTTGAAAAGAATAAACACTATCAGTATCCTCCTTACATAGTGAAAGGTACGCATTTTGCTAGATCCCAATCCCTTGTACCTGTTTGTCACCATTGTGGAATCAAATGTCATGTACGCCCAAATTGTCACAAACTCTATGGTCTTCCTTTAAACCATGTTAAAAATTTTTCAAAAAACCCTGAGCCTAGAATCCTTGTGAAGAATAAATTTCAAGTGTTTTCAAAATTTTCAGAAGATTATTACAAAAACTCACGTTCTTTTCAAAAACAAAACAGTCCAATATTTCGAAGAGGTACAAATTTCAAATTTGTTGAGAAAAAGAATTTTCATAAAAGTCAAAAACGTGAGGAAAAACCTGTCAAGACAACTGGTCTTAAAACTAGAGTTATTTGGATTAGAAAGTCAGATTTAAATTGTTTTGTTTCACAAAATGCCCTTCGCTTTGAGTCTCTAAGAAAATCTGTAGGCATTTGTACTCACCATTGAAATCTAAAAGATAAGTTAGAAGTTCATTGATTAAGTTGAAAATATTTTATGACTTCTATACTGTTACCTGTACATTAAATCTTCAAAATTCATCGATTTCAATGAGTTCATAATTTTCGTATTTCTTGTAAATTGATACGAAGTGTTTTGGTGAATTTTGTCATAATTTTGAAGTGCTTCCTATTACACTTGACTGTACATGCATATATCTCTTTCTCTTCTTTTCCACGAATCAAGGGTTATTGTTTGATGTGTTTAAAAAATGTTGAGGAGCCTGATTTGTGCATATCAAAGTTATGCATAAAAAAAAAAAAAAATCTTGGAAAGGGCTACCGGTGGGACCAATGAGAAGCCCCTTAATGACTCGTTGATTGTTAAGGAATAACTACCTGCCCATAAGCGTGTGAAAGCCGCCAAGTGTTAAAAAAAAAAAAAAAGAAGATTGGCTCTCAATTCATTTGGTACATCAAATTTAACTTTTTGAGTCTATGATTTGTTTGAGGGGGAGCCTATATGTATATTATAGTCAAAAACTCACACGTGCACAAGCATTTGTTCAATTTTATGACTTATTTCACCTCCTAACATAGAATTGAAGATTTTCTTGGAAAACCAAAATGTGAATCATTGATTTTATGGAAGGTGAGAGATTGATGTACATGCATTGGTATACTGGAATTAAAGTTTTTTTGACATTTTTTAGTGAATTCTTCTACTGTCTCTTTTTAGTTTTGATTGTCTGTGTCCAAATCTGCACTTACACGTATTTTCCTGAGAGCCTCGTAGGCAGGGCGCAGGAGATCCTCCCTCACATTATTCTGATGTCACAATTAGAAGAGGTCGTGTCATGTATGCCATACTCATGGGTCTTCGGTTTGATCTTGCCTTATTCCTCTTCCCTATTTTTGTGACGTAATATGTGAACTTGTTTCGGCTATGGCATGATATTTTATGTATTGTGTGCTTTGGTGATGATATCATTGATCTTTTCTATATTATTCCACATGGTGCCTTGATGTGTGTGTTCAGTACGTGCAGAATTTGAGCAGAATTTAAAATGCAGAATTTGAGCAGAATTTAAAATTTAACTTAAGTTTTGATATGGAATTGCCAAGGGGGAGATTGTAAAGTTTTGTGGTAAATCTAATCAAAATCTTAGTTAAATTAGGAATGCTATTCAAGTTTCCTAAAGTGATGCAAATTGAAGATTTGAAGAATTCTAAATAATTAAGAAGATAAAATGAATCAAGTTGACCAAGATTTTGAAGAATTCTAATTGGTGTGAAGGTTTACAAAACCTAATGGAATTCAGACGCAGCTTTCTGAAACATGAATGGAATTCCAGTGTACCTCGCAGGCACAGCGCGGGGAGCGCGCGGGTGCGCTCCAAGCACGCAGGCATCCCGCAGGGAGCGCGCGGGTGCGCCAAGGTGTCCCAGAAATTCCAGTGAGGTCCGCAGGCAAGAGAATGGGAGAGCGAGGCTGCGCCAGTGTTATTTCCTAAAGCGTAAAAATTCCAGTGCAGGTCGCAGGCTGGAGGATGGGAGCGCGAGGGATCGAGCTATGAATATTTTGTTCGGATTCAATTTCCTATTTTGCCAATCTAGGGCAACTTTGTAATCCTATATATATGTGAAACCAACTCTGTAATTGCAAGAGACGTGGGAGAACATATTATAGGGACCTAGAGAAAGAGTCTTTGAGGATTGAGAGCTTTCATGTTCTTTCTCTAAATTCTTCTTGTATTCTCTTTTCACTTTCTGTGTGAGGCAGAAAGCCTACTTGTAGGGTTTATCGAGTGATTCGAGCAAGAGTGACAAAAGGATTCGTGCGAGTGATTCGTAGAGAGTCTGAGTAGAGTCTTGTAACCCGTTGATAGTGGGATTGTAAATAGAGGTTTTTCTCCCTGTGATAGAGTTTCCTCGTTATTCTCTTGTGTGATTACTTTCACTGTGTGTGTGATTGTGTGGGTTTGAAATTTTCATTATCTTTATTTAATTAAGTGTATAAAAATTACATAAATTGTAATTTTTTATTTTCATTTTATTTTTTTCTTTCCTCGTACAAATTTATGTTCCGAACATAACAAAATATTTTAAACTTTTAAGAATAGTACTTCTGAACTTCAACCGCAGTAAATTGCCTGCGGTTTGAAATTGATCAAATGCAGTCTCGGTGCTAAATGTAGCTTTGACGTTTTAATCGAGTCCGGATGGGTTGTCCTACCCATCAATAAAACGATGTCGTTTTAATAATTTTCGATTGGCCGACTAGAAATTTAATTGAAGGTAACCATTGACATGCTACCATCTACCTAAAAAAGCACGAGTTCGAGAGCTGACATCACGTGCATTGCGATTTCAGTGATAATCGGGTTTAAGATGGTAATAATCTAAATATATTTATATTTTGAACCACTAAATGTTAAGCTAACGGTCCAAAATTCGGTGTCACTTAATTAATATTGTATGCGATGTCAGTCTCTCTATTAAGATTGGAAGTATATTAAGATTACGATCGATGGACTGCAGTCTGAATAAAATTTTGATCCAAATTTTTTTAAAATAATGAAATATAATATTTTAATATGATATCTAATCCATAGATCAAATGCATTTTAAAAATTAAAAATAAATTAATAATCCTAAAAGGTTAAAAAAAAAAGGGGTCAAAACGTAGATTAATACTACATATCTGTCTAAGTAAAATTTCATAATTTTTTTACCTTTTCAATTCTGTATTATTACATTCTCTCTCTCTATATATATTTATATATACATATATATATCTCTAATTGTAATAAATTTGTTTGGACTTTCGGATATGCTTTCAATTTTGTATTCTCTTGACTAATCGTTATTTATTTAAGTTGACAAATTTATATATTTAGATTGGTGATCAACTATGATGAAAAATTTTATTTTTATTTAGGGGTTGTTTGGAGTAAGAAAAAGTGAGATAAATTGAAATAAAATGAGATAAATTGTGATTTAGAAAAAGTTCGTATTACGTGCAGTGCGAGAAAAAGTTGATGTGATATAAAGTTAACAGAGATTTATAGAATTTTTTGGAGATTTTCAACAAACCAAACGATCCCTTAATAGTCCAGTATAATAAAAAAAAAAAAAATCCGACCTCCGCCTCGCATTTAGAGAAATCACATAGGGTGAGTTTGGAGTGAGATAAAGTGAGATAAATTGAGAGTTCGTAATGCGTACAGTGAAAGAAAAAAAATTGATGTGATATAAAGGCTCCGTTTGAAGCTAAATAAAATAAAATAAAATCCTATAAATCTCTACAAACACGAATTACGAGACAGTAAATTTTAAATTCTTCACTCACTATACTAATTACGAGATATTTACTTTTACAATTTTATTTTATTTTATACACTTTTATACAACTCCAAACACACACAAAGTTAACAGAGATTTATAGAATTTTTTAGAATTTATTTGTAAATCAAACAGTGCCATAAGAGTTCGGGCATTTTTGTCACATTATCAATACAGTTTCCCACTCTTCTCTGTTTTCATTTTCCTTGATTTCTCTCTACTTAGGTCTCCTGAAAGCTTGAGCTCGTCTGAGTCATCCGAGCACCATTTCGGTCAATCCGATGGGTTTCCGAAATTACTCATTTTCTCGCTTTTTGATTCGGTAATAGATTAAATATATAAATTTAATGCAAATATATTAAATATTTAATCGTTTGAATTTCGTTAATTTTTTCACAAGCTAAACCAAATTAACCAAGCCTCATATTTAAACAAATTCTCAATTACATTTTTTGTAAGATAAAAATTATTTTAATTCGTTTACTCCCAATACACTCTCCTAGAAATTTTTTAACCGGTAATTAATAATTTGACAAATTGTATATTTGTTATTAAAGTATATTTTCTCAATTATTTATTAAATAATATTATAAATAAACTACCAACTCAAACACATTATTTTTTTACAAATTCTTCATATATGTATATATATATATATATTTTTCTACCAATATACAAAGAAAGAAGTCCATTTAGGTTTTGTTTAGCTAAAAAAAATATATATATTTTATATTTTTAAACTTTTTTTTGTTTGTTAATCAAAATTTAATTTTCTTTTTAGGACTTATAACTTTTTGATGTATTAATCGCATTTTTAAAAAAAATAAAAAAATTCACATTTATTTAAATAAGAAATAAAAACTAACTCTTTCATTGATACAACCCACAAACAAACACATAGAAATACAATACACATACACCAAATGCAATACAATGGGGATGGGGTAAGGGGAGGGAGAGGAAGCTGATGAAGGAAAAAAAAGAAAAGGCTAAGAGTTAAAAGTAAGTACGTGAAAAAGGGAAATTCAACCAACACTCGCAAAAACAAGAAAATTTGGTTGGTTGCCCCGAAAGGGATAGTCGGTTGGTTCGGATGGCGGGTTGAAGGGGCTGGGATCAATAGGTCTTGGATTTGACTCCTCTTGGGGGCAGTCCTTCCTCTAATTGTGGAGGGCCATCTAATAGCCTTCTCGGCTGAGCCGGTTAGCCAAGGCTTGCCTAGGCTGGTTTACCTCCTCGTGATTTTTTGCCGGCTAGGGCCATGGGGCGAGTTTCACCCAGTGCGCACCCATGGGTAGCGGCTACGGGCTTCTCCCCGACCCCAGAAGAAAAATTGGTTGGTTAACAAGACAACAGTTGACAAAAGTATCATGTACACCAGGAATGCGTACAAAACTCCTAAGCTAGTGTATGTATGAAAAGATAAGTATCGTATGCATACCTAATATATCAAATCATGAAGATGATGACGCTGAGGATGAATTCAACAATGATTTGCAAGTAGCATATGATGCTTTAATTGTTGAATACAGTAAGGTGAAGAAACAAAGACAAGCCCAACATACCCGAAACTATAAACTTCGAAGTGAACGAGATTCCTTGAAGACAGAGAATGAAAAGCTCACAGGTAAAATATCTATTTTGGAATCTGACAAAACTTCTCAGTCTCATAGTGCAGAAAAGTTCAAAGAAAAACTTGAAGAAAATAATAAAAAGATTGATGAATTGGAGAAAGTTGTTGGAGAACTTCAGGATGAGGTCAGTAAACTGAAAGAGAAGATCAAGAGTGATAAGAAAATAATTGAAAGAATGAACTATAGTTCTCAAAAGCTGGAAGAAATTTGGAGCCAACAACGAACACATGGAGACAAAGCAGGCTTAGGCTACATTGGAGGGAAAAGTACAATTGTTTCATCATCAGCAGCACCTTCAGTAGTAGCAAAGGTTGTTTCAAAACCTGCAGCCAATCCCAAGACCTTCCCTAAGTCTGCTGCATCACCAAAGAAGAGTTTTGAAAAGAATAAACACTATCAGTATCCTCCTTACATAGTGAAAGGTACGCATTTTGCTAGATCCCAATCCCTTGTACCTGTTTGTCACCATTGTGGAATCAAATGTCATGTACGCCCAAATTGTCACAAACTCTATGGTCTTCCTTTAAACCATGTTAAAAATTTTTCAAAAAACCCTGAGCCTAGAATCCTTGTGAAGAATAAATTTCAAGTGTTTTCAAAATTTTCAGAAGATTATTACAAAAACTCACGTTCTTTTCAAAAACAAAACAGTCCAATATTTCGAAGAGGTACAAATTTCAAATTTGTTGAGAAAAAGAATTTTCATAAAAGTCAAAAACGTGAGGAAAAACCTGTCAAGACAACTGGTCTTAAAACTAGAGTTATTTGGATTAGAAAGTCAGATTTAAATTGTTTTGTTTCACAAAATGCCCTTCGCTTTGAGTCTCTAAGAAAATCTGTAGGCATTTGTACTCACCATTGAAATCTAAAAGATAAGTTAGAAGTTCATTGATTAAGTTGAAAATATTTTATGACTTCTATACTGTTACCTGTACATTAAATCTTCAAAATTCATCGATTTCAATGAGTTCATAATTTTCGTATTTCTTGTAAATTGATACGAAGTGTTTTGGTGAATTTTGTCATAATTTTGAAGTGCTTCCTATTACACTTGACTGTACATGCATATATCTCTTTCTCTTCTTTTCCACGAATCAAGGGTTATTGTTTGATGTGTTTAAAAAATGTTGAGGAGCCTGATTTGTGCATATCAAAGTTATGCATAAAAAAAAAAAAAAATCTTGGAAAGGGCTACCGGTGGGACCAATGAGAAGCCCCTTAATGACTCGTTGATTGTTAAGGAATAACTACCTGCCCATAAGCGTGTGAAAGCCGCCAAGTGTTAAAAAAAAAAAAAAAGAAGATTGGCTCTCAATTCATTTGGTACATCAAATTTAACTTTTTGAGTCTATGATTTGTTTGAGGGGGAGCCTATATGTATATTATAGTCAAAAACTCACACGTGCACAAGCATTTGTTCAATTTTATGACTTATTTCACCTCCTAACATAGAATTGAAGATTTTCTTGGAAAACCAAAATGTGAATCATTGATTTTATGGAAGGTGAGAGATTGATGTACATGCATTGGTATACTGGAATTAAAGTTTTTTTGACATTTTTTAGTGAATTCTTCTACTGTCTCTTTTTAGTTTTGATTGTCTGTGTCCAAATCTGCACTTACACGTATTTTCCTGAGAGCCTCGTAGGCAGGGCGCAGGAGATCCTCCCTCACATTATTCTGATGTCACAATTAGAAGAGGTCGTGTCATGTATGCCATACTCATGGGTCTTCGGTTTGATCTTGCCTTATTCCTCTTCCCTATTTTTGTGACGTAATATGTGAACTTGTTTCGGCTATGGCATGATATTTTATGTATTGTGTGCTTTGGTGATGATATCATTGATCTTTTCTATATTATTCCACATGGTGCCTTGATGTGTGTGTTCAGTACGTGCAGAATTTGAGCAGAATTTAAAATGCAGAATTTGAGCAGAATTTAAAATTTAACTTAAGTTTTGATATGGAATTGCCAAGGGGGAGATTGTAAAGTTTTGTGGTAAATCTAATCAAAATCTTAGTTAAATTAGGAATGCTATTCAAGTTTCCTAAAGTGATGCAAATTGAAGATTTGAAGAATTCTAAATAATTAAGAAGATAAAATGAATCAAGTTGACCAAGATTTTGAAGAATTCTAATTGGTGTGAAGGTTTACAAAACCTAATGGAATTCAGACGCAGCTTTCTGAAACATGAATGGAATTCCAGTGTACCTCGCAGGCACAGCGCGGGGAGCGCGCGGGTGCGCTCCAAGCACGCAGGCATCCCGCAGGGAGCGCGCGGGTGCGCCAAGGTGTCCCAGAAATTCCAGTGAGGTCCGCAGGCAAGAGAATGGGAGAGCGAGGCTGCGCCAGTGTTATTTCCTAAAGCGTAAAAATTCCAGTGCAGGTCGCAGGCTGGAGGATGGGAGCGCGAGGGATCGAGCTATGAATATTTTGTTCGGATTCAATTTCCTATTTTGCCAATCTAGGGCAACTTTGTAATCCTATATATATGTGAAACCAACTCTGTAATTGCAAGAGACGTGGGAGAACATATTATAGGGACCTAGAGAAAGAGTCTTTGAGGATTGAGAGCTTTCATGTTCTTTCTCTAAATTCTTCTTGTATTCTCTTTTCACTTTCTGTGTGAGGCAGAAAGCCTACTTGTAGGGTTTATCGAGTGATTCGAGCAAGAGTGACAAAAGGATTCGTGCGAGTGATTCGTAGAGAGTCTGAGTAGAGTCTTGTAACCCGTTGATAGTGGGATTGTAAATAGAGGTTTTTCTCCCTGTGATAGAGTTTCCTCGTTATTCTCTTGTGTGATTACTTTCACTGTGTGTGTGATTGTGTGGGTTTGAAATTTTCATTATCTTTATTTAATTAAGTGTATAAAAATTACATAAATTGTAATTTTTTATTTTCATTTTATTTTTTTCTTTCCTCGTACAAATTTATGTTCCGAACATAACAAAATATTTTAAACTTTTAAGAATAGTACTTCTGAACTTCAACCGCAGTAAATTGCCTGCGGTTTGAAATTGATCAAATGCAGTCTCGGTGCTAAATGTAGCTTTGACGTTTTAATCGAGTCCGGATGGGTTGTCCTACCCATCAATAAAACGATGTCGTTTTAATAATTTTCGATTGGCCGACTAGAAATTTAATTGAAGGTAACCATTGACATGCTACCATCTACCTAAAAAAGCACGAGTTCGAGAGCTGACATCACGTGCATTGCGATTTCAGTGATAATCGGGTTTAAGATGGTAATAATCTAAATATATTTATATTTTGAACCACTAAATGTTAAGCTAACGGTCCAAAATTCGGTGTCACTTAATTAATATTGTATGCGATGTCAGTCTCTCTATTAAGATTGGAAGTATATTAAGATTACGATCGATGGACTGCAGTCTGAATAAAATTTTGATCCAAATTTTTTTAAAATAATGAAATATAATATTTTAATATGATATCTAATCCATAGATCAAATGCATTTTAAAAATTAAAAATAAATTAATAATCCTAAAAGGTTAAAAAAAAAAGGGGTCAAAACGTAGATTAATACTACATATCTGTCTAAGTAAAATTTCATAATTTTTTTACCTTTTCAATTCTGTATTATTACATTCTCTCTCTCTATATATATTTATATATACATATATATATCTCTAATTGTAATAAATTTGTTTGGACTTTCGGATATGCTTTCAATTTTGTATTCTCTTGACTAATCGTTATTTATTTAAGTTGACAAATTTATATATTTAGATTGGTGATCAACTATGATGAAAAATTTTATTTTTATTTAGGGGTTGTTTGGAGTAAGAAAAAGTGAGATAAATTGAAATAAAATGAGATAAATTGTGATTTAGAAAAAGTTCGTATTACGTGCAGTGCGAGAAAAAGTTGATGTGATATAAAGTTAACAGAGATTTATAGAATTTTTTGGAGATTTTCAACAAACCAAACGATCCCTTAATAGTCCAGTATAATAAAAAAAAAAAAAATCCGACCTCCGCCTCGCATTTAGAGAAATCACATAGGGTGAGTTTGGAGTGAGATAAAGTGAGATAAATTGAGAGTTCGTAATGCGTACAGTGAAAGAAAAAAAATTGATGTGATATAAAGGCTCCGTTTGAAGCTAAATAAAATAAAATAAAATCCTATAAATCTCTACAAACACGAATTACGAGACAGTAAATTTTAAATTCTTCACTCACTATACTAATTACGAGATATTTACTTTTACAATTTTATTTTATTTTATACACTTTTATACAACTCCAAACACACCCAAAGTTAACAGAGATTTATAGAATTTTTTGGAATTTATTTGTAAATCAAACAGTGCCATAAGAGTTCGGGCATTTTTGTCACATTATCAATACAGTTTCCCACTCTTCTCTGTTTTCATTTTCCTTGATTTCTCTCTACTTAGGTCTCCTGAAAGCTTGAGCTCGTCTGAGTCATCCGAGCACCATTTCGGTCAATCCGATGGGTTTCCGAAATTACTCATTTTCTCGCTTTTTGATTCGGTAATAGATTAAATATATAAATTTAATGCAAATATATTAAATATTTAATCGTTTGAATTTCGTTAATTTTTTCACAAGCTAAACCAAATTAACCAAGCCTCATATTTAAACAAATTCTCAATTACATTTTTTGTAAGATAAAAATTATTTTAATTCGTTTACTCCCAATACACTCTCCTAGAAATTTTTTAACCGGTAATTAATAATTTGACAAATTGTATATTTGTTATTAAAGTATATTTTCTCAATTATTTATTAAATAATATTATAAATAAACTACCAACTCAAACACATTATTTTTTTACAAATTCTTCATATATGTATATATATATATATATTTTTCTACCAATATACAAAGAAAGAAGTCCATTTAGGTTTTGTTTAGCTAAAAAAAATATATATATTTTATATTTTTAAACTTTTTTTTGTTTGTTAATCAAAATTTAATTTTCTTTTTAGGACTTATAACTTTTTGATGTATTAATCGCATTTTTAAAAAAAATAAAAAAATTCACATTTATTTAAATAAGAAATAAAAACTAACTCTTTCATTGATACAACCCACAAACAAACACATAGAAATACAATACACATACACCAAATGCAATACAATGGGGATGGGGTAAGGGGAGGGAGAGGAAGCTGATGAAGGAAAAAAAAGAAAAGGCTAAGAGTTAAAAGTAAGTACGTGAAAAAGGGAAATTCAACCAACACTCGCAAAAACAAGAAAATTTGGTTGGTTGCCCCGAAAGGGATAGTCGGTTGGTTCGGATGGCGGGTTGAAGGGGCTGGGATCAATAGGTCTTGGATTTGACTCCTCTTGGGGGCAGTCCTTCCTCTAATTGTGGAGGGCCATCTAATAGCCTTCTCGGCTGAGCCGGTTAGCCAAGGCTTGCCTAGGCTGGTTTACCTCCTCGTGATTTTTTGCCGGCTAGGGCCATGGGGCGAGTTTCACCCAGTGCGCACCCATGGGTAGCGGCTACGGGCTTCTCCCCGACCCCAGAAGAAAAATTGGTTGGTTAACAAGACAACAGTTGACAAAAGTATCATGTACACCAGGAATGCGTACAAAACTCCTAAGCTAGTGTATGTATGAAAAGATAAGTATCGTATGCATACCTAATATATCAAATCATGAAGATGATGACGCTGAGGATGAATTCAACAATGATTTGCAAGTAGCATATGATGCTTTAATTGTTGAATACAGTAAGGTGAAGAAACAAAGACAAGCCCAACATACCCGAAACTATAAACTTCGAAGTGAACGAGATTCCTTGAAGACAGAGAATGAAAAGCTCACAGGTAAAATATCTATTTTGGAATCTGACAAAACTTCTCAGTCTCATAGTGCAGAAAAGTTCAAAGAAAAACTTGAAGAAAATAATAAAAAGATTGATGAATTGGAGAAAGTTGTTGGAGAACTTCAGGATGAGGTCAGTAAACTGAAAGAGAAGATCAAGAGTGATAAGAAAATAATTGAAAGAATGAACTATAGTTCTCAAAAGCTGGAAGAAATTTGGAGCCAACAACGAACACATGGAGACAAAGCAGGCTTAGGCTACATTGGAGGGAAAAGTACAATTGTTTCATCATCAGCAGCACCTTCAGTAGTAGCAAAGGTTGTTTCAAAACCTGCAGCCAATCCCAAGACCTTCCCTAAGTCTGCTGCATCACCAAAGAAGAGTTTTGAAAAGAATAAACACTATCAGTATCCTCCTTACATAGTGAAAGGTACGCATTTTGCTAGATCCCAATCCCTTGTACCTGTTTGTCACCATTGTGGAATCAAATGTCATGTACGCCCAAATTGTCACAAACTCTATGGTCTTCCTTTAAACCATGTTAAAAATTTTTCAAAAAACCCTGAGCCTAGAATCCTTGTGAAGAATAAATTTCAAGTGTTTTCAAAATTTTCAGAAGATTATTACAAAAACTCACGTTCTTTTCAAAAACAAAACAGTCCAATATTTCGAAGAGGTACAAATTTCAAATTTGTTGAGAAAAAGAATTTTCATAAAAGTCAAAAACGTGAGGAAAAACCTGTCAAGACAACTGGTCTTAAAACTAGAGTTATTTGGATTAGAAAGTCAGATTTAAATTATTTTGTTTCACAAAATGCCCTTCGCTTTGAGTCTCTAAGAAAATCTGTAGGCATTTGTACTCACCATTGAAATCTAAAAGATAAGTTAGAAGTTCATTGATTAAGTTGAAAATATTTTATGACTTCTATACTGTTACCTGTACATTAAATCTTCAAAATTCATCGATTTCAATGAGTTCATAATTTTCGTATTTCTTGTAAATTGATACGAAGTGTTTTGGTGAATTTTGTCATAATTTTGAAGTGCTTCCTATTACACTTGACTGTACATGCATATATCTCTTTCTCTTCTTTTCCACGAATCAAGGGTTATTGTTTGATGTGTTTAAAAAATGTTGAGGAGCCTGATTTGTGCATATCAAAGTTATGCATAAAAAAAAAAAAAAATCTTGGAAAGGGCTACCGGTGGGACCAATGAGAAGCCCCTTAATGACTCGTTGATTGTTAAGGAATAACTACCTGCCCATAAGCGTGTGAAAGCCGCCAAGTGTTAAAAAAAAAAAAAAAGAAGATTGGCTCTCAATTCATTTGGTACATCAAATTTAACTTTTTGAGTCTATGATTTGTTTGAGGGGGAGCCTATATGTATATTATAGTCAAAAACTCACACGTGCACAAGCATTTGTTCAATTTTATGACTTATTTCACCTCCTAACATAGAATTGAAGATTTTCTTGGAAAACCAAAATGTGAATCATTGATTTTATGGAAGGTGAGAGATTGATGTACATGCATTGGTATACTGGAATTAAAGTTTTTTTGACATTTTTTAGTGAATTCTTCTACTGTCTCTTTTTAGTTTTGATTGTCTGTGTCCAAATCTGCACTTACACGTATTTTCCTGAGAGCCTCGTAGGCAGGGCGCAGGAGATCCTCCCTCACATTATTCTGATGTCACAATTAGAAGAGGTCGTGTCATGTATGCCATACTCATGGGTCTTCGGTTTGATCTTGCCTTATTCCTCTTCCCTATTTTTGTGACGTAATATGTGAACTTGTTTCGGCTATGGCATGATATTTTATGTATTGTGTGCTTTGGTGATGATATCATTGATCTTTTCTATATTATTCCACATGGTGCCTTGATGTGTGTGTTCAGTACGTGCAGAATTTGAGCAGAATTTAAAATGCAGAATTTGAGCAGAATTTAAAATTTAACTTAAGTTTTGATATGGAATTGCCAAGGGGGAGATTGTAAAGTTTTGTGGTAAATCTAATCAAAATCTTAGTTAAATTAGGAATGCTATTCAAGTTTCCTAAAGTGATGCAAATTGAAGATTTGAAGAATTCTAAATAATTAAGAAGATAAAATGAATCAAGTTGACCAAGATTTTGAAGAATTCTAATTGGTGTGAAGGTTTACAAAACCTAATGGAATTCAGACGCAGCTTTCTGAAACATGAATGGAATTCCAGTGTACCTCGCAGGCACAGCGCGGGGAGCGCGCGGGTGCGCTCCAAGCACGCAGGCATCCCGCAGGGAGCGCGCGGGTGCGCCAAGGTGTCCCAGAAATTCCAGTGAGGTCCGCAGGCAAGAGAATGGGAGAGCGAGGCTGCGCCAGTGTTATTTCCTAAAGCGTAAAAATTCCAGTGCAGGTCGCAGGCTGGAGGATGGGAGCGCGAGGGATCGAGCTATGAATATTTTGTTCGGATTCAATTTCCTATTTTGCCAATCTAGGGCAACTTTGTAATCCTATATATATGTGAAACCAACTCTGTAATTGCAAGAGACGTGGGAGAACATATTATAGGGACCTAGAGAAAGAGTCTTTGAGGATTGAGAGCTTTCATGTTCTTTCTCTAAATTCTTCTTGTATTCTCTTTTCACTTTCTGTGTGAGGCAGAAAGCCTACTTGTAGGGTTTATCGAGTGATTCGAGCAAGAGTGACAAAAGGATTCGTGCGAGTGATTCGTAGAGAGTCTGAGTAGAGTCTTGTAACCCGTTGATAGTGGGATTGTAAATAGAGGTTTTTCTCCCTGTGATAGAGTTTCCTCGTTATTCTCTTGTGTGATTACTTTCACTGTGTGTGTGATTGTGTGGGTTTGAAATTTTCATTATCTTTATTTAATTAAGTGTATAAAAATTACATAAATTGTAATTTTTTATTTTCATTTTATTTTTTTCTTTCCTCGTACAAATTTATGTTCCGAACATAACAAAATATTTTAAACTTTTAAGAATAGTACTTCTGAACTTCAACCGCAGTAAATTGCCTGCGGTTTGAAATTGATCAAATGCAGTCTCGGTGCTAAATGTAGCTTTGACGTTTTAATCGAGTCCGGATGGGTTGTCCTACCCATCAATAAAACGATGTCGTTTTAATAATTTTCGATTGGCCGACTAGAAATTTAATTGAAGGTAACCATTGACATGCTACCATCTACCTAAAAAAGCACGAGTTCGAGAGCTGACATCACGTGCATTGCGATTTCAGTGATAATCGGGTTTAAGATGGTAATAATCTAAATATATTTATATTTTGAACCACTAAATGTTAAGCTAACGGTCCAAAATTCGGTGTCACTTAATTAATATTGTATGCGATGTCAGTCTCTCTATTAAGATTGGAAGTATATTAAGATTACGATCGATGGACTGCAGTCTGAATAAAATTTTGATCCAAATTTTTTTAAAATAATGAAATATAATATTTTAATATGATATCTAATCCATAGATCAAATGCATTTTAAAAATTAAAAATAAATTAATAATCCTAAAAGGTTAAAAAAAAAGGGGTCAAAACGTAGATTAATACTACATATCTGTCTAAGTAAAATTTCATAATTTTTTTACCTTTTCAATTCTGTATTATTACATTCTCTCTCTCTATATATATTTATATATACATATATATATCTCTAATTGTAATAAATTTGTTTGGACTTTCGGATATGCTTTCAATTTTGTATTCTCTTGACTAATCGTTATTTATTTAAGTTGACAAATTTATATATTTAGATTGGTGATCAACTATGATGAAAAATTTTATTTTTATTTAGGGGTTGTTTGGAGTAAGAAAAAGTGAGATAAATTGAAATAAAATGAGATAAATTGTGATTTAGAAAAAGTTCGTATTACGTGCAGTGCGAGAAAAAGTTGATGTGATATAAAGTTAACAGAGATTTATAGAATTTTTTGGAGATTTTCAACAAACCAAACGATCCCTTAATAGTCCAGTATAATAAAAAAAAAAAAAATCCGACCTCCGCCTCGCATTTAGAGAAATCACATAGGGTGAGTTTGGAGTGAGATAAAGTGAGATAAATTGAGAGTTCGTAATGCGTACAGTGAAAGAAAAAAATTGATGTGATATAAAGGTTCCGTTTGGAGCTAAATAAAATAAAATAAAATCTTATAAATATCTACAAATACGAATTACGAGACAGTAAAATTTAAATTCTTCACTCACTGCACGAATTACAAGACATTTACTTTTATAATTTTATTTTATTTTATACACTTTTATACAACTCCAAACACACCCAAAGTTAACAGAGATTTATAGAATTTTTTGAAATTTATTTAAAAATCAAACAGTGCCATAAGAGTTCGGGCATTTTTGTCACATTATCAATACAGTTTCCCACTCTTCTCTGTTTTCATTTTCCTTGATTTCTCTCTACTTAGGTCTCCTGAAAGCTTGAGCTCGTCTGAGTCATCCGAGCACCATTTCGGTCAATCCGATGGGTTTCCGAAATTACTCATTTTCTCGCTTTTTGATTCGGTAATAGATTAAATATATAAATTTAATGCTAATATATTAAATATTTAATCGTTTGAATTTCGTTAATTTTTTCACAAGCTAAACCAAATTAACCAAGCCTCATATTTAAACAAATTCTCAATTACATTTTTTGTAAGATAAAAATTATTTTAATTCGTTTACTCCCAATACACTCTCCTAGAAATTTTTTAACCGGTAATTAATAATTTGACAAATTGTATATTTGTTATTAAAGTATATTTTCTCAATTATTTATTAAATAATATTATAAATAAACTACCAACTCAAACACATTATTTTTTTACAAATTCTTCATATATGTATATATATATATATTTTTTTCTACCAATATACAAAGAAAGAAGTCCATTTAGGTTTTGTTTAGCTAAAAAATATATATATATTTTATATTTTTAAACTTTTTTTTGTTTGTTAATCAAAATTTAATTTTCTTTTTAGGACTTATAACTTTTTGATGTATTAATCGCATTTTTAAAAAAAATAAAAAAATTCACATTTATTTAAATAAGAAATAAAAACTAACTCTTTCATTGATACAACCCACAAACAAACACATAGAAATACAATACACATACACCAAATGCAATACAATGGGGATGGGGTAAGGGGAGGGAGAGGAAGCTGATGAAGGAAAAAAAAAGAAAAGGCTAAGAGTTAAAAGTAAGTACGTGAAAAAGGGAAATTCAACCAACACTCGCAAAAACAAGAAAATTTGGTTGGTTGCCCCGAAAGGGATAGTCGGTTGGTTCGGATGGCGGGTTGAAAGGGCTGGGATCAATAGGTCTTGGATTTGACTCCTCTTGGGGGCAGTCCTTCCTCTAATTGTGGAGGGCCATCTAATAGCCTTCTCGGCTGAGCCGGTTAGCCAAGGCTTGCCTAGGCTGGTTTACCTCCTCGTGATTTTTTGCCGGCTAGGGCCATGGGGCGAGTTTCACCCAGTGCGCACCCATGGGTAGCGGCTACGGGCTTCTCCCCGACCCCAGAAGAAAAATTGGTTGGTTAACAAGACAACAGTTGACAAAAGTATCATGTACACCAGGAATGCGTACAAAACTCCTAAGCTAGTGTATGTATGAAAAGATAAGTATCGTATGCATACCTAATATATCAAATCATGAAGATGATGACTCTGAGGATGAATTCAACAATGATTTGCAAGTAGCATATGATGCTTTAATTGTTGAATACAGTAAGGTGAAGAAACAAAGACAAGCCCAACATACCCGAAACTATAAACTTCGAAGTGAACGAGATTCCTTGAAGACAGAGAATGAAAAGCTCACAGGTAAAATATCTATTTTGGAATCTGACAAAACTTCTCAGTCTCATAGTGCAGAAAAGTTCAAAGAAAAACTTGAAGAAAATAATAAAAAGATTGATGAATTGGAGAAAGTTGTTGGAGAACTTCAGGATGAGGTCAGTAAACTGAAAGAGAAGATCAAGAGTGATAAGAAAATAATTGAAAGAATGAACTATAGTTCTCAAAAGCTGGAAGAAATTTGGAGCCAACAACGAACACATGGAGACAAAGCAGGCTTAGGCTACATTGGAGGGAAAAGTACAATTGTTTCATCATCAGCAGCACCTTTAGTAGTAGCAAAGGTTGTTTCAAAACCTGCAGCCAATCCCAAGACCTTCCCTAAGTCTGCTGCATCACCAAAGAAGAGTTTTGAAAAGAATAAACACTATCAGTATCTTCCTTACATAGTGAAAGGTACGTATTTTGCTAGATCCCAATCCCTTGTACCTGTTTGTCACCATTGTGGAATCAAATGTCATGTACGCCCAAATTGTCACAAACTCTATGGTCTTCCTTTAAACCATGTTAAAAATTTTTCAAAAAACCCTGAGCCTAGAATCCTTGTGAAGAATAAATTTCAAGTGTTTTCAAAATTTTCAGAAGATTATTACAAAAACTCACGTTCTTTTCAAAAACAAAACAGTCCAATATTTCGAAGAGGTACAAATTTCAAATTTGTTGAGAAAAAGAATTTTCATAAAAGTCAAAAACGTGAGGAAAAACCTGTCAAGACAACTGGTCTTAAAACTAGAGTTATTTGGATTAGAAAGTCAGATTTAAATTGTTTTGTTTCACAAAATGCCCTTCGCTTTGAGTCTCTAAGAAAATCTGTAGGCATTTGTACTCACCATTGAAATCTAAAAGATAAGTTAGAAGTTCATTGATTAAGTTGAAAATATTTTATGACTTCTATACTGTTACCTGTACATTAAATCTTCAAAATTCATCGATTTCAATGAGTTCATAATTTTCGTATTTCTTGTAAATTGATACGAAGTGTTTTGGTGAATTTTGTCATAATTTTGAAGTGCTTCCTATTACACTTGACTGTACATGCATATATCTCTTTCTCTTCTTTTCCACGAATCAAGGGTTATTGTTTGATGTGTTTAAAAAATGTTGAGGAGCCTGATTTGTGCATATCAAAGTTATGCATAAAAAAAAAAAAATCTTGGAAAGGGCTACCGGTGGGACCAATGAGAAGCCCCTTAATGACTCGTTGATTGTTAAGGAATAACTACCTGCCAATAAGCGTGTGAAAGCCGCCAAGTGTTAAAAAAAAAAAAAAAAGGAAGATTGGCTCTCAATTCATTTGGTACATCAAATTTAACTTTTTGAGTCTATGATTTGTTTGAGGGGGAGCCTATATGTATATTATAGTCAAAAACTCACACGTGCACAAGCATTTGTTCAATTTTATGACTTATTTCACCTCCTAACATAGAATTGAAGATTTTCTTGGAAAACCAAAATGTGAATCATTGATTTTATGGAAGGTGAGAGATTGATGTACATGCATTGGTATACTGGAATTAAAGTTTTTTTGACATTTTTTAGTGAATTCTTCTACTGTCTCTTTTTAGTTTTGATTGTCTGTGTCCAAATCTGCACTTACACGTATTTTCCTGAGAGCCTCGTAGGCAGGGCGCAGGAGATCCTCCCTCACATTATTCTGATGTCACAATTAGAAGAGGTCGTGTCATGTATGCCATACTCATGGGTCTTCGGTTTGATCTTGCCTTATTCCTCTTCCCTATTTTTGTGACGTAATATGTGAACTTGTTTCGGCTATGGCATGATATTTTATGTATTGTGTGCTTTGGTGATGATATCATTGATCTTTTCTATATTATTCCACATGGTGCCTTGATGTGTGTGTTCAGTACGTGCAGAATTTGAGCAGAATTTAAAATTTAACTTAAGTTTTGATATGGAATTGCCAAGGGGGAGATTGTAAAGTCTTGTGGTAAATCTAATCAAAATCTTAGTTAAATTAGGAATGCTATTCAAGTTTCCTAAAGTGATGCAAATTGAAGATTTGAAGAATTCTAAATAATTAAGAAGATAAAATGAATCAAGTTGACCAAGATTTTGAAGAATTCTAATTGGTGTGAAGGTTTACAAAACCTAATGGAATTCGGACGCAACTTTCTGAAACATGAATGGAATTCCAGTGTACCTCGCAGGCACAGCGCGGGGAGCGCGCGGGTGCGCTCCAAGCACGCAGGCATCCCGCAGGGAGCGCGCGGGTGCGCCAAGGTGTCCCAGAAATTCCAGTGAGGTCCGCAGGCAAGAGGATGGGAGAGCGAGGCTGCGCCAGTGTTATTTCCTAAAGCGTAAAAATTCCAGTGCAGGTCGCAGGCTGGAGGATGGGAGCGCGAGGGATCAAGCTATGAATATTTTGTTCGGATTCAATTTCCTATTTTGCCAATCTAGGGCAACTTTGTAATCCTATATATATGTGAAACCAACTCTGTAATTGCAAGAGACGTGGGAGAACATATTATAGGGACCTAGAGAAAGAGTCTTTGAGGATTGAGAGCTTTCATGTTCTTTCTCTAAATTCTTCTTGTATTCTCTTTTCACTTTCTGTGTGAGGCAGAAAGCCTACTTGTAGGGTTTATCGAGTGATTCGAGCAAGAGTGACAAAAGGATTCGTGCGAGTGATTCGTAGAGAGTCTGAGTAGAGTCTTGTAACCCGTTGATAGTGGGATTGTAAATAGAGGTTTTTCTCCCTGTGATAGAGTTTCCTCGTTATTCTCTTGTGTGATTACTTTCACTGTGTGTGTGATTGTGTGGGTTTGAAATTTTCATTATCTTTATTTAATTAAGTGTATAAAAATTACATAAATTGTAATTTTTTATTTTCATTTTATTTTTTTCTTTCCTCGTACAAATTTATGTTCCGAACGTAACAAAATATTTTAAACTTTTAAGAATAGTACTTCTGAACTTCAACCGCAGTAAATTGCCTGCGGTTTGAAATTGATCAAATGCAGTCTCGGTGCTAAATGTAGCTTTGACGTTTTAATCGAGTCCGGATGGGTTGTCCTACCCATCAATAAAACGATGTCGTTTTAATAATTTTCGATTGGCCGACTAGAAATTTAATTGAAGGTAACCATTGACATGCTACCATCTACCTAAAAAAGCACGAGTTCGAGAGCTGACATCACGTGCATTGCGATTTCAGTGATAATCGGGTTTAAGATGGTAATAATCTAAATATATTTATATTTTGAACCACTAAATGTTAAGCTAACAGTCCAAAATTCGGTGTCACTGAATTAATATTGTATGCGATGTCAGTCTCTCTATTAAGATTGGAAGTATATTAAGATTACGATCGATGGACTGCAGTCTGAATAAAATTTTGATCCAAATTTTTTTAAAATAATGAAATATAATATTTTAATATGATATCTAATCCATAGATCAAATGCATTTTAAAAATTAAAAATAAATTAATAATCCTAAAAGGTTAAAAAAAAGGGGTCAAAACGTAGATTAATACTACATATCTGTCTAAGTAAAATTTCATAATTTTTTTACCTTTTCAATTCTGTATTATTACATTCTCTCTCTCTATATATATTTATATATACATATATATATCTCTAATTGTAATAAATTTGTTTGGACTTTCGGATATGCTTTCAATTTTGTATTCTCTTGACTAATCGTTATTTATTTAAGTTGATAAATTTATATATTTAGATTGATGATCAACTATGATGAAAAATTTTATTTTTATTTAGGGGTTGTTTGGAGTAAGAAAAAGTGAGATAAATTGAAATAAAATGAGATAAATTGTGATTTAGAAAAAGTTCGTATTACGTGCAGTGCGAGAAAAAGTTGATGTGATATAAAGTTAACAGAGATTTATAGAATTTTTTGGAGATTTTCAACAAACCAAACGATCCCTTAATAGTCCAGTATAATAAAAAAAAAAAAAATCCGACCTCCGCCTCGCATTTAGAGAAATCACATAGGGTGAGTTTGGAGTGAGATAAAGTGAGATAAATTGAGAGTTCGTAATGCGTACAGTGAAAGAAAAAAAATTGATGTGATATAAAGGCTCCGTTTGAAGCTAAATAAAATAAAATAAAATCCTATAAATCTCTACAAACACGAATTACGAGACAGTAAATTTTAAATTCTTCACTCACTATACTAATTACGAGATATTTACTTTTACAATTTATTTTATTTTATACACTTTTATACAACTCCAAACACACCCAAAATTAACAGAGATTTATAGAATTTTTTAGAATTTATTTGTAAATCAAACAGTGCCATAAGAGTTCGGGCATTTTTGTCACATTATCAATACAGTTTCCCACTCTTCTCTGTTTTCATTTTCCTTGATTTCTCTCTACTTAGGTCTCCTGAAAGCTTGAGCTCGTCTGAGTCATCCGAGCACCATTTCGGTCAATCCGATGGGTTTCCGAAATTACTCATTTTCTCGCTTTTTGATTCGGTAATAGATTAAATATATAAATTTAATGCTAATATATTAAATATTTAATCGTTTGAATTTCGTTAATTTTTTCACAAGCTAAACCAAATTAACCAAGCCTCATATTTAAACAAATTCTCAATTACATTTTTTGTAAGATAAAAATTATTTTAATTCGTTTACTCCCAATACACTCTCCTAGAAATTTTTTAACCGGTAATTAATAATTTGACAAATTGTATATTTGTTATTAAAGTATATTTTCTCAATTATTTATTAAATAATATTATAAATAAACTACCAACTCAAACACATTATTTTTTTACAAATTCTTCATATATGTATATATATATATATATATATATTTCTACCAATATACAAAGAAAGAAGTCCATTTAGGTTTTGTTTAGCTAAAAAATATATATATATTTTATATTTTTAAACTTTTTTTTGTTTGTTAATCAAAATTTAATTTTCTTTTTAGGACTTATAACTTTTTGATGTATTAATCGCATTTTTAAAAAAAATAAAAAAATTCACATTTATTTAAATAAAAAATAAAAACTAACTCTTTCATTGATACAACCCACAAACAAACACATAGAAATACAATACACATACACCAAATGCAATACAATGGGGATGGGGTAAGGGGAGGGAGAGGAAGCTGATGAAAGAAAAAAAAGAAAAGGCTAAGAGTTAAAGTAAGTACGTGAAAAAGGGAAATTCAACCAACACTCGCAAAAACAAGAAAATTTGGTTGGTTGTCCCGAAAGGGATAGTTGAGTTGGTTCGGATGGCGGGTTGAAGGGGCTGGGATCAATAGATCCTGGATTTGACTCCTCTTGGGGGCAGTCCTTCCTCTAATTGTGGAGGGCCATCTAACAGCCTTCTCGGCTGAGCCGGTCAGTCAGGGCTTGCCTAGGCTGGTTTACCTCCTCGTGATTTTTTGCTAGCTAGGGCCATGGGGCGGGCTTCACCCAGTGCGCACCCATGGGTAGCGGCTACGGGCTTCTCCCCGACCCCAGAAGAAAAATTGGTTGGTTAACAAGACAACAGTTGACAAAAGTATCATGTACACCAGGAATGCGTACAAAACTCCTAAGCTAGTGTATGTATGAAAAGATAAGTATCGTATGCATACCTAACCAAAACACAACCCCCTTGCGCAGGAATAGATACTCCACGTGTGCATACCACACATCACTCAGTCTCATGCGCATGAGACTTCCCATTCATGTGCACGTTAATTCCAAACTCTAAAATCTTACTAAATGTTAAGCCCAACTCAACCAAAGTTAAAAATTAACCCAACTATTGCCAAAGCCAACCACCAAATCAGGTAGCCAAACACGACTCAAACAATCCCCAAACAACACATATCCCAAGAATAGAGTATAAAAATATATACAAAAAAGCTGGGTCATTACAATTTGTTGGCTTACTAATAAGATATATAGTAATTCAAAGACATTAAAACATTGTCAAATACATATTACATTATCTTTGTATAACAAAGGATTTAGGGTTATTTATTCAAATGGAGCAAAATCACAATTAG
Organism: Vitellaria paradoxa; assembly: GCA_019916065.1. Lineage (NCBI taxonomy): Eukaryota > Viridiplantae > Streptophyta > Magnoliopsida > Ericales > Sapotaceae > Vitellaria > Vitellaria paradoxa. Next base: position 66,823,967 of record CM034233.1, on the reverse strand, counting down.
TTAGATTTTTATATGCTGGTTATCCTTATGATCTACAAAAAGTAGAAAACAAACGTAGTATATGTTTACTTTTATAATACTACTATATCATAGTGTGATCTATTAAATAAACAATACTTTCAACATATTTAAAATGTAAATCACTATAGGATACTTCTAATTTATGAAGCAAATTGATAGTGTGTTTAGTTGAGATCGATGATTCAACATATTCAAGAGACGTATGGACTATCTTTAAAAAAGAAAAAAAAAGTTGTATGAAGATAATGTTGTTCGTATGGCATATATTCGGGATAGTTATATCATAAGTGATAAAACTAAGAATATTTCTCCAATACTTTTTATACTCATGAGTTCCAGAAGATTGTTAATATTGATGTTCAACATATACGTTCAAGTAAAATTTTATCAAATTTATTTTCTAAAGTATAAGCGAAGACAATATTTGAAAAGGTAACACACAATATGGGAACAAGTCAGTTAAAGGATATATATATTTTTTTTTGGGTAAGTCAATTAAAGGATATTTTCTGTTAATAATGGAATAATTATCCAAATCTCGCTAATAATAGAATAATTATCCAAATCTCACTTGATGTACTTAGACTTTGATACATTTAATTGTATTCTCTAAATTTAATTGCACAATAATACAATACTCTTTTTTTTTTTTTCTTTTTTTCCACCAACCTTTATTATAGAATATTTTCTTACCAAAAATTTGATGAGATAGGTGGTATTTATTCAAGGGGAAGTGTTATAATACTAATAGATAACCAACATGATCCAAAACTTCTATCGTTTGGTGTATCCTAATAAATTATCATGCATGCATTTGTTTTTCACGTTGTGCATGGAAGAGGGTATTGAAATAATAAAAAAAATGTATGAAAAATGGAAACATATGGAACAATATTTGGGCACTAATTCCTTGTATTCTAACTTCATGTATGAACTCTAGTTTTATAATATTTTAAAGATCATTATTTTTTATTTAGTTTTGTCTAAAAAAATGGCAATCCATCTAAATATATGTTCATGTAAGGGTTAAATATCTATTTACGCCTTAAACTATTAATTTTTTTTACTTTCCCCTTCAACTACCAATTGAACTCCCTTACCCCCTTCAACTATCAAATTCTTTTTTACTAAAGACAAATCATGTTTTTCATCTAAAATTTGTGACAGAAACCGTTAATTATTATTTTTTTAACTAATGAAAAAAGAAATGGGGTAATATGGACATTTCATATACTTAAAACAATTAAGGGTTTTTAATTTATTGATCAAAGTAAACTTTTGCCAGTCAAACCAAATATTTTCGAAGGGATTCAAAGCAAACTTATGCCGGTCAACTCTATTGTGGGATCTTGATGGTTGTCAGAGCAAACTTATAATCTTCTAATTAGTTTAGCAAAGTAAACTTCTGCTGGTCAAAGCAAACCTATAACTTTCTAATTGATTTAGTAACTTGGGGACCTTTTTGATTTTAAATCATTGGGGCTTTTTAGTTCAGTCATCATTTTTCAACTCCATTGCGGATCTGAAGGGTTTTCATCAATAAAGCTAGGATTTCAAAAATGGAATGGGTCTTAAGGGCTCCAACCGAAAAAAAACCGACATATAAGTATCGAGCAACACATTTTTATTTCAAAAAACTCACTTTTCGGGATTGATGGGGTTAGAATTGAATTATTCTACACTATAATTGACCTACTTTATATATAATAATAATCTTACCAGTTTAATTTAATAATGGTGATAATGGTGGTTTTCATTGAATTAGAGATTAGGGCACACGCGATACATGTGCAAGTTGGCATGTGATAAAAAAATTCGCACAAAAGCTACTGGCTTATTTTTTTAATTGCATAGGTATCGCATAATTTTTTTTGTTTTGGCAAACAAACAAATTATAAACATTGTCCGTAAAAATAATGCGATGCACACGCAATCAAAAAATAAGCTATTAGCTTTTGTGCCAATTTAGTTCAATGTAGATTTTTAACCCAAAATACTCTTGTTCTAGTTCAATTAATAGATGAAGGGGGAAGAAAAAAAAATGTAATAGTTTAAGGGCCAATTGGATATTTAAGCTAAAAGATTAATATAACCTTGGGACTAACTTTTCCATCCATTTATTAGATGGAAAATGTGATTTGTCTTTATTAAATAAAAAAATGATAGTTGAAGGGAAAAAAAAATTCAATTGGTGTTTGAAAGGGAAGTAAAAAAATAATTAATAATTTAACGGATAAGTAGATATTTAACCTTAATGTAAAAAAATTTTATATCCGCATCTGATGCCCGAAAAAGTCCGGGGGGCCGTTTGTGTCGAGGTGGCAGGCCAGAGGGTCAGCACAGCAGAAACATTCCTTCTTCTAATGATCGCCTTCCAAGTGTTTGTTCTATTTACTTTCATCTTAAAGGCCGAGATCTAAGCAAATTCCTTTGGTTTTCCGTTATTATGTTGCACCAAACGAGGGGGTTATTCATTCCGCCCCACACTCGCGTGCCCTTCTCTAATTTGAAATCGCACAGTTTCGTTTCGTTAAGTTGCAAACTCTCTCTCTCTCTCTCCCTCTCTCTCTCTCTCTCTCTCTCAAGGCCCCTCATTCTATGCATCTTTCTTGACTGGTTCCCTTTCTTCTGTGCTCGGCTGATCCATTGGGACAGACTCGCAAACACGACCAATCTCTTTGGTGCTCCCAGTTTTAGCTTTTGTCAGCACCGCAAAGCTTTTCTGGGTTGGAGGATTATCTTTTCCGAGAACACTCTCTGTGTCCTCCAACTGGATCTCGCCCCTCTTGCGGCCATTTCCGGTATCATCATATCTGATCAGATCAGGTGACAACCCCATCCCTCTTTCTCTCGGCATAATTTACATGTACACGAATTTTTGAACTAGAGTTGCTAAGATTGAAAGTTGAGTGTTATTAAACCTGGGTTCGAATTGGTATTGACGTTGGCAATTGGATGTCACTGATCAGTATTGAATACCTGGGTCAGGTGGTGTAGTGGATTGGGATTGAAAACCAATGGTGAAACCTAATTGTTCCGACTGAACAAGATAGAGAATTTAATGTATGATTGGAGCGGGTGCTCCGAGCTGATATTGATCCTCCTCTGTAATTTTCAAAGAAAAACAAATAAAGAATATCGAGAAACGGTGGGGATTTGGAACTGACAGAAGCCACGAGCTTTTGTTGCAACTTAAGTAAATTTACACTCGCATTGATTTAGATAGACTCTTGTCTAGACTCTTGTCTTGTAATTTGTGAGCGCGCGCGCGTGTGATGATTTTGGATAAAATTCTGCTTTTACCTGCCGGAAACACATTAATAGGGATAATATTGTGGTTCTTTGTGAACTGTGTGATCTTTATTCAAATGGGTATCTGCATTTATATGCTTCCTTTCAGTGTTGGTTTTCCATGCCTTTTACAATGGTTAAAGCCTCCCTTGGTATTCTTTGTCGTTCGAGCATTTCTCAATCTCCATGTCAGTTTGAGAATACTTTCCGACAGTTTTACCGGATGCCCTGTGGTTATTCTATGAGTTACTTAAAACATGGTATTACTTGTTTTTATTACTATTGCCAATATCCTTCGTTCGAGGAATAATACTACCTTGAATAAACACATGAATTTTTCTGCCACTCAGAAGTTTTGTTATGATGTGACCCATATTATGTCAAATAATTGTAATGGAAATGAAAATATTGAAATGTCTAAGTAGTAAATATAACGAGAATAGAGCCAAAGATGATTTTATCTCTGGAAAAACTAACAGAAGAGACATTCAAAATGGTTAGAGGGGCTTTGAAATACAAGCTTTTTAACTTTGTTCTATTTTCAAGAAACAATATTTCCTTTAATAAACCATGCTCAATATCTCTCATAAGTTTTCTTAAGTTATATCCTCGACCTGTATTATGCAAAATAAGTGTAGTGAAGATATTGAGATGAGCAAGTAGTGAACATATGGAGAGTAGAGCTAAAATTGAGTTTATAACAAGGGGAAAGGCCAAAAAAGAAAAAGACAATAAAAGAATTGGTAATCAAACAATGAAATTTGTGTAAGTTTATTATAAATGGACTGATAACACCTTAATTAGTTATGACAAGCTCTCCCCAATTGAGATCTAAGTTTGTGTATATTTATATGTGATCTTTCCATTTTTCTTTCATTTTCCTCTAATCTCTTGGATCACAGTTTTCTTTGCTGTAAAAGTTGATGATTCTTATAAGTTATTTCCTGCACACATGCTATTTATCAGTTAGATGCATAGGATTAATTTCTTATAATGACAGAGGAAACTATAATGAATTCTCTTAATTTCTATCCACTTCTTCCTTTTATATTATATGATTTATCATTGGCCTAAAAGCCTCATAAGCTGAGGGTATGATCATCCTCAATTTCCATAAAAACATTGATAAACTGATGCTAGTCTTGGTTTATGTGTTTGCTGTTTCTAGATATTGCATCCCAATAATGATGGAGAAGACAGATCATGCACAGAAGCTATACACGCGGATGCGGCTTTGGGAATTTCCAGATCGGTATGTTATTGAGCCCACTGATGGCTCTGCTGGTTCCTGTTTGGCCATCAGTCTGGTGGATGGGTCAATGACTCTTATTGGTAAGAGAGTTTACAATACTTTTTTTGGCATGCTTGTGCATTCTAGATTTAAGTTCTATCTAGTTGTTTTTTATTCAGTAGATGCCAGGTGTCCTATCCATGTATTTTCCTTTGTTTAGATGAAATTCCACATTGCAACTCTGTTCGAGTTCCAAAAATTCGGACAATCTTTGGTGTAATTGGGATGCTGAAGCTTGTGGCAGGTAAGATTTTCTTATTATGCACCCAAAGTGTAAATGTTTAATACATAGATCCTTGACCTATGGTTTTGGCACCCATGTCTACCATTTGCTATTTAGTTGGCTATGTGAGACTCATGCTCCAAAATCTATTTTTGTGAGATTTGTGTGCCAACACAATCTTGTAATTTGAACAGAGTAAGATGGTATATAACTTCAGAATTTTGATGAAGGGCATAATCATTTTTAAATAGAGACCTAAGAAATTCTAGAGGCTTAAGCATTAGCTTGTCGGCCTTATTTCTATGGTATGCATTTGAATAATCTTTTAAGCACATTTTTTATGTTTCAATTTTCATGATTAAGATTCTTTAAATTGTAGTTAGGCTGGCAGTACGGGGAAGTAAATATTATTATTTACCAAAAAAAAGGGAGAAGAAAAAACGACAACCATGTACTCCCCTCAGAATAAGATTCAGGGTATGGAGGGAAGGACTGCATGCTGGTATTTGCTTGCTGGTATGTGCTTGCAATCTGTGATTCCATGGCACTGTACTATGGCAATATCAGAGTTTGCTAGACTTGGAGGTGAGTATTAAGATACGAGCAATTCGTGAAAACTTGACTCGCAAAATATGGGATTTGTGTTCCTATTTATATTATTAGAGTTTTATAGGATAGGAAAGGAGTAGGATACAATCTATGTAACATGGATTTGGGTACAAGTGTTGGATGCAGGTACGCGTCCAAGAGTTGAATTCATTAATTTTCTTTTCTAAGGTTATGGGGATATGGGAAAATATTCATATATTTAGGATTGGTATGAGTATCAAAAGCAGTTTTTGGTTTTTCGTACATTATTTTCATCCCATATGGCTTTTTTTCACCAAATTTTAATTTTTTTTAGAAGCTACAGTTTTCATTAAAAAAAAATTACCAAAAAAAAAAAAAATGAAAAATTATCGCTCGTTTAAAAAAAGAAAACCAAAAAACCCAATTTTTTCGTTGCTTTTTTTTTTTTTTTTTTAACAAATGCTATTAACATGCCTAAAAACTACAATTTCTAAAATAAAATCAAATTTTGGTATAAAAAAAAAGCCATATAAGCCGAAGATAGTCTACAAAAAACCAAAAACTACTTTTGGTACCCAAGCGGAGCCTTGGTTGAATTATTTTATTTTATTTTATTAGATAATATGGTATTTATAAGGTGTCATTAGTGTATTTTATGCATAAATTATGAGTTTTAAGCATAATTATGTGCTAAAATTGAATGCCTAAATATGTTTATATGGATAGCTAATGATATAAGGGAAACATATATCATATTCTTATCCAAGTGTCTTTGTCTAAGTATTAAAAAATCCAACCTGAGTACTTCATATATCTAGAAGAATCCATGTAACATAGGATACAATAGGAATGAAAATTATGATCCTAAATATTTACACAATAAAATAAATAACCCTATTGCTTTGTTACTCGGACTCGCCATTTTGGGGTGAAGTACCCATGTCAACACGATGCCACGTGGATGCGGGAGTGGGATTTGTGTCGGATATACTGAAGTGAAATTCCATAGGTTGCATCTGATTTTAGTCTTTTTAGAAGAAGAGATGAAGGTTGGGTTTAAGAAATCTAGCCTTGTTGTTGGAGCTCGTATATCGCTAGAGATGGGAAGTTGCAATCAACATTGTGTGAATTAGGATGTGATTGTATCGCACGCTAAGACGCGCATCTGAATGAATGTGAGAGTAGATCTCACTTGCTTTGATTGAAAGGCGTCTGAGTGCACGTCGAGGAAGCATGGACACTTCAAAATAGGTGCCGTATCTATATCCGTTTCCAACACATATTGGACACGCATACTTTTTGGATACTCCAAGATATGTGTCTGACACGCATGACATGTCCTATTATTTTTTTATTTTTCTACACATATATGATTAAAACATATTTGAGTAGTCGAAACTTCTAATATTATAAACTCATAGAACTTATATATATATATATATATATATGTATATATATTTTGTATATTGAATTATATACTAAATTAGTTTTGTTGTAAATGTTTTATTCATATATATACCTAATAAAAATATACAAAATTTATATCTTTTAGTCGTATCTCTGCTGCATTCGTATTCTTATTTTTTTTTTAAATTGTTGTATCTATGTTCGTATCCGTATCCCATATCGGTATCTCGTATCGTATCCATGCTTTTTAGGCATACGTGATTTGACAACTGGCCTTGCAGTCTGGCAACAATGATTCGTTAGAGCTCATTGATTCTTGTGGTGATGATGTTGCTTGTAGTATTCAAAAAATAGTCCTCAAAGTCTAGTTCAGCGCTCATCTTCACTCCAGGGTTTGTCGCTGTCTATTTTCGTCATTGTAGTTGTCGTCATCGACACCCCCCCTCAATCTACGTCGGTTGTCATCCTTCTCAAGCTATGGATCAAGAACTCTTTAACTTCTCAGTTCTTAGGTGGTCTACATTACTGTATATATTAATAATACTATTGTCAAATTACTTATATAGTAGTAGTATTATTATAATAATTTATTAACTATTAAATGCAGTATTCTGAATTTTATTTCAAGTGGCATATATCCGTATTCGTATCCAAATTTTGGACATTTTTTACATGTATTCCTATATCCTCTCTTTTGGGAGAAAGATGGATCGGAGCTCTGGATATGCACCCGCGTTTGACACTCACACTCGAGTCTTGGTAACATGGACCTATTCTATTGCTAACGGTGACACTGGATTTATAATGGGTTTTGACTTTTGAGATATGAATCAAGTAGCATGGATTTTGTATCTTTTTAGTAAAATATTTCAACTGACTTTAGCATATTAAGAATTTTTTTTTTTTTTTTATGAATAAGAAAAATTGTATGAAAAAGCATCAAGGGATGCCACCCTATTACAAAAAGCCTCGATCGAAAAGAGGCACAAAACTGAGCTCTATACACATGGTCATATGATCTATGAAAAGCAAAACACTATCAAGTCCGATTTTGTGCCCCCTGATGGCCAGCCATACAAAAAACCCATAAACAAATTCTTTAATTCTGAATAAAGGAAATTCCATGTCTTTGAAGCATTTTCTGTTCCTCTCCCCCTAGATAATCAAGCCCAAGCACAAGTGGAGCAGATTCCACACTTTCCTTTTGCTTTTCCAAATTCTCACCCCCTTATCATTTCTGGCATACCCTCTTTACCTCCCCTGAGAGCACCCAAGAAATGTCGAAAATAAACCAAGCCAGGTTCCAAAGATCCTTTACCCACTAGCATTGCATGAACAGGTGATCAATCATCTCCTCCCTGTTCTTACATAGGCAACACTAGTTGAACAGAACCAACCTTCTTCCAACAACTTTATCAACAGTGAGGGTTCCTCCATGCAACATATAGCAAGCAAAAAAAGCCACGCCAGGAGGGTTCCACTACCCCACACCTCCCTCTCCTGAAAATGCTCTCCCTCTCCATCCCCTTTCAAAGCTTTGTAGAAAGACCTCACTTCAAACTTGCTGATTTTGTTAGGTTCCAACAGATTTTATCCTCATCCACTCGCGTTCTAAACGAGTAGAGACTTGTATAAAGGCTCAGCAAGCTTTCTATCTCCCAATCTTACAGGTTTCTCCTTATATGCACAAGTCATTGAAATTCCCCATTATTGATCTCGCCAAACTCTCCCACAAAGCCATCTTTTTGGTGGGAGATCTCGCAAATCTCCTAGTACAACTCATGCAAGGTTGCATTTTCAAGCCAAATATCCTACCAGAGCTTAATCCAGTCCCCTCTTCCAACCTCAAAGGTTATGTGCCTAGAGCACATCTCTCACAAATCTCAGATGGACTTCTAGAGGCTTAACCTGTGTGCTCCTTTGACTACACCCATAGTCCATTCACCCTTATCTAGCCCATATTTTGCCATGATAACCTTCCTCCACAGGTTGAGACTCTCGCATGCAAACTGCCACAACCATTTGTCCACAAGAGCTTCATTCATCTGAACTAGGCTTCTAATATTAAGATTCTTATTCGAGACAGTTTAGTTGTCAGTCACTTTATTAGGCTCAAATGATGTCATGATTTCTGTAAGTGTCAGATTCTTGGATTGACAATCAGAGGGGAAATGATAAAAAATGATTAGGCCCTTCAGTTTGGAATTTTTTGTGACAAAGGACTATATGAAAAGGTCCATTAAGCATATATATTTTCTTAATAACCATTTTCGAATCTGTAAAAAGATGGTTTTTGCAGCAATCTAATTTACACCAGCATCCATGCACCAATATTTTTTGTTGAAGGTAAGGGTTTACATCAACTTCTATAATGGCACAATCTCTAACTTATTTCAGAACTGGTAAAATGCTAGGTGCATGCAACTGCAATGTCACTAATAGAACTTCTATTTGGAAAGAGTTCAAGTTAATTATCTGTTGAGACATATGATGACCCCCCCCCCCCCAAAAAACCCAAAACACACACACACAGAGTGCAAAATGATAAAATGAAAAAAATTTAAATAAGCACCTACATGTAACACTAAAAAAAGTATGCCAGACAAATATGATGCAATTTGAATTGCTTGTAGATGTGGATTAAGTCATCATTCAGTTCTTTTAATTCCAAATTTCACATCGTTTCTGTAGCTCTATTCATTTCTGGAGTTTCCATTTGTCCAATATCTTCAAGGCTAGCAATTTCCTGTTATGCTTTCAGGTTCGTATTTATTAGTTATAACAGAACGTGAATGTGTTGGATCTTATTTGGGTCATCCTATCTTCAAAGTTTCATCATTGAAGGTCTTTCCTTGTGATCATTCTCTTAAAAATTCCCCTTTAGAACAGGTAAACCTATTATACTCTTGCTTTTTATTATTATTGGATTGTTCAGGGTTGTTTTTTGAACTGTGTTAAACAAACCGTTTATGGCAGAAAAAGATGGAGACAGAATTTTCTAGGCTTCTAGGTGTTGCAGAGAGGACTCCTGGTCTGTATTTCTCATATGATGTTAATTTAACACTGAGGTGACTCCTTTTTGTTCTTAGTTATTGTTTTGCCCTTTCGTTCTGTTTTCCTAGATTTATAGTGTTAGTCTATATTTGTTTGCACTGGACTTAAATTGGTGAACTATCTTGTTATCTAGAATGAGCACTTCTGCAAGCTGCAGGCTGCAAGTGACTGAGCTTAAGAAGTTAAAGTCATCCTTAGGTAAATACACCGACTATTTTACCTGTTTAGTTGGGATACTGTGTGTTGACTGATTAGTGAGGGGGCCGGGTATAAGGAGAATCAGGGCATTCAACAAAACCCTCTTAGGTAAGTGGTTGTGGAGATTCTTGTAAGTATGGGAAAGACCGTGATGGTGGGTGGTGAATATTAAATATGGGAGAAATGGACCACCAAGACAGTGTCAGATCCCATGGTGTAGGTGTGTGGAAAAGCATTAGAGCACTTTGGCCATGCTTCAATTTATATAGACCAGTGGTAGTAGGGAGGGGCAATAGAGTGAAATTCTGGGATGACCGGTGGCTGGGGGAGAGATGCTTAAGGGAAGAGTTGCCCGATATCTACTTGGTGGTGTGGAATAAGTGTATATCAGGGGAGGAGTGCGTAAGCCGAGTTGGGGGGGGGGGGAACTTTGTATAGAATATCAGGTTACATAGAGAGTTGCATCATTGGGAGGTGGAAAGCTACACAAGGTTGCTGCAACATTTATATTCAGTTGAGGTGAGAGATTATGAAGACAAAATGAGGTGGTCCTGACAAGTATAGGTTTGTTTTAGGTTAAAAGTTTTTACAAAGTCACGGTGGAAGGCAGGGAAGAGGATTTTATGTGGGCCAAGATCTGGAGGTGTAGGGCACCACCAAAAGTCACTTTTTCTGTGGTGCCTTGTTCAAGGGAGGAATTTGACCATTGACAATCTGATAAGGAGGAGGATGGTGATAGTGAGCAGATGTTGCCTTTGTAAGTGCATGGGAGAATCAATAGATCACTTTCGGGAAATGCTTGTTGGTCAAGGAGCTATGGAGATTGGCACTGTCAAGATTTGACAGCTTGGGTTGCCTTGAGGAGAATGAGGTCCTTGCTTGGTGGACAACCAGAATCCTTAAACATAAGGGGAAAGTGTGGGATTTAGTCCCGTTTTCTATTCTTTGGGTAATTTGGGAGGAAAGGAATCTAAGGAGTTTTACAGATATAGAAAAATCTTTGTATAGGTTGAAGGGGTGCTTTTTGTCTATTTTGTACAGTTCATCAAATGGGGGTAAGGACCCAGATTTACACTCTTTGGGTTTTTTCATCTTCTTGATGCTTTAACAAAATTTTGATTGCTTATGTATATATTTTTACATATTTTCGATTATATTATTGCAAAGTAGCCTTGTCTGCTTTTTACCGCATGATATTCCTTTCCCTGTTCTTTTTCTTTTAGTGACTGTTAGCAGTCTATACTTGCAGAGAGTTTAGTGGTCGGTGAGAATGGATCCTATTTTGGCACATGTTAAGTTTTGTGAGATTACCTCCTCAACATTTTTGGGGATGGAAAAAAGCATATATTGGTATAAAATCCAAAAAGGAATGTTTTTATACAACGGTCTAGTTTTAATATGTTGAAAGCCTAAAAGTATAACCTCTGACATTTTACAGAAGTATGCATTTAACTTACAGTTTTTGTTATATACTGCCTGAAATAATTATTATTTTCCACATAGACATGGGGGACAGTCATACTCTCAGCAGTTTCCATAATTAAAATACATAATTTGACTGTCTTATGTCGTGTCTCTCTTTTTTGGTTTTAGAAATAGATATGAACCAATGACATTATGGCTGCCTGGTTGATGCCTATTAAACAGACCCGGGCACTTGACTGGATTAGTGGGTATTCTGAACATCGGTTTAAGCAGAAGATGTCTTAGTTATTACATGTCATGGACATCAGTTAAGAGGTGCTTGATTTAGGTCTTCCGAACCAAGCTTTCACCTCATTAATTTTTAAATAATAGAGGCCCTGTTTCTAAGCTGTTGACCAAACTAGATAAAGGTCCAGCACATGCTGATCCAATCCAGTTCTAGCAAAATTGATCTTAGGCATGTACATCGGGAATTGTTTTTATAGGTTCTTATTTTTTCCCCCTAAATTTAAGGACTGAGATTTTTGCTAGTCCCTGAAAAATAGTGGTTAAAGGAAAATCAATGCAAGGGAGTCTTGTGGAATATACTTTAACACCTAACATGTATACTATATTTTATGGACTTGGTTATGCATATCAAGTGCGGGTATGTGAATTACCAAAAAAAAAAAAAAAGTGCAGGTATGTGTGTAAGTGTTTGAGAATCTAATTCTCATGTCCAATGATACTAGGATACAACTACAATTTTGGATTTCTTGAATATTTATTTATTTCAGAATGAAACGGTTTTCACGATCAAAATGGATGGAGGGACAGGATTTATGTAGCTGACCCCAACTAGTTTTGTGCAAAGGCTTTGTTGAGTTGAGTTGTTAAGAGTATTTTATACATAATATGAGATTCTTATTCTCATGCATGGTTTTGATGAGATTCAGCTATCTAGTCAAAATGGATGATGTCAAACTATATATATTGGATGCATATCTCACATCCTAGTCAAATTATGAGCGTACGACATGGTTACTTCACAATTTTAGAAGCGTCAATGTGATGTTGGATGTATAGAAGTACAACACGATACTGTCAGTTCATTCATTATCTCAGTCATCAATGAAAATTATTGTTTATAGTCAATACGTTGAGGTTTTTGGCTTGCAGCTCACAACGACTGCATAATTTAGGTGATGAGTCAAAGCTGCTTCCTCTTTGGAGACAGGTAAGCCTTTCAATTTTTCCCTTTGAACTTGTACTGGGTTCTTAAGTAATTAGTGCTTTGTACATGTTGATTAAGTCTGCAATACGTGAGTAATGGTTTCAGAACTTTTATGTCCATAACTTTCATTCTATATGTCTCTGTCTCATGAATATGTAATGTTTTATACAGGCAGACCCCAGGTTTCTCTGGAACAACTATATGTTGGAAGTACTCATAGATAATAAGGTGGATTCACTGCCATCCATAGTTAAGCATTTTGTTTCATTTAACAGAATGCATTCACACTGACATTTCACTGATTATAAAATCCTATACATGCAGCTTGATCCATACTTGCTTCCTGTTCTCCATGGGAGTATCCTTTTCTCATTGTTTGTTGGCTATTGGTGGCTTGTGCATATTTAACTTTTAGCTAATGTAGTTCAGCTCATTCATAAGGGTGTATTGTATTTTCCTTTTGAAGTTACGCCTCAACTGAACATCAGGTTTTCACAACTTTCAAGCAGCTATTGGAAAAGACATTATTGATGTCACTCTGATTGCACGAAGATGCACCAGGAGAACTGGTATTAAAATTTTAACTGCTGCTTGTGGTTTATTTGTTCATTATTTTCCCCAAACTAGTTCCAGTATAATGCTGTTAAGAGCTAGACGATAATGCTGCTCGTTATTGACATTTTGCTTAAGACACTGATTTATGAACAGGGGAAAATTAAGGAAGATTATAACTCCACTTATTACAAGAAGTTACTAATTTATGCTTTTAACACACTGCAGCATCAGCTTACTAAAAAAGTTATTTCTAGGGTCATGGTTCCACTTTTCCCTGGTCGTTAGTTTCTGAAAACATTGAGCATTCCATATTTTTCTTCAAGTTTCGGTAGCTGCAGGATGATATTTATATAATAGCAAGTGAAAAAGCATAAATTCACTTGGTACGACAAGGAACTAACTCATGATGTCCGGAGAATTTGATGTGTTGTGGCATCGAATCACCAAATAAAATTATTCTATGGTCATAGTTCTTCTTTCCTCTGGTTGGTATCCTGAGGCATGGATCATTTCAATCCTGTTGACTGATCTGGAAATTGTTCATAATATTTTATTACCAAGGACTGCTCCCACTTTGATTCAGTAAAATCATATGCCTAACTACGTTTTAGAATGGAACCATATTTTCCCTGTATTAGAGCTTTCAAATGCATCATTGGAACTCCTATTTGAAACTTATTAAATCTTTTTTGCCTTTGATCCATTTTGATATCTCAGTTCATGATTTCTGTTGGGGCTTCTAGATGGTTAATATGGTCCAGCATGTTGTGCTGTTTGCAATTTGTTGCTAGCTTTAAGTCCGTATAGTAGGATAGAATGTACAAACTCACTTGTCTGAAAACAAAACTGGTTGTTGGATTTTGATTTTTCCTTTGCCTAGTTCATGGATCTTACTTGCTAGCTTGTGCCATCGGGATGAGATTTTTAAAGATAAATATTGTTCGATATGAAGTATGAGTTTTGGCCTTCATTTCCATGCTACTCTAGTTGATTGTAAGGTTGTTTTTTTTTTTTTTTTCTTTTTTTTTTCCCCTCTCTCAAAGGCACTCGAATGTGGAGAAGAGGAGCTGATTCTGATGGGTATGTTGCTAATTTTGTGGAAAGTGAACAAATCATGCAGTTGAATGGACATATGGCATCATTTGTGCAGGTACTCATTTTATATAATATTTTCCTTCTACATGCATATAAACTGTCGATGGCTTTCTCGTTGTTCATTCTTTCCCCCCTGAAAGAAGCATAAAGCTTGAGAAAAGAACCTAAATGCTAAAGATCCTTTGTTTCTCAGTTTGGAATCTTTGTATATGTTAATTTTTTAGGCATCATATGTGCAGATACTCATTTTATATAATATTTACCTTCTACATGCATATATACCATCAATGGCTTTCTCCTTGTTCATTCTTTCCCCCCCCAAAGAAGCATAAAGCTTGAGAAGAGAACCTAAATGTTAAACATCCTTTGTTTCTCAGTTTGGAATCTTTGTATATGTCAATGTTTTAGATAAAGTGCCACGCCATAGTCACTGTTTGTGGAGAAAAGCAGAGAATGTTACTGAGTTTTGTGGTATTGAAAATTGCTTGGCTTTTCTTAAATAACATGTTCAATTAATTAAGGCTAATATATTTAATTATTCAAAAAGAAGAGTGTGACTTGTTGATGGAAGGCAGAGGTGCAATCTTCATACAAAATAAGTATGGAGATATTTCAAAAGTTAGTTTAAGCAACTCGATAACTTCCAAGACTAATCGTCATAATTTAGGCATCCCCTTGATGCCTTTTAATCAATTTTTTTTTTTTGTCCCCCAAAAAAAAAAGGTAATCTACTTAAGTCCCATGGTTAAATTGCTAGAATTTGCAGCAATATTTGATGCCTTGCAATACCAAGGGTTAATGGGTTAGTTACATTATGAAGGCAGCGAAGACATATTTTACTGTCAAATGAATGTAGCCATTGATCTTGTGGAATGTGAGAAGGCATAACAGAGAGGAGATTTACTGCTGAGTTCTAAATTTGCTGAACAGGATGTTGTGATGCAATACATGATAGGAACAAGGGAACAAGGAGGCGTCAAAATATGGACATTGTTTAATTTGAAGCCAATACTTGGGACAAACTAAAACCACGTATAATCAAGTTGTTAGCCTTAGTAGAGTCTTATTCAATTATTTAGGATTAGGTTAAAGTATTAATTTAGTTGGTTTTCTAAATGTTTTCTGATGTTCCATGGATTGTGTATTTGGATTTTTTTAGAATTTTCTAGACATGGATTGTCTGTAGGAGCCATGGGCTGGGCCTAAACTATATATAGCTGAATTGTGTTGTGACTCAAGTCCTTGCTGGCCTGAAATTGGGCCTAAAAGCCTAACTCCCAAATGAAATTACAAGTCCTAGGACCATCTGTTTATCCCCTAAACTATTTGTTAAATAAATAAAATCAATTCATGAGTTGCACACTCTTAAGTTGGCTTGATACATATTGTTTAAACCATTTCTTAACAACTTAAGCTTTTGGGACAGTTGGTGATTTAACACACACGTTGACTAGATAGCTCAATTGGTATAATTCTTTTAAACTATGAGATTTGGAGTTCTAACTTTCTAATTGTCCTCTTTATAATATTTGCACTTTGAAGTTGTTCGAAAACACAACTTTGAAGCTCCCGGTATGCCTCTCGCATAACATCATAGGCTTATTTTAAATACACACGTGGAGGACGAGCCAAGCTTTCACAACTCCAATGAATGGCAGCTCCAATGAAATTTTGCTTTGTGATGAAGGGGATCAGCAGGAGATGAATTCTGGTTTTTAAAATGAAGGTGACTTGATAAAAGATGACTTCAAAATCGTTTTAGCAAAAGACGATTTTAATGTCGTCATTCAAAATTACAATTTTAAGCTGCACATAGCCAAGAAAACTTGTTTTGGAACAACAATACTGGGTCAAGGAAAACAAATTCCAGCTGCGTGCTCATAGAATTGTTTTTGAATTATTAATGCATTTGGCAAAAGCCTATGAAGCGAGGCCTTAAACATCAAACCATATCTTACTGAATAATCTGATTGAACTAAATGCCAATTCAACAGCTTTTTGTTTAATTTCTTGTGGAGTAAAATTTCATCAGTCTGAGTCAAGGGAATGGCCCCCTAGCTTGGATTTCCATTACTTGCGACTTTAGTAAGCACCTGTATTTTTTTAAAGTCGCTGAATCTGTGCATCCATGCCATATTATGCTGGTGTTTGTGTTTCTTAGAGAAACAGGGAACACTCATTTAGTAGATCCTTTCCAAATGAAGGTGTTGTCCTCCCCTTCCTAGATTGTGATCTCCTCAACATCATAAAAAACACCACGATTGGCTGTCCAACAGCCTTTCTAAAAATAAGAGGTTCAACAGCCAGCTGGAAATAACACTATATGGACTTGGTTGGTATTCTACGGTACTTCACAACTTGCAAAACAGCCTCCAAGAACTTCTGTTATCTTGTTGAATGAACTTCAATCCTCCAGCTTTTTAAACATCATTACCAGCCATTGAAAATACATAAGCTTATCAAACTGCCAGCCACAAAAACCATTTGAAAAACTGACGTTCAAAACGTACTTTCTGTCGTGTCCATATTTCAGATTTTTGCTCACTACTAGTAGGAGACTGTTGTGGCTCCTTTTCTAATGTCACCCTCTGTAGGAATCTCTTTGCTTGGGAATTGGAGCGCTATGCCTCCTTTTTGAAGTTGATTGGGAGAAGGGAGGTGTAGCTCCTGTGAGAGAAGATTTAGAGGACAAGGGTGACTTCAAAAGTGGTTTTACTTAAAAAGTGTCTTCTTTCCCCTCCCCCCCTCCCCCGGGTTTGTGTTTGGTGTGTGGTTAGATAGAGAATTCATACTTTCATAATTTTTAGCTGAGAGGGTACGTGTTAATTAATAGGTGACTGGGGGGAATCCATTGATCACAATTATTAATAATTTTTTAGCTGAGAGGGCATGATAGTTAATAGGTGTTGTTTGTGTAAAGAATTGGGGGAATTCATTGATCACATTTTTTAACATCGTTTGTGGGACGGTGTACAATGGTTGTTTCCAGTGAATACAAAGAATTTGTTAAGTTCCTCGTGGGGTTATAAAATGAGTTCCTATCAGTGGAAGACCTGGTGAGTGGCTCATTTTTCTGTATTTTTGACATGTTGAGAGAAAATAAATTAATATAAATAATAAAGTTGTCCCTTCTCTAATATCTTAAGTTTTGGGTGAGGTGGTGGCTAAAAGTCTAACATGTTGATTTGGAAGGAAAGAAATTGAAGAACTTTTCAAAGAATAGAGATATCTTTATGGAGAAGAAGTTTACGTTTGTCAATTTTGTATAGCTGGTTGGTGGGGTTTTTTTTTTTTTAATATATTTTTTTTGGTGGTGGGGGTGGGGGGATTGAATTCTTTTTGACTTTGTTGAGAATATGCCTTTTTAGTCTGGGGAGTGGTTTTTGTGTTTCAGTTGGCATTTCCTTAATGCCTCTATTTGTCTTTAACAAAAATTTTAATTTATAAAAAAAAAAAATATATACCAATAGGTGGGGTGGTTTTTTTTTTTATATTTTTTTTGGTGGTGGGGGTGGGGGGATTGAATTCTTTTTGACCTTTGTTGAGAATATGCCTTTTTAGTCTTGGGAGTGGTTTTTGTGTTTCAGTTGGCATTTCCTTAATGCCCCTATTTGTCTTTAACAAAAATTTTAATTTATAAAAAAAAAAAAAATACCAATAGGAAACTGTTGTACATCTTTAAGGTTTAAATTGGTAACTAACTAATATGAAGCTCCTTTAATTTTCTTTTTCTTGACACTAATTGGTAAGTCCATAAATACATTCCAATACAAAAAAATTACTTCTGCCACGATCTTCTCTGAGATAATTCATATTTGGCAGCAAGGGTACTAGTCCTCATAAGTTGTCTGTTATCAAAATTTGTGAAGGTTAAAGGTCAATAATCATCTTCATAAATGTCAGACAGAAAACGTTTATATATATATATTTTTCCTTTCCCTGATAGATCATTGACTGAAAATATTAGCAGCTATTGTAGATTACTGTTGCTTTAAGTTTATTTAAAAAATTGTCTTTTGCAGGTTCGAGGGTCAATTCCATTACTCTGGGAACAAATTGTTGATTTGACTTATAAGCCTAAGTTTGAGATTGTGAGACCTGAGGAAGCAGTGAGTTCAATAGTTTGGCCCTTCATCATCTGTGTTTTTCCCTTTTTCATTTGTGCTCTAATTTACTGCTTCAACCAAAACTTTTTACAGCCTCGAGTAGTAGAGCGACACTTTCTGGATTTAAGAAAAAAATATGGAAATGTCTTAGCTGTTGATCTTATCAACAAGGTAGGTATTGTTTCCTGATGTTATTAGTATTTGCAGAATATTTTTTTGATGATAAAGAA
This sequence comes from Vitellaria paradoxa, assembly GCA_019916065.1. Lineage (NCBI taxonomy): Eukaryota > Viridiplantae > Streptophyta > Magnoliopsida > Ericales > Sapotaceae > Vitellaria > Vitellaria paradoxa. The sequence goes on along the minus strand of CM034233.1, from coordinate 66,805,288 downwards.
ATTTTACATGCATGTATACACCTCACTATTATTGGAAAAACTAGTAATGATATAGATTAGTTATCCTATGGGTTTATATGCATATTAATAATTATCAAAGAGATTGCATACCTTCATTTTTCTATAGATTCTGATATATCATATAGTAAATCATTAATCAGAGATGCTAAAATATCAAAAATAATTGAAAGCATTGGAGATTGTGATATATGGTTGTTGTCAGTGCAGCTGAATAAAGGACAATGAGAAATCTTAAAACAATATGAACCAAGTCTGGGGAAATTGTATCTTGACCTTCAACTTGTTAGCCCTAGCGAAGCTTGTGAGAGCTTGAGATATAATGTAGCTTGAGCATTTTGCTAGATTAATTGCAAAACCGTCTTATCTAACTGATTTTCTAGGTGGTTAAATTTGGAAATGTTAATAGACAAATAAATAGGTTGATAAGTAGTTCTTTGTTCAGATATGCGCATTTGGCAGGTGGTTTTGTTGGGGCGGGTAGATGTATAGCAGGTTGGTTGGCATAAAGAGTGTGATTTGTACAATTTCGTACTCGTTGAGCTATTCATTCTTAAAATAACTTTGTTTCTTTATCAGCATGGGGGCGAAGGACGCTTGAGTGAAAAGTTTTCCACTGCAATGCAGCATGTTGTTAGTGATGATGTGAGGTAGGATCCCTTTTCATTTTGCCTTTCTATTAACTATGTTTATTTTATCTAATTTTAATACCTACTTAAATTTATAGATATTTGCACTTCGATTTTCATCATATTTGTGGGCACGTTCATTTTGAGCGCCTCTCTATCTTGTATGAACAAATTGAGGATTTCCTTGTTAAAAACAGGTATGGATTCTTCTCAATGGCAATGAGTAATTGAGTATTTAGGTTTTACAGTGTTATTGAATGATTTTTCTATCACTGTATAGATGTGGAGATGATTTTACTTACCGACTATGGAATTGTATACTTGTTTTGCTTCTGCATTGGTTTTTTTTTTTTTTTTTTAATAATACGATTATCAAGGCAAATTCAAGTGGTTACATTTGATTGTAGATGTGCGCTGCTTGGTTAGGCATCCATAGTGGCTAAGAAAATTTGCAAACATATTATTTTGCATTTTGGTAACTTGTGACGAGTGTTGTAGAAATCAAATTGAATTGCTAGTTCCAAGGAACAAAATGTCATTTCTTTTCCATGAAAAAGTCAAAAAGTTAAACCTTGTGGGAGTAATAATTTTGATGTTTCCATTGAAACACAATAAAACTCACCAAAATGCAACATCACATATCAAAATAAAATGTTATTTAACTAATTTATTGTTAGGCTTTCATACCTTTAGACAGATCTTAAATTATGCTTCTAAACATTTTATGTATTTTCATATTTTTTTATTAAGTATATACTATTGATTAAAAAGGCATCAAAGGATGGCTACCCATATGCAAAAAATGATTTGAGAAGGTCCACCAATTTGACAACCACTTGCTTGGTAGAAGATAATAAATTTTAGGTCGGGGTGCCTCCCCCTGATCCATCTATAAAAAATGGGTAAAAGAATATTCCTCAGTTTATACATTGGAAATTTAAATATTTTCATAATTCCTATCACTTTATAAAGATTGCCAAAATATTTTCAAAACAATTATGTTTCCATAATAAACAAAACATCCTTGAAAAGAAATTTTGATTCTTGACTGGTTCAATCCAAAAACATGGGAACCGATCAAGTTATCAATCCGGGGATCACTGCTGAAAAAAATTCAACGGTCTAGAAATCTCCTAAAAACCATTTATGTAATATCACTGCTTTTTCCTCAAGATCTTTTGAATTTCCAGTTAATCGTCCACTCACAAAATCCGTTCTTGGGTCAACAAAATTGGACGCTCCCAATCCAACTAAAATCTACATTATGGCTCTTACACCAAGAAGGCATCTTTTCTCCTCTGGCAATGATAGTTGACAATAGTGCAAGTATTACGGATTTAGTTGCATGTACGTGTGTTGACAGCAGAAATATTCGAATGAGCGCACGTCTAAAGCCGTATTTTCTTATGGATTTTTCTATTTCTTCCAACGTATCGTGGTCTGAATCCACCAAATATGACACATGGGTAAGGGTATATGATATGCATGGACTCTCATGGCCAAATTAGATTCTTGGATCATCTAATATTTAAGGATTTTTGAAATAGTGACAATTTACATTTGATGGTAAATAAAATTTTCTAGGGTTACACATGGATTAAAGATTTAGTCTATACATATTTCAATAGTAATCATATTTTATATTAGCATATGCATATAAATACACTATATTAAATGTTCACTACGGTTTTACATATCTATGCCAACTTTTGGATGCATTCCAATATCATAAGATTAAGGGTTTAGAGAGGTCCTGCTACTACTACTACAATGTTATTGCGATTATTTGAAAATTAATTCAGGAAATTTTTTTGTTATGTGAGAATAATCTAATTGTTTATTGCAATTTGTTAACCTGCCAAAAGGTCTCTTTTGTCAATATTTATTTATGGTATTCCTTTGTATATTATCAAACCATTAAGAGGGTGAAAGAGGCTATCATTTAGGAAAAAAGGCCATAACAAACTTGCTGCAAGTTGTAGAAGAAGAAAAATATGAGCTACTCTTTGTTTTTATCTCGTTTTGATTATATAAAAATCAGGAAAAAGTTTTCAAGAAGTATTTAAGAATACAATTTTTTTTTTTTTTTGGTAGGTAAGATAAATTTGGATTAATAGGGAAAAGATATACAATATCTAGAGGACATTCCCTCAATGTACATCATAGGCTTCATATACAAAATGGCCATTAAAAGTGCCTAGCAAGTCAGGCTATGCAATCTCTATAATTAGTCTATACAAAAGGTAGGAACATTTCTTTTTGTTGTAATTCTATGTTTCTAATATATATATATATATATGATGTAGTTGTGGTGTCATAGTTTAATTCTGATTGACTTGATGGTTGAATTGACCCTTGGCCTGGCTATTTTTCCAGTTTGCAGACCAGTATGGGTTTTAAAATACTGCTTATGATAATTGACAAGAGCAGAGAGAGAGAGGTGTAGGCAGTTGAAGTAAATTGCTCACACCAAGTGTTGTTAATCCTATTACGTAAAGGGTAGAATGCACGAGGCTCCCGTTTGTCATAGATTTGGAGAGTGGCAATGTTTGTGGTCTTACCCCTAGTAATTGGAATGACTTTTTTTGAGTTTGGAACCCATGACTTCTAGATCACAAAGTAACAATCTTGCTGCTACTCTAAGGCTCACCCTTGATCCTCCTAACTACCTTATTTAATGTGTCATGATGATTGATCTAGTTTTTTATTTATCTTTGACATTCAATAAGAATTTAGGCATTTTAAATGAACATATCTAATTTGGTTTTTCTTTACGATTTTCTGAAACAGTTTCATATATTCCCTTGTGAGTTGATAATTTTATTTTTATTTATTATTTTTGCTATTTCATATGCTGCTTCAAATGGCAGGTACCTTCTTTTGAACGACAAAGGTGAGAAAGTCGAGGAGCAATTTGGAGTTGTAAGGACTAATTGTATTGATTGCTTGGACCGTACAAATGTTACCCAGGCATGTTAATGTCAATCAGGATGAGTTTTTTTATTCTTTTATACCATATTGTAAAATATAGTTGGAAATCTTTTGCGTTATTGGGATTAATTTTTCAAGAAAATGCACTAACGCAATGCCTAAGAGTAATGTATACAACCCTCCAGACTATATTATTATTCCCTCTGTAAATCTCAAAATAGATTCCCAACTCGTATCAACACCCTATGCCCTAATACTATGCAAAGTGGATACAAAAAGACTCTTGAATCTATACAAAGGTAATTCTACTATTTCTCTCTTTCCAAGTTAGCCAAAAAAGACAAAAAGAAACAACTCTCCAAGTTTTGCTGATCTCATGGTTCATTTTGCAACCTCATCACACACAAAGTAGAGACCATGTACTTTTTGGAAAAGGGAACACCCATGGGATGTGAAATAGGGATATTATCAACTCCCGCAAACTCTTACTCCAGCTGCAATGAATAAACAAATGGTCAATATATTCTCCCTATTCTTTACACACGTTACATCTATTCACTTGTACTTGCCCTCTCCCCATTAAACTATCTGGATTAATGATCATGTATTTTTCTTTGGCCTTTATTTTATTTTATTTATTTATTTATTTGTTTTGTTTCGTTCTGTCTATCAATCTGGCATTATATATCATATTCCCTTCACCTTGTAGTTTCCACAAGTTATTGCTGTGAGGAGAGCTTAGAAGTTAGCAGAAGTTTTGCATGAAACAAAACCAAGAATAACATATATCCAAATGGTATTTTGAACCATAGTTGCAAGGAAACTCTCTTTGAGAGAGGAAACTTGTTTTAGGAATGAAAATGAAACTTCTAAGAAATTTTTATGGAATTTTTTCTAATGAATAAATAATTTCATTGAAAAAAGGCATTAAGTGAATGCGAGCCAAAGTACAAAGTATAAAGAGCAAAAAATGTCCTAACCTCACTATGTAATCATATGCTCAACAAAGTGTAAATCTGGTTCTGTACCCTTTATCACCCAACCATACAAACAAGACAAAATTGAACTCTTCATTTTGTGAACAATTCTGAGACCTCCAGAAATTCCAGCACAGCTTAAAGAAACTACTCAGACACTCTTGAAAAATTTCATGGAAACTTCCTAGGAACATGTTGCTTACAATTTCTATCCTCTTTCGTGCTCTCATATCTTTTTTTTCAAATATAATATGTAATTATTCTACTAATTTCTATAGATGGTTTAGCATTAGTATTTTAATTAATAATGAAAGTGTACGGATACTTTATATTGCTATTTTTATGGTTCTTAATAATTTTTCTTGTAAATATTTTATTCAATTTTATCTCACCTAATATTTTTCGATAATATTTTTGGTCATGGTATACAATTTGATTTCCTGCATCATTTTTCACTTTCATTTCCCATACTGGCAACTATGTTTTGAACTCAGATTGTTTGCAGTAGAAATTATTGTAGATCATGAATTCAATGGCGTAAAGAAGCCCAAATAACACATAAAAGTAAGGGTCTCAACCTTAAAAACCTATGTTTTGAGGCGAGAGAAGTCCATCTCTTATATGGGACAAATAATTTTATTATGTCCCAATGTGGAGCTATTTCTAACAGTCTCCCTCGCCCTAGCCACATAAGCACAGTGGAGACTATGGTGAGGTTTAGTTAAAAACCCGCTCTAATACTCAAATCTCAAAATCTAGGTGTTAAGATGAGGAAAGTCTATCTATTATATGGGACATATAATTTTTATTATGGGCCGATGTGGGATAACTTCTAACAAGTAGAAATGGCTAAGCCAGTCCATCTGAATTTTACATCTTCTTTTGCATATGTTGTACTGTATATATAGTTTTATTGTCAGTACTCATCAGCAACAAGGTATTGATTTATGATAATTATCCAAATTAGCATATATCTTCTGTATTCAAGAAAATTTTGAAATTTTTTCTACTTGTTCTTCTGGTAACACAAGTTATTGTTGCAGAGCATGATTGGTCGAAAAATGTTGGAATTTCAACTCAGAAGACTTGGTATTTTTGATGCTGAAGAAAGCATTAGTACACATCCAAATTTTGATGAAAATTTTAAGATTTGTGAGTACTTAATTATTATCATCAGTTTATATCTGGTAGATGAGTTACATGCTTGAGATTCTTTACTTTTTTATTTGGTGCCACATGCCACTTATGTATTATTATTTTATGGTTTTCGTAAACTGTGGCATATTATCTGGATTTCTTTTGTTTAAACCTTATGTACTTCCATCCCCCTCCCCCTCCCCCTCCCCCTCCCCCTCCCCCTTTTTTTGGTGCCCTTTCTCCAATTTTCAGTGTGGGCAAACCATGGAGATGACATAAGCATCCAGTATTCTGGTACTCCTGCTTTGAAAGGAGATTTTGTTAGGTAATTTTCCATTGACCTGCCTTGAAGTCTTGTACATATGCGTGAATACTTGTTTTTGCTTTTAAACGTATCATTTACTTTGGAATATATTAGTGTAAAGGATACATATGAAATTGATTTTGAATATTTTCATCCTTCTCATTACACATCATTTTCTATTGCTCAGTTAGTTGTTTCTTGTTACATCTAAGTCATACAATATGTGAGATTTCGTTAGGTTTGCAAATAAGCCAAGTGTTAGGGCATTCAAGCTTGTTTATTAAGGTCTTTGACAAGCTCAAGCCAAGCTTTTATCGAGCTTTAATTATTGTGGTCAAGCTTGGTTATTAGGATTATTGGTGAGCTTGAGCTTGGAATCTTGTATTAGAACTTGGCTCATTAGTCTATACTCTATAGGCAAGCTTGAACCCAGCTCGGTTACAACAAACGAACTATCTTGTGAACTTTTGTCGAGCCTACTTGTGAGCTTTTCTCAAGCCTATTTGCAAACTTTTTGTTGAGCCTGCTCACGAGTTTTTTTTTTTTCAATGAGCTTGCTTGTGTGCCTATTAATGAACAAGTTTAGCAATACAAATAAGCTACACCTCTAACTTATCAAACATGCTTTGAATTAATGTGTTTTATCTGACTTTTTAACATATTTTCGTGAATAGTGAAGAGTTTTCGTGAGCTTGTTCAAAAACATTAAAATGAGACTGTTCATGAGCTATAAACGAGTTTGTTCATAAATGTTTAAATAAGACCATTCATGAACAATAAACGTGCTTGTTTGTGAGGCTTATCAAGCCGAACTTACCCTTGTTTGAGCTTGACTCATTTATTTATTGAGTTTAAAAATGTGTTCTAGCTTGTTCATTTACAAGCTCTTAACGAACTCATTTGTGGGCAACTTGTCAAATGTTTAATTCATTTGCAGTCCTAAATTTGGTGTTGATAACCATCCAATTTACGAACCTCTTGTCATTTGCTAGTCAAATTTGCACTTGTATTCAGTCATGTTTATTCGCTATCAAACGTGATACATTTTACATTGGATCTCTAATGCCTCAATATGCATGACTAATGCATACAGTGATCAAAATGGTTTTCCACTCTATAATTGAGCAGATCAAATGAGACTAAATTGTCAATATAGCTTATGAATTGTTGAAACAAAGTTTTTGTAACTCAATTTTGTCATTTCCTCATCATGGTTGTTAAAATTGTACGAATGATTCAAATATTACGGTTTGAGTCCATGCACTATATAATGGATTCATATCTTAGTCAAAATTGAATGGAGTTATGAATCGTGGTGAATTGGAATCATATTTACCCGATTTGTAGTGAACCTTATGATTCTTACGATTTAAGAAGTAGGGAAGTAGACCTGGATCAGGTTAGGTCATTCGGATTATTTGAAAAAAATCCAATTTTTTCTTGGAGAGGTTTGTAAGAGACCTATGAATCCTACAGGACCTATAAATCTTCACATAAGTTGCTTTGAACTTTTGATATCCCGTTGTCTTTGAAATCTTCACTGCCTTTGAAATCCTCATAAATCCTATGTTTTCTGAATGCTTTTTAATAAATTAAAACACTACCTTCGAAATCTTGTTACATCTCTTGTTTTCTGAAGATTTTGTAAGCGACTTAAACACTGTCTATTAAACCCGAACTTAGATTTCTAGTTATAAGGCTACCCTCTTTCCATTTAGACGATGTAATTATATTAAATTATTAATTTTCAAATATAATAATGCTCTGAATCTTAGGATTTATGATTCTCAAATCTATGATTTCGATTTATGATACAAATCTGGATTTGACAACTATATTCCCCATGAGTTAAAATAAATGAGTTAATTGGGAGTAGAAATAGAAGGTTCATTCCCATTGCAAGCAGTCACTTTTGTATTTTATTTAAATATTTAATTAACAAATAAAATGACTGAAAATCACACACCTGTACCCTATCCCTGTTGCAGTAAGTTGCTTGTTTAGGTAGGATCCATTTATGCCTTTTCTTATGCCCTAGTCGCTTATGGTAGATTTACTTGTTACTGCTGACATCTACTTCCAATATGTTGATGTTGAAGATCAATAAACATGTTTTTCATTTGATCTTTTATATTTAAACTAGAAAAATATGACTCCATGATGATAGCATGATACTATGTATTTCCTCATGGTGTGACCAATTAGTATGATAGGGCCTGTTAGATGCTTTTGGTCTGCAGTATTTAGAAAGGTCGCTGCTCAGTTTAACTTTTCAAAATATAATTTCTATTTTTTTGGGGATTTGTTACATATTGCATTTCAACCAATACTGAGTTGGATTGGGGCCCGTTGTTATTACTTGTAACCATGGGTCTCTTGATTCATAATAGATCTTGGAGAATGTACTAGCATGCAACATACATATTGTTGTAGATGCTGCAAACAAACCTCAACTTTTGTTTTCTAACATGATGAGTGATGAATTTACAACAATATCTTGTAAGGAATGTTTTGTCTAAACTTGTATTTTTCTGTACATAATTGCTCATATTTGTAGATGTGGCCAGCGTACAGTCCAAGGGATTCTTAAAGATGGCTATAATGCCCTTGCACGCTATTACCTGAATAACTTCTGCGATGGGACGAAACAGGTCAGGATTATACATTCTGGATAATATAGAATTTTTATGCATATTTGTTCAGTAACAATTGTTTAATTTGAACCATCTATAACTAATTTGAGTATAAATTGTGTGATGTACAAATGAAATTAAATGACCGTGCATACAATATTTTAATTGTATAAGATCAGTCCAACCTGAGGACTGCAAATGAATTCAGTGTTTGATAAGCTACCTGTTAACAAGCTCGTTTGATGAGCTACATGAATAAATTTGAACACACTTTTCAAACTCAATAAATAAATGAGCTATCTCAAATAAGGGTATGTTCTAGCTACTTGATAAGGCTCAAATTCGTTTAAATATATATATATATATATATTTTTTGGGAACCAAATAAGTTTGATTCATTCAATTTGGGTTTTCTATTTTTTTTGAAAAAAGAAAAAGAAATCGGCTTTCATTTCAATTTTTTTTATAAATTTTAGTTTAAATTGAAATTTATATTAGATAATATATTATATATTTTTAATAAATTTATATTGATTTATTAAATTAATATTTATTAATTTTGTAAACCAAACCAAATGAATCTAACTGGGTTGAATTTTATATATACATATATATATGTATGTATGTATGTATATATGAATTTATATGTACATATGAATTTGGTTTGATTCTCAAAAATAGAAGGGAGGAGTGTGTCAACAAGACAACAAAATCACCTGAACGATATTAGCTACTTTAAGATGAAATATTACGTCTCGCCTACCTTTTAACGACTACAACTGGTTCCTTTCTTTGGAAACTTTTGTTATAAGGTTTTCGTGTCAGCTCCCTAACTAGGGCTGCAAATCAAACTAAAGTTGTTCATATATAGATTGGGCGTGGGTTGGCCTTGAGCTCGTTTATTTATTAACTGATAAGTATTAGCTTCCAATTAAAGTTTATTTGATGACTTAGCCAAGCCCAAGCAGGCCCATGCTCAGCTCATTTGGGATCACAAACATGAGCCCACAATGGTTTGTTTGTAATTTTGGACTTCATAGGTACTTGTTACTCGCAAGTTCAATATTTGACTCTGGTCAAGGAACATATATCATATTATGTAAAAGGAAAAGGTTGACTTACATTTGTACATTTCCTCCATGCAACTTTTGCCCTTTAGCTTTTTTCTTCCTGTTTTAATGAAGCCAAGCTCAGCCTGGCATGTAAGCTTGCCAAACAAAGACAAGCCAACTCTGAACATGTTTGGCCGAGTTTATATGAATATGAGCCTATCCTGAGCACTCTCTTTGAGTGTCCAAGCCAAGGGCATCAGAACTTGGTTTGGCTCATTTATTGTCCTGGCTGCAACTTATTCCGTGTGCATTGGAGGTGTAGTCATGTTCTCAGGGGCAGAGCTACACATATTTGAGCGTGGTCAAATTGTGGGTTAATTCAAAATTTCATGTTGTATTTTGATATTTTTTTCCCTGAAAATAATCCCGTTGAATTCTTTAGAAAATAAAAAAAAAAATGTTGAGTTTTAATATGAGAAATTGTTGGACCATAAAAACACACAAAATTAAGTTCAAACTAGTAAGGCTTTATTTTATTTTTATTTGTAATTTTTTTTGAACTTCAAAGTACATGCTTTAGGTCATGAGAGTGACAGTTCATAAGTTGCAAATAGACTTGTGCAAGTAATGGCCTTATTGGCAAAGCAGTTATGGCTACTATACGGGAATCATAATCATTTGATGCTTCTAATAGTTATAAATTGCCATTATATGTTAAAATTTACCTGGCATTGAGCCTGCTGCTGTTACAGTAGCTAAATTACTGTAGCTACTACCCTCTCATTGAATATTCACTCGCTTTATACCCTGCTTTTTAGGTATAGAAGTATTTAGATAATGGAACTTATTATCATTGATGCTGTGACTTGTCAAGCAACTAAGTTTATTTCTTGCAAAATCTTCATTGCCTCGAATTTTCCTTGGGATATTTGTTTTGCATCTTTCTATCTAAAAAATTAAAATTTCCAGGAATTAGTTCCTTTTGTCACTCGATTATGTATTTGTATTGAAAAGCAAAAAAAAAAAAAAAAACAGAAAAACAAAAATTATGCCCTAACCTTTCTACCTTCTTCTCTTTTGATTTCATTCTTGTGTAATTCTTCAGTTTCAATCCTCACAATTTTTCTCTCTTGGGGCATGCATGTGAAGGATGCAATTGATCTCCTGCAAGGACACTACATTGTTTCTGTTTCCCGAGAGATAACCCCTGCATCGCAAAAGGGAGGACTGGAGGCTGTAGCTGTGAGTGCCATCCAACAACTGTTAGTTTTATACAATAAATTTGAATGCTCCTGTCTGATTTTCTGGTAACATAACTAATGAAGGTTGCCATATCATTATTATCTAAAGTTGCTGCAAATGTCATTTTAACAAACTTTTACTCAAATCATACTGCTGGGAAGACAGTATGCAGCTTGCATTTGGCAGGCAGCCACATTAAAACCTTTAGTTGAACCTTGTTGAACATAACTTCAGTATAAGTTTACCAATTAGTTGGAAATAAGGCTTAGGTGAGTAGATTTGAATCTTTGCTACTAAGGGGTAAGATAATGTTATGATTTTATGACCATTCTGATTCAATTAGCCGAAAGAAGATTTTGGCATGGTTAACAATAAACCAATTAAGAGGGCAGCCCTTGTGACAGCAGTAGGGTTACTTCACTGGGACTTAGACATAATAAAGGAACAAAGTTTTTTTTTTTTTTTTTCTTTTTCGTGCAAAAAGTTTCCCTTTCTTAAGATACTGAAATGATACACTAGTGAAATAATAATTCTAATGTTTCTATCGAAATATAATAAAATACACAAAAATATACATAATAAACCGATTTTGTAGTTGTTTGATTAATTTATTATTAGGATTTTATACATTTAGATAGATTTTAGTTTATGCTTTTAAAAATTTCTATGTATTTTTATATTTTGTGCTGTTTTGAAATATTTCCAAAATCTTTCCATTCTATATTTATTGAGACAATTTTTGATTCTCAAATTGGAAACCACCTCTCCCAAAGTGCAGATAGACTACATATATTTGACCCTTCCAAATTCCTTAGTGATGAGAACCTAGAGCCGAGCTGCCCTTTTTAACTAACAAGTGCTGCCTCTGTAATTAACCAGTTAGGGGTGTTTATTCGGTAGAACCAAAACCATATTGCCAGAATCTTTTTGGTTCTAAAATAAAAATTAAAAAAAAAAAAAAGCACTAACTGAGAACCAAATTGCCCAGAACTGAATTAACGTTCTGGTTAATTTCGATTTTGTATAGATAAACACGGGCGGAGCCAGAATTTTTGCTGAGGGGGGACACCGGGCACCAAGGGGGGCACCAAGCACCCAAGAAAAAATAACAATCGACTTATTTTTCAATTAAGAGTAGGAGAAAAACGATGTTATTTTTAGAGAGAAAATAAATTATTCTTGAGTATTAACTAGTGAATATATTTCTCACGGTTAATGGTTCAAGCACCTGAAGTTTATTAGAGATATCCCTCGTTACAAAAAATATAATTATTATTAAATTTTATTATCGATAGAATTTATTGTGTTATATGCTAAATTTATTGATAGTGTAAACAAAAATATGCAATAATGTATTAAAAGAATACACTTTATTTCACAAAAAATACCAAGTTTGATTCTTTTAAACTTCTTATATGTTAAAAAATTTTGAGTTAATTTTAAATTTTTAATAAAATCAAAATATCTTGATTTTTAATTTAATTTTTAAATAAAATTAAAATAATAAGGAAGGCATTTTAGTAATTTTACCTTAAAAATTGAGGGGGGTCACTTGCCCCCCCTTGACTCCATGTAGCTCCACCCATGTAGATAAATATAAATTTGTTATTATATTATCTAAAATCATATTATATGCATAAATATATAATTTCTAACTTATTTTGTACAAAATTATTATTCATATATTTACATTAAATTTCTAATTCGGTTTTCGGTTATTTTGGTTCTTCAAATGCAAGAATTGGAACCGAATTGAATTTTAGCTTGGGTCTAAAAAAATAACTGAAACTGAATAACTGAAATTTTTTGTTCGGTTTTGCAAAAACCAGTTGTAGCTCACGTTTTGTTGCATACTTTTGGGGTTGTAATATCATGTGAAAGTTGCTATATTGACTTCAAGGGAACTTCTGGGATTTGTTGCTTTAAAAGAATACTTCCCATTACCTGTTGTAACTATGGTGGGTGGTTGGTTGCATGCATAGTTATCCCAACCGGAAACTGGCGGACCTGCAAGCTTCCGGTTAGACAGATCCAGTCTGGTCTGGTCCTAATAATAGTGTTGGTCATTCTCGGAAATATTCCTTCCCCACCCTCCCCCCGGGGGCTTGCAAAAAATAAAAACTAAAAAATAAAAATAAAAAATTGAAGGCTCACTTAAAATATTAGAAAAAGTGTCTCGTATTTTAATCTTAATCTTCCATTACTTGGTGTGGGTACTGGCCAGCATAGCTCTTCATTTTTCTGGATTCCATGATCTTTACTTTTTAATGTCTTCTAACATAGCCAGCCAAGAGTGAGATCTATGTAAGATCTGTGTACTCGCCTATTACTGACAGCAATTGACTTCCATGTGAACTATATTATGCAATGTATTTGATGTATAGACTGTTTCCACTACAAGAAGCTACGTTTTCATGTGTGTGTGTGTATGTGCACATGCGTGCATCTTTATAATTATGTATTTGAAAATATATCTTTATAAATATAAATTCCGGTCAATTTCCTGGACGAAATACACTGCATATGCAAACCTTAAGATAGCCTGCTCTTCCCTCAATTTATGTTTCATCTAAATGTTGGCATCATTTAAGGTTGATTTGGGTAGAATTCCCAAATATTATGTCATTAACAAACCATTTTCTTTTCTTTTCTTTCCTTTTTGGCTTACAATGAATTTTTTGATTACAAATTTATTGATAGAAAATTATGGAGACTACTTATTTCCCACTTATCAGATAATAATGTCATATTTTTGTATTCTACAGTCCTTTCCGCTGGCTTTGTTACTAGTCATGGTTGGATTCTTCCTTACAATTATGTCATTAAGGCAAGGTGAGTTGGTTTTGGAAATAGAGAACTACTTCCCCATGTTCCATAATTTTGTTCCGTAAGATACTAGCATTCTACTGTAGCATTATGTTGGAAATCATGGTGGGCTCAACTATCCCTTAGTTGAAACTTAGATGACCAACGCTGTGACACAAAAGGGGAAATTTTGAAGATGCAAAAATTTATAATTCTAATTCCACTTTGCTACTTAAAAATACTAAATTGCATAAGTATATACACTTCCTGATTACATGCATCAACCCACATTCATTCATTCCTATACACTTACATGTATAACTATTCAACTACATGCATGAACGTCTCTAGGAAAAATGCTTTTGTACTAGAAAACTACCATGAAAGGCACTTGAATGATGTAGCAATAGCAATTACGTGATGAAGAGTTTTTTTTTTTTTTTTCCAATGGGGTTGTTTTTAAGATGTTTGGCTGAAAAGCTTGCACATTATTCTGGTTGTTCTCTTGAAGACTTTTCTGGCTGTACAGCATTGTTCATATTTCCTTACATGAACTTCCTAAGAGACATGTACTCAACTACATGTACCCGGCAACATGCATGCATGGCTTATCAATTCTATGCGTCTAGAATTGTCTAAATCAAGTTTATTTTCCAATACATTATTCCCTAAATGGGATCTGCATCTCCATCTATTAAATATAAAACATTGCTTCCTCAGCATTCATTCCAATATTGTTTATCATGGTGTTTGATTATGAACTGCATGCCTGTGCTGCTCTTGTAATAATCATCCTTCTGCAGTTCGGTATGATCTTCGGCACTTATTATTTTCAACCTTGTGGGCAAGCATGAGCGTAGCTATAGCCATGTATGTCAAAGCCAACGGCAGGATTTTCTGCAATCGGCCTCGCCTGCACAAACCGCGCTCTTGATTCTGTGTTCAGTATGCTCTTGGCAGTGTCGAATATTTATCGATCTCTAGCTTTTTACCACCGAATATTTTTATTCTTTAATTATTATTATTTCTAATCCATGTAACTTCGACTTGTTCATTGTTTGAATATTCGAAGGTTTTTGTAACGACCTAATCATATTTCATTGATTTTAGGGCACTGCCTTTTCTACTTTCAGCAGATATTCTTCTCAGATTTTTTGTTTTAGGTTGTTGCACCAAGACTGGTAATTTTACTGAGATGCTATTATAAGTTGAACTTTTGTAATCACGTTTTGTTATAAAATTTGCGATGAATTGGATCTCACTCTTCGACACGGTGACAACAGAAGAAGAAATTTCATTATTGCATTTGAATTTGATGAACAGGAATTTTGAATTCTCCGAGCAGGAACCATACATGGGAGTCCTTTTCTAAGAGGATTTATTCATTGCGAATGGAGGCCAGTAGAGGTGAAATTCAATTTTGTAGACAACAGTGAGCCCCTGCAGATCCAACGGGGATGAAGTTACATAGCCTTGGACGAACATGAAGTCCCCGGTGCCTCCGACAACCGGGTGATCAGATGGCTTGATGTTGTGTGTGCCTCCGACGATGGAAATTGACCCTTTGTAGTGCTTCAAGCTCAGAGTGATCTTCGCTATGGAGATGCTTTGAAGCCCATCCAGGCTGGAAGTTATGGAAGTTCCCTCTGCTATTCCGACTAGTTTAGAAGTCCGGTTCGGTGTGAGGGTCATGGGATCTTGGAAGACGAACAAGGTTCCGAAAGGGGTAGTGGTTTGGCTGACCCCTGGTCCTGCCACCCCATTCACTACGATGTACCCAGTTTTGTTTATGGTTTCGTGTTGAAAGAGCGAGAAGTGTAGTGACTTGAGTTCCTTGTGGTGGTGGTGGTGGTGGTGTTGGTGGTGACGGTCGTTAGAGGTGGAGGTGGCTGTGTATGAGAGGAGGAGGAGGAAAGGAAGAATGAGAAGAAGGCGGTGGTGCATAGACACAGCCATGGTTGTTCTGGGTTTCTGCTAAATTTTGGTGGTTATGGTTTTTATAGGAATTGTCACGAGGTGTGCCGAGACTCCGGACTAGGTGAGAAAGTAGACTTTCTGTTGCCTTGGGCAACACTTGGACTAGTCAATTAGTTGATCTCTGCCAATTTTTCCACGCTAGATACGTGAATATGGGCGCAGACTCACATTCTAGAAATAATGAGAACACCGTCACGATGGCTAAACTTGTCCATCATGCTTTTCTGACTGAGGTGTGTTTGGACCGTAAAAAATTTCAAAAAATGATACATGATGTAATTTATTACGGTAAATTAGTAACTTTTTGTTATTTTTTTATAATTTTTAGTGAAGTTTGGTAAATCAAATATCTTCTAAGAAAATCATAACGCACAATTGTAATCTTAAAATTGTTGATGTAGCTAGATCTTACAGTGAGCTTTGATGATACAGTGCATTTAACAAAAAATAAATAAATAAACAAAAATGATAATCACAGTAATCAAGAAATATTTTGTTGAATACTGATTATTTTAAAAGTAACAGAGTACGGATATATATGTATCATTTGAAAAGGTGATTTATATTAATTAAAAGTACCCCTCTAAAGTAGATATATATATATATATATATTATAGATTTAAGCAAAAGTATGTTATTTAAAATAGCATCTTTAGACAATACATTTTTAGATAGTGTCTATTAAAGAAGCATTTATGTTCACACATACATTGATATAGTTGAAGTGTAAAAACGATATTTGAAATTGTATTCTTTAAAAACGATATTTTAGTTAACATCTTCCGAGGGTAACCTTAAAATGGGAAAGGAATTTTTCAAATAGAGAGTTTTCAAATAACGTCTTGCTTCGAGTGTCTATTTCCACGGTTTCCTGTAGTCTAGTCTTCTTCGGTTGAGTACGAAATGAGTGAGATTTTTATGGTATAGTCCAATTCTGGGACCACTGTCCAACAAGTAGTCCAATCCTGGGACCACTGACTCTTGGCCGCCGTGATTTACTGCTTTATTTGGGTCAAAATTTTATATAGAAAAAAAAAAGAAAATAGAAATAAAATTATGTATATATACTCATTTTATTATTAATTAAATAAAAAATAATTTCTTTAACAAATATTTATTATTCTCTTCTTATTTTTTTAACCCAACAAATAAATAAATAAATTTGATACCATTCCATTCATTTTTTTTCCTGTATATTCTCTCTCTCTCTCTCTCACTCTCTTTCTCCAAATTAGAGTTTCAAATACGCTTAAAAAGTTGGCACTTAAATCTACTTTTTTTTTTTTTTGGTTAAAATCACTGGTCGACCGCGAAAATTTTCGGTAACAAAACTTTCAAAACAATTTTGAGTTACGAAATGTTCATTAAACAAAAAAAATTCTAAGGGGAAAAAAATTAAGCAGAATTATTACATCTACCAGGAGATTTATATTTGTTTGTTTGTAGAAGTGGAAATGTTATTCACCAAAAAGTAAGAGTAGTCACTTCTTTTTTTATTTGTATGTTTTTTGTTGGATAGTTTTGAACGTATCTCATTTCTAAAAATTAATTCATAAACTAAGAGTTTCCCTCACACTTATATAGTGACTATCAGTTCCTCTTACAATCAATGTGGTACACCTCAACAATCTCCCTCTTTACGCATTGGGCTGGTAGGCTAAGATTGATGGTAAATGTAAACTTCGATACCAGTTGTTGGGTAATCTTCTACTGATATGGCGACTGCTAACACATCTACCTATGCTAACATGACAATACTGATGACGTGGCACCTTACTTTACATGTCTTTTGATTACTGGTTCACGTATGTTGACACACCTTACTCCACGTGTCCTCAGGCTACTAACACATCTAGCTATGCTGATATGACAGTACTGATGATGTGATACCTTACTCCACTTGTCTTCTGATTACTGGTTCATGTATGCTAATGTGGCACCTTACTCCACGTGTCCTCAGTCTCCTGATGTTGCACTTTCTAGATAACATGGCAACCTCCCTAGGGATGTGGCACCCCAACCGACGTAGGACATCCCAACATTCTCCCTCTTTACACATCGGGTTCTGATGGGTTAAGATTGATAACAAATTTGGACTCTAATACTAATTGTTGGGTGGTCTTCTACTGATGTAGCGACTACTAACTCGTCCGCCTATGTTGACATGGCAGTACTGCTAATGTGGCACCTTACTCTATGTGTCCTCAATCACCTGATGTGGCACTTTTTGGATGACATGGCAACCTCCCTAGTGATGTGGCACACCGTTTGTTGACATGTCACCGTGGAGCCTCTCTGCTTGTTGGGCTTACCTTTTAAAAGAAAAAAAAAAAAAAAAAAGGGCAAGGAAATGTTTAACTCTACCAAGATTCAAACTTGGTGTCTTGAGGATAGCAAGAGTAATACCATTCCACTTCATCTAAGCAATGACATAAATGAATTTTGGATAATTTATATATTTAACATAATTCTAGAAATAAATTCCCAAAACCCTTCTTCTCCAGCAGCATTATTTGGTGTGTGACTTTTTTCGATAACAACCAAAGTGAGTGATTGTGGGTATGTCCGAGCTTTGATTTCAACACGGTTTGAATAATTGAACTGTTATGTTTGCTTCGATTTCGATGAACTCTACAATCAGATAATCTCTGAATTCAAATCTCAACAATTTGATTTCCGAGCAAAAAACAAAAACAGATTGTTTTTGCCCAACAACACCCGATCTAGCTTTGACACCATGCTTGTTGGGTTTGATCCACTCATGTAGGTGAGAAGATGAAGAGGCAACAAGTAATTAAGAATTACCATTATGTGTGACTATGTGTGACTGTTACAATTGCCAAGAGGTTTTGGTAAACAACATTTCATTGACTGCATTAATTCCTTCTTAACTATTTGTGTGTATTAATTGAGAGGGAAGAGAGAGATCCAAATCACCCAACAACTAATATCAGATTAGAAATAAAAAATAAAAAAATGAGAAGAAAGAGAAAATAAAAAATAAAAAACAAACAAACAATGGCCACTATTGACCATCATACTCGTCAATATTAACCTTTCATTACCATTGCTGCCACCACCCTCCATTACTGCTACCAACTACTACCACCACCACCTTATGCCACCAATCACCACTATCTTACACCACCAACTACTATTATCCACCTCCTATATACATCACTACTACCTAACACATCACCATCACCTGTTTTTCCAGTTGCATACCATCTCCCACTACCCCAATTGTCGCCACTGCTACCATACCTATCATCTTCCATTGCCAACAAACCACATACCATCTCCCACTACCCCAGTCATCGTCGTTGCTGCCATACTTATCACATTTTGTTGCCAACAACCAATGCAACAAGTGAGGGTAGGGTCAATCATTGCTATACTTGTATCTGTACTCGATTTTAAGATAAATTCATACTCAATCCCAGACAGTAACTTTAACTACTCCAATCTCTAACCCTAATGACTAGCTAATTACTCGTTTTTTTTTACCTACATAGGAAAACATTAACTATATCTTTGAAATATAAGATCTATAATAATGAATAAAAATTTAATATATAATATAAATATATAGTCACATTTTTGTCACCAATAGCAAATCACAGTTAGAGTATAAGTAATGTTTCGTATCAAAAAAGGGTAGAGAATAATCAGAGTAGGTACCTTGTTTCTTGACCCCAAACCCCACAGGCAATTTTTTTTTTTTTTTTTTTTTTTATCCTCAAACCCATCTCATTACTCATTAATCTTAAAAATACACATCCCTACTAGGTCAATTTAAGTTAAGGCACCAACAAGCTAGAGAAAAATTGTCATCCTTACCAACACCTTATTGTTGTTGTCTCTACCATCTCTGCCTCCACCTCCATCTCTGCCTCTTTTATCACCATCTTTTACAACCTCCATCGTCATCGTCATCGTCATCGCCATCGCCATCACCACTACTGTAGCCATCACCACCTCCCATCACCATCAGTCACCACATTCATCAATTCTCCACCACTGCTTTTAGATTTTTTTGTTTGTTTGTTTTATTTAAATTTAATGTAAATTAATATTATAATAAAAATAGTTATTCTATTGTAATTTTTTTTTATAAAATTCTATTATAAGATTATTTAATTTAGCAATCAAACAAGAGAATGAAAATGATTATTCCATTCCATCCCACATTCATTTCATTTCAATTCCTTCTATATTATTATTATTATTATTTTAATCCATCTCATTCGTGCGTGCGTACCTTGAAGAATATGTGCCAGTGACTAATGTTAGGAAGCCTTTTCTTCCCCTTGGCTAGAAGAAAAAAGGAAAAGCAGTGGCCCATGTAATTTTTAATTTGACACCAAACAGAGGTCAGGCCTTTCCTTTCCCACAATAGTAATACACTTTTGGGAAAAGGATGAGTAGAGAGTTGTCACATTTATAAATTCAAACTGGCGTGTACAATAGAGTGCATTCCTTATTAAAATAGAGTAGCTAGACTGAAAGCTTTTATTATGACAAATCGCATACGTGCTTCATATTGCAGAAGCTAGAAGCGCATAAAGCACACAAAGCAATGAAGCTAAGAATTAATTGGATCAATTCACACACACACAAGCATCTCACCCAAAATAGACATGTAGGCCTCTCAATATAGACAGGCTGAGGAAGCTTATTTAGTTTACATAATCAGAGAAGATTTTACCGAATACTGGGAAGGACCTTCAGCCCATTAATGCAAGAAATTATTTTGGGTGTTTTTTCGGGTAGAACCGAACCGTATTATCCGAATTTTTTTGGTTTTATAAAAAAAAAAAATTCAAAATCGAACCGAAAACCAAATTACTCAGAACTGAATTAATTGAAATAATTCAATTCTGATTAAAACTAAATTAACCAAAATTCTATTTATATAGATAAATATAAATTTATTATTATATTATATAAAATCATGTATAATTATATAATTTCTATTTTGTTTTTGTGAAAAATTATTATTTATATATTTAAATTAAACTTCTAATTCGGTTTTTGGTTATTTCAATTCTTCATATACAAGAATTAGAGCCGAGTCAAATTTCAGCTTGGGTCTTTAAAAAAAAAATGATAACTGAAACCGAATAACAGAAATTTTTTTGTTAGATTTTACAAAAACCAGTTGCTGCTCACATTTTGGGATTGTAATATTATATGAAAGTTGTTATGTTGAGCTCAAGAGAACTTTTAGGATTTTTTTCCTTTAAAAAAATACTTCCCACTACCTGTTGTAACTACGGCGGTTGGCTGGTTGCATGCATAGTTATCCGAACCGGAAACTGGCGGCTTCTAGTTAGATCAGTCCGGTCCGGTCTAGTCCTAATGTTCCCCAGCTGTCGCAAGAGGGACAAGTGGGGGCGACCCTCTCCCTAAGTTTTGAAACTCATTCAATATTATCATAAATTTTAAAATTTTTTTCATATAATACAATGTTTGGCCATCTAAATTTTAAAAATTCTTTAAAACCCTCAAATTTAGAGATTTTTTCATATAATATAGTATTTGGACCTCTCAAAATTTATAAAATTTTATTTATTTTTCACTCAGTGCAAAATTTTTTACATTAACTCTTATTTTCCTAAAATTCTGAGTCCGCTACTACCCCAAACGACAACGATGACAAAATAAATAAATAAACAAATAAGTAATATATATATTCGAAGGCTCACTTACATAGTGTGAGCATTGGCTAGCATAGCTCTTCATTTGGATTTCAGGATCTTTACTTTTTAATATCTTCTAACATATCCACGCCTGTACTCTCAGTGCCAGCAAAGTGCGAGACCTATGTAAGATCTGTGCACTCGCCCATTACTGACAGCAATTGACTTCCATGTGATCCATATTATGCCATGGATTTGATGAATAGACTGTTTCCAGCACAAGAAGATTTGTTTTCACATGTGTGCGTGATGTGCGCGCGAGCTTGTGTTCATCTTTATAATTATGAATCTGAAAATATATCTTTGCAAACAATGGCGAAGATTAAAAAAAAGGTAGTGGTTGGGGTAAGATTGTACTTAAAAATTTTAGGAATATTTGATAAAGTCTATATAAAAAAATTAATAGTGGTTACCCAAAAAAAACCGAATAAATGATAAATGATAAAAAAAATTATCGAAAAAGTAATAAGAGCTATTCAAAAAACTAAAATTGGATATATGATTTAAAAAAAAAAACTGAAGTTGGATTAAAAAATAAACGGTGAAAAAGTCTATTTATAAAAATGATATACCCTATATGAGAGAGAGAAGTTAGATAAATAGTAAATAATAAATAAAATAAATAAAAAAAAAGATTTGAAGTTGGATAAATAGAGAATTTTAAAATTTTTTAAGATTTTAATGATAAATGTCTGTTAAAATTTTTAAATAAATGCGTTGAAATGGTGAGAAGCAATGGGGACAAGTAAAAATAAATAGAAATGGTGAAAATAAATATGTATAACTAATATTTTTTTTTTCAAAAAAATAAGTAGAGACTATTGTCCCTCCTCTACCATAATCATCTCCGCCGGTGTTTACAAATATAAATTCAAGTCATTTTCCTGGACGAAATACACTGCATATGCAAACCTTAAGATATGGTTGCTGTTCCCCCAATTAATGTTTCCCCAAAATGTTAGCATCATTTAAGGTTGATGATGGTGGAACTCCCAAATATTATGTCATTAACTAACGTTTTCCTTCCCTTTTTGGCTTACAATTAATTTTTCGGTAACAAATTTATAGGTAGAAAATTATGGAGACAAGTTTTTTTTCCACTTATGAGAGAAAAATCTCATATTTTTGTATTCTGTGTTGGATATTATTTCTTAACGTGAGCTTATATGTTTAATTAATAATTATTATATAGGTTATATGATTAAGTAGGGCCAATTTAATTGATCCATTTGTTGGGGTCTAGAAGCATCTATTGCGTATAGGTTTTGTAATGTACAATCACCCAATACTATATAAATTAGAATTAATGGGGCTCCAATTAAAATTTAGTATATAAAGTATATAAAGAACATAAATGGTTATGATTTTCAAGGCTAATTATTCACGCTTGTAAATTTCTTCATTCCCAGCTATGAGAAAGAACCCATTTAAGTATCATGATTAGTTTGTAGAAGACTTCAAACCCTATTGATTCATCACTATGAATTTAGGTATGTTTACTCCTTTATAAAATTCTGAATAATTTGACATGAGACCCTTTAGGATTTATAATAGATTGAACTTAAGATTTTATCAATCTATTTGTAATTAAGACCCTACATTCTGCAGTCTGCTGGCTTTGTTGGTGGTCATAGTTGGATTCTTCCTTACAATTATGTTAATATCACTGAGGCAAGTTGAGTTGGTTTTGGAAATAGAGAATTGTTTCCTAGTGTTCCATAACTTTGTACAATACGGTAGCAGCATTATACTATAGCATTATTGTTAGAGTTGTGGTTCATATTAACTCATGAAAACAGATAAAAGGTTAAAGTTGCAGAGTTTAACTCACAGTACAAAATTGTCAATTTAGTAATTCTATTTCAGGCAAGGTTTTGAGTCCAACTTTGATAAGTTTTTCATTCTTATATGTTTGAAACGTAT
Organism: Vitellaria paradoxa; assembly: GCA_019916065.1. Lineage (NCBI taxonomy): Eukaryota > Viridiplantae > Streptophyta > Magnoliopsida > Ericales > Sapotaceae > Vitellaria > Vitellaria paradoxa. The sequence continues at coordinate 66,781,958 of CM034233.1, read as the reverse complement.
TGTACATCAAAGCTAAGTTTAGGCTAGGTTTTCAAATGTTAAAGTTGAGAGAAAAGTTAAGAATAAGTAACAAATTGTCTAGAATTCTTTAGGGTGTTGAGAGAAAAGGTAAAAATATGTGATAGAGTTGTCTAGCGTTCTTTAACATTCTCTCATATCTCTCTTGTAATTTCTTTCTCTATTGTTGAAGTTTATTTCAATTGAAAACTAGTTTTACCGTGCTTGTAGACGTAGGCAAATTGCTAAATTACATAAATCTTGTATTCTTCCATTGTGTGATTTTTCTTGTATTCGTCTATGAATTTACTATTATTCATCAGAGTATTGCTAGAAGGTAATTGAGAGTTTCTACAATAGTAACTATGTTAAAAATTGTGGGGGGCTCTACTACCACTTAGTTGAAACTTAGATGGCCATCAATGTGACACAAAAGGGAAAATTTGGAGATGCCCAAATTTATAATTCTAATTCCACTTTGCTACTTAACAATACTAAATTGCATGAGTATATACACTTCTTGACAACATGCATCAACCCACATTCATTCACTCCTAGACACTTACATGTATAACTATTCAACTACATGCATGAATGCTTCTATGCTAATGGTACATTTGTGCCACTATCCATTACAGTTTTGACTTTCTATTACTTATGATACTCGGATCATAATCTGAACTATCCTATATGAAAAAACTACACGTGCTTAGAAAATTATAAATAAAAAAAGAACGGAAAAAAAAAGATAAGTACTACTTGTTTTACTAAAACCCTGCAGAAATTACACCGACCTTCCATTTTCTCTCTTCTTGATTATCAGAGGGTCATTCGACCAAATATCGCCCAGCAAGTAGTATATTGCATAACTCAAGTAAGGAGTCGAGGAGTTCAAGACATCACAATCACCAAAACAATTGTCCGACTACGTTGCAAGCATCCCAACAACTAGTTGGATACGTAATCGAAGAGTATTTTAGAATTTTTGACACTCCAATTTTTATTCTTTAGTTATTATTATTTCTAATCCATGTAAGTTCAACTTGTTCACTGTCTGAATACTTGAAGGATTTTGTAATGACCTAATCATATTTCATTGTTTTTAGGGCACTGCCTTTTCTTGTATCAGCAGATATTCTTCTCTCATTTTTATTTTAGGTTGTTGCACCAAGAATGGTAATTTTACCGAGATGCTATATGAGTTGAACTTTTGTAATCACGTTTTGTTATAAAATTTGCGATGAATTGAATCTCACTCTTCAACACAATAACAATAGAACATGAAATTTCGTTATTGCGTTTGAATTTGATGAACAGGAATTTTGAATTCTCCAAGCAGGAGCCATGCATAGGAGTCCTCTTCTAAGAGGATTTACTCACTGCTAATGGAGGCCAATAGAGGTGAAATTCGAGCTTGTAGGCAATAGTAGGCCCCTGCAGATCCAACGGAGACGAAGTTAGATAGCCTTGAACGAACAAGAAGTCCCCAGTGCCTCCGACAACCGGGTGATCGGATGGCTTGATGTTGTGTGTGCCTCCTACGATGGAAATTGACCCTTTATAGTGCTTCAAGCTCAGAGTGATCTTCGCTATGGAAATGCTTTGAAGCCCATCAAGGCTGGAAGTTATGGAAGTTCCCTCTGCTGTTCCGACTAGTTTAGAAGTCGGGTTGGGTGTGAGCGTGATGGGATCTTGGAAGACGAACAAGGTTCCTAAAGGCGTTGTGGTTTGGCTGACCCCTGCTCCTGCCACCCCGTTCACTACGATGTACCCGGTTTTGTTTATGGTTTCGTGATGAAAAAGTGTGAAGTGTAGTGATTTGAGCTCCTTGTGGTGGTGGTGGTGGTGGTGGTGAGAGGTGGAGGTAGCTGTGTGTGAGAGGAGGAGGAAAGGAAGAATGAGAAGAAGGCAGTGGTGCATAGACAGAGCCATGGTTGTCCTGGGTTTCTGCCAAATTTTGGTGGTTACGGGTTTTATAGGTATTGTCACCGGAAGTGCTGAGACTCTGGACTAGGTAAGAAAGGAGACTTTTTGTTGGCTTATTGCTGTGGTGCTTGGATGATGAAAAAAATATAAAAAAAATTAATATAAATATAATATATGTCGAAATTTGGCAGGAGTAAACTAAAAAAAATTGATGAATTTTGATAAATTTTAGTTAATTTTGGTAAATCAAGCCTTGCATTGGCAGGTCTTGAACTAGTCAATTAGCAATCGTTTGGAAGTCTAAGTTAATTTTTGATATTTTTTTATCAAAAGTTGTTAGTTATAATTTTTGGTACATTTGGTGAAGCAAGTAATAATTTTTAATAACTTTTTGTAACTTTTGAATATTTGATAAAATTTTTAATAATTTTTAGTAACTCTTTAATAACATTTAAAAAACTTTAAGAATTTTTAGCAATTTTTTTTCTAATTTTTAAGATGAGAAAACTAAAGAGAAAAATGATAAAAATTAGTAATTTAATAAATATTTAAAAATCAAAAATTAATAATTTTTGCTAAAAATTGTATTTTAAAATGGCCCGTTAGTTGATATCTGCCCATTTTTTCACACCAGATCCGTGAACGTAGGCGCAGAATCAGATTCTGGAAAAGGGCTTAGCGTGAAGAAAACACCGTTATAAGGGCTAAACTTGTCCATCGCTCTGTTCTGACGTAGAGAATGATAGGCACAGTTGTAATTTTGATTTTATAAAATTATAAAAGTTAATATCTTATATTTGTAATTTTAATTTTATAAAATTATAAAAGTTAATATCTTATATTTTATACAGTGAATAGGATAAAAAATTTAAATTTTATTTTATCGTAATTCATTTTTATAAAAATTTATAAAATCTTATATTATTTTATTTTAACTTCATTCAAACCATTAATAAACTCCGGCGATAGAGCCCCCTCCCCCACAAAGATACGCACAATGACGGGGAAGCGGGAGGCTGACATTGGGTTTGCTGCAACCCCCCCCCCCCCCCAACAAAGATACGCACAATGACGGGGAAGCGGGAGGTTGACATTGGGTTTGCTGCAGAGGCTGATATTAAGGGTGGTTGATAAAAATTGATTTAAAAAATATAATAAAAGTATAAAAAAATATGATATTAAGATAACATAGGAAAAAATTTAATTAAAAAAATATAAAAATTTTGTTAAAATTAATAAATTTTAATAAATTTTAGTACTTCAAACAGGTCTGAATCGTGGCCCACCAAACCCAAAAGCGTGCGGCTGATAACTTTTCAGTTTCTTTATTTATTTATTTATTATTTTTTTTTTTTTTTGGTTTTTCCATACTTAAAAGGCGACAGTAAAGTGAACCAACATTTTCACTTTTGTTTATTTGTTTGTATTTTGATGAATGTGATTTAAATAACAAAAATAATCTTGAGTTATGGACTTGGTATATTAATTATATTGATTATTAAAATATTTAAAAATCAAATTTTTCAATATTTTTTAAAATATTATAATAAAAATTTAATCTTTATAAAAATCAAAATACTACATATATTTCATTAAATTCACATAATAATATTTTTTTAAAAAAATTATATTAATAATAATTAATTTTTGTATTATTCATTATTTTCCGTCGCACTGGCGCCCCCTAACTATTAAAAAATAATTGAAAAGTTATGAGTCCGTTTGACAATGCTGTCGTTTTTTTTGTTATTATTTTCTGTTGTCGTTTTCTGTTTTTTGTTTTCTATTATCGTTAATTTTTTTAAAATGAAAACTGAAACTACGTTTGGAAATACAAGTTTATTTATAATTATTAATTTTTTATTTTAGAAAATATTTAATTTTATTAGTTTTAAAAAATTAATAGAACTTAATAAAATATATTTTATATTAATTTAATTTAATTAATATAATTAATTAAATTAATACAATAAATTATTTATTAGAATCATTTAATTCAATAAATATAAAATATATTAAATTATAATATTTATTAAAAATAATTTAATAAATATATTTCATATTAAATAAATAATTAAATTAGATTAATTATTAAATTAAAAAATTTATTTTTAAATTAATTAAATTCATTTAATTATTTATTAAAATAATTTAATAAAATATATTTTATATAATTTAAATTAATTAAATCATAAATAATTTAATTTAATTATGATATTTATTTAAAATAATTTAATAATTATTATTAAATTAAATTAAAAATTAAAGTAATTTAATTATTTATTATTAATTATTTTATATAAATTAATTTAATTATTAAATTAAAAAATTAATTATGATATTTATTTCAGATAATTTAACAATAATTAATTATTAAATTAAATTAATTTGGTTTTATTATTTATTAAAAATAATTTATATAATTAATTTAATTTATTGAATTTAATTATATTATTTATTAAAATAACTTATTTTAATAAAATATTTGAATAAAATAATTTATTTTTATGTATTGTATCAAAAATAGACAAAACTTTAAAATTGACAAAATATTGATAAAAGGAAAGAAAATAAGAGTAAAAATATTTTTTTTTAGTTTACATTTTTCTGTTTATATTTTTATTTTTTTTGAAAATAAAAATAAATTTATCAAATATATTTTTATTATGAATTTATAAAATTTTAAAAATATAAAAAAAATAAAAAATAAAGATGTTACCAAACAGACCTATCAGTCGCGCTTTTGGTGGATTAATCATGCCGCTACGATTCAATGTCAGCGCGCTGCAGCGAAGTCCAATGTCAGCCTCCTCGCTTCCCAATAACAATATTAGCTGTTTTTGGGGATCAATGATGGAAGCGGGGAGACTAACATTAATATTTGCTGTCAGCCGGCTGACATTAAACGGGGGCCGCACGATGCGCGACTTTTTGATCCAACGGCCAAGGTCAACACCAAGGGCCAAGCACGCAGCAAGCAACTTTTTTGTTTCTTTTTTTTGTTAGTTTCGTTTTCCTTTTTCTTTTTCTTTTTCTTTTTCTTTTTTTTTTTTTGTGAAACTTGGACTGCAACCAAATTTTTACTTTTTTTTTTCAAATATAGTTTAAATGGTAGCCTCAAAAAAAAAATAATTTAAATGGTAAAAATGTATTTAAGTTACTCACTTGATGTAATAATTATATTAAATATTAAAATATTTAAAAATAAAATTTACCAATATAATTAAAATATTATAATAAAAATTCATTTATTATAGAACTTTTTAAAATTTAAGTAACAATGTTTCTCTAATAAAATTTTTTCCTAAACCTTGATAATTTTATTTTTAAATATTTTAATATTTAATATAATTATTACATCAAGTTAGTAACTTAAATACATTTTTACCATTTAAATTATTTTTTTTTGAGGCTACCATTTAAACTATATTTGAAAAAAAAAAAGTAAAAATTTGGTTGCAGTCCAAGTTTCAAAAAAAAAAAAAGAAAAAGAAAAAGGAAAATGAAACAACCAAAAAAAAAAAAAACAAAAAAGTTACTTACTGCGTGCTTGACCCTTGGTGTTGACCTTGGCCGTTGGATCAAAAAGTCACGCATCGTGCGGCCCCCGTTTAATGTCAGCCGGCTGACAGCAAATATTAATGTTAGCCTCCCCGCTTCCATCAATGATTAATCCGCTACGATTCAATGTCAGCGCGCTGCAGCGAACCCAATGTCAGCCTCCTCGCTTCCCAATAACAATATTAGCTGTTTTTGGGGATCAATATCAGTTGTTTTTGGATTTGGGTCTTACGGTGATCTCGTTGATATATAGTGTATGTTTGGAGGTATATAAAAATATATAAAATAAAATAAAATTATAAAAATAAATATTTCATAATTTGTGTAGTGAGTTAAGAATTTAAATTTTACTGTCTCGTAATTTATATTTATAGAGATTTATAAAATTTTATTTTATTTATTTAACTCCAAACGGAGCCATAATGACGACTGAGATTGCATTTTGCGTAGCTTATCCACCACGCAATGGGTGCGGTTGACCTGTTAAAAAATATTAAAAAAATTTTTAAAATTTTTAAAAATTATACACTTTTTATCTCACTTTATGAATTATAAACTCATAAATTATTTCATTTTTGTCACTCTAAACGCTATCCATATTGATAAGGAAAATGTTATGACAAGGATCATGCAATTTAATTTTCAACGAAAAATTATTAAATATTATTTTTGAGTGTTTAGTAAAATATTAATTTTTGTCATTTTTTATTTAATTACAGTAATTTGTTCAATTTAAAAGTTATTAAAAATAACTAAAAATTATCAAATTTTATTAAAAATTTTATCAAATATCTAAAAGTTATAAAAAATTTATTACTTATTTCATCAAATACACCAATAATTTTTAAAAATAAAAATAAAAAATATTAAAATTTAAACTTCTAAATGGTTCCATAATTTCAACTGTTTATGTGTTTGCATCTTCTCGTGAATACGAGGAATATGGACAGTCGAGATTCAACGGTAACAATTGCACGTAACGTGTCTACCACGCTATTCTGACTAAGAAAATAATATGCATAGTTGCAATATCAGCTATTTATGTGTTTGGGTCGCGCAATAAATTCTATGAACATGGACGATTGAAATTGTACGTTTCGCTGAAAAAAAAGTATAAAAAAAATATAAATTTTAATATAAAAATGACGTGATAAAATTTAATAAAAAATATAAGTAATAAATAATAAATTTTTTTTAATTTTAATCCACCAAAAACCCACTATTCGCAGCTACCATCACAATCGCGTGTATCGCGTCTATTAATATCAAATTCGTTATCTGAACAGGCCAATAAAAGACAGGACCTGACCTATTTGACAAAGGCACGTGGGAGCTGTGCCTTTCCATGCCTTTGTACAAGTAGTAATGTGTGTGTTTAAAGTTATATAAAATTATAAAAGTTAATATCTTATATTTTATATAATAAATAAAATTTTTAATTTTATTATCTCGTAATTTGTGTTTGTAGAGATTTACAGAGTTTTGTGAAGTTTTATTTTAACTATAAACGAGCCCAATGTCTAGAAGTAGAAAAATATAATTTGATATAAAAATAATTTAAATTTAATAAATGTATAAAATTTTATCATATTTTTAAAAATATTAATTTAAAATTTTTATATAAAAAGAATTAAAAAAAGATATAGAAAGAGTAAAATAGTATGTTTTCATATAAAATGATAAAAAAAGACAATTAAAGTGAAAAAATAAATAAAAATAATTCTGGTCATTAAGCAAATCCAATTGTTAAAATATCCCAAATTCAAAATTTTATACTTCTTTTTTGGATAAATGACACAAAGACGATAAAAGTGTATGTATTTAAAATTTAAGTATTAAGTACATTAAAATTAAAATTTTAATTTAAATGTTTATTTTTTAATAAAATTTTAATGAAAATTAAAATTTAAATATCATTTTTAGCAAAAAATTTAGTTGACTTTGTCATTAGATATTCGCATATTATTTAACAAATGTGTAAAATTTTATTATTTATTACAACTATTATGACATTTTTTAAAAAATTAATTTAAAAATTTTATATATAAAAAGTATTAAAAAATATGAAAAAAATGAAAGATTATGTTTTTATGTGAAGTAATCGAAAAAACAACTAAAATGGAAAGCTAAAGAAGTAATCTTGAACATTGAATAAATAAAACACTTGAAAATAAATAAATATCAAATCATGAGGTATATTAGAGAAAGGAATAATCTTAAATATTGAATAAATTTAATGGTTGAAAATATATAAATGTCAAATCTTGAGTTATATTAGAGAAAGAAATAATCTTGAATATTAAATAAATATAACGGTTGAAAATATGTAAATATCAAATCATAAATTATATTGTTGTATAAATTATATTTGCACTAGGAGTGCACAAAAAATTTGAACAATTTAAAAATCAAATTAATCTAACTACTTTTGTTCGAGTTGGTTTTGGATTATACCAACATCGGTAGGTTAAAAAATTGCAAATTCAATATTTTCTGTTCAATTCTCATATTAATAAAGAAAAGAATTGAAAATAATTCAAATCGAACTAATTCCAAACTAATTTGAAAAATATAATATATAATTATATATAATATAAATAATATTATGTATATCATAATAGTTATAATATTATATTAGTAGATACATTATTTTATTTGAATGTTTAGGAACTAAAAATAAGTAAATTAGTCAATCCAATTCAAATTCAAACCGCAATTAGATTTAGGTTAACCCAAAATCTGAATCAACCCAATTCGATGTTTTTAGTTCTAAATGAAAATTAATTTTACTTTGAGTTCAAATTTCAAAAATCAAAAAAATTAACTCAGTTACGGGTTAAATACAAATCCAAATGGATACGGTACATGCATACCCTTAGTTTGCGTAGGGCGCGAAAACAAGACAACTACAGAGTTGCATCTGCTGCCGTGTACTATAAAAATAGAATTAATTTTCCTGATTCGAAGGAGATTTCGGAAGTCAAAAGATACGCGAGGAGTATTTTATTGAATACTGGCGATTTTAGAAGTAATTGGTAGTACTTTAATAATATGTGTATATATGCGTGTGTGTGTATATATATATTGTGTGTATCATTTAAGAAAGCCTCTTATGTTAGTTAAGAATACCGCTTTAAATAAGAATGTAAATTGGACAAGTAGACAAGGATACTCGACCGATTAATCTATTAAGAAATACTCTAATGGAACTAGAATAAGTTTGGGATTGAAAATTAATATGCATACAAGTTCGGGACAAATTTAGAATTTACTTATAAAGTATCCTATATCCAAGACTCATTTATACTTATAAGATATCCGATAATCGTACGATACCCGTTAATACTTATTTAACAAAATAAAATATAATATAATATATATTTATAATTTTATTCTTAAAATAAAATTTTTGAAATTTTTAAGCCAAGGCCATTTATGGAATTTTGCTTATTTTTGCCATAGTATATAATGTAGTATATCAGTAACCACAATATATAATATATATTTTTGCCTTAATGTATAATATATATTTATATTCACATGTCATGAATTGTTTCATATTGGGTTTGAAAATCCTTTATGAATGTGATCCCTATTGTACTATTCAAGGGGTATGCCCCTCTGTATTTTGTATATTCATTTCTACTATCTATAGTATATTTCTTTTACCTTAAAAAAAAAAGAAAGAAAAAAAGAAACTTGAAAGTCCTTTAACCAATGAATTTGTTCAATTTAATTAATTAACATTTTTGTTACTTACTAATTTTTTTATTTTTATTTTTATTTTAAATCGAGTATTTAACAGGCACTTAATAAGTAATTTAATTAATTGAACATAAATGAATTTCGCGAGTTTAGGACGGGTTTCACGGGTTTGGGATAGGACGAGTTTAGGATTTCAATTAAAAAAATAAATGAATTTAGGACGGTAATTGTCGCACCTCTATTTTAGGATACATATTTAATTCCTTAAATAGAATGGACACTTCTATATCGTCCGTCTATAATAGGTCAATAATCACATTTCATACAAAATCGCATATTAAAATAAAACATAACTTGTCAGATTTATATTAATTCCTTAGCATAATAAATGGAAATCCCACCAATACTTAAATACGTACAAACTTATAATTTCTAACATATTAAACCAAGCCTCTGTCCGATACTGTTGAAATTCTAGGTTAATTTACACAAATTTCAAATACTAACACATGACTAAAACAAGGAAACAGACAACTCAAAGTCTTCTCCAGGCACTTGCAACTACTTCTAGATTCAACCTGAAATGTGTAAAGTTTGATACGAGTGTCACATACTTAGTGGAAGTATTAACCTCAAAATAAAAGGTAGCAAATATACACCGAAGATAATTCACAGTAATTATATAGACAATTGACCCACAATCAAATAATAATTGATTTAAATGCATCATAACTATTAGTGATAAAAATATTTCAGTACGCGATTCATTGTCACTTTTCATTTATCAACCATTAACATCATCACTGGGCCCCAATTGGCCATTTCATGCCATATTTGCATGTTAAACGATATAAATAATAATGCAGTTCACATTTGACCCTATTTGACCTATGAGTTGAGCGCTCAACTGTAGATAGTGGCTTTAAATTAGTATGTCCCATTAGTCCCATCTGGCTTGATCTCATTTGGCTTCATCATTGGTCTCATCTGACCTGGTCCCATCTAAGCACATTTTTTTCTCTGGCTCCATCTAGCCTAATCCCATATGACTGTGATGCAAGTGTAATGCACACAATTCATGCTAACATGCACTAATGTTTGTTTTTCCAAATAAAATATTACTTCCCAAATTTACCATTTCACAAATAATCATAATTCATATCTAACTCAATAAATTCGTAAACACTCAGCATTTTCTATCAAAATAAATAATTAATAACAACAATAAATAAATAAAATTTATTAATTTATATTTAATACTTTTTACCTTTAAGTTTAATACAATCACTTGAACAACAAATATTCTAAAAAAGTTAAATTATTAGAGTAGTTGCTACTGATTATCCTCGAGTCCTAATTGTAACTCAAACAAATTATATAAATAAAAAATTCAACGGGTAAAATATAAACCCAATCAATTGATAATATAAATTTAATAAATAGAACACAATTACTTCATTTTTAACGTACCTAATTTATTTAACTTTATACAAAATTAATCTTAAATTGACAAAATAAAATAATTTACCTTAACAATTCGACCAAAATTTCTAACTTTTCCCTTCCTGGTCTGCTTACTGTTTCTTTTAACCTTTCTTACTCTATTTTTTTTCTCCGTTCCTCCTTCCTTACTGTTTTTTCCCCTCCTTTTTGTTCCTCGTGGGTTTCTTTAATTATGCATCCGCATGGTATAAATATATATATATATATAAGGTTGACTAAGCATTAAAGGGCCCTACTGCCTCAACTAGCTGCCTTATCTTTTTTTTTTTTTTTTTTAATTCTGCCACCGCAGCTAGCAATTCTAGAAACCACACATTCACACATACACGATTGCACAGCAGTGCAATTCTACAAATCTACACACACCTAAGAACACCTAGTCTAGCCACGTGTCACCCTTAAATTAATCCACTTAACTTAATTTAATTAACTAATTAATAACATAGTTAACCCAATAATTAATTTAAATTAAAATTAAGTAAATTTTAAAATAATACTAAATTGACACAATTAAATTTTTTAAGTATAAAAATAAATTAATAATACATTTAAAAATAATGAAAAATTCATGATGTCGCAGCTCTCCTCCCTTAAAAAAAATTTTGTCCTCGAAATTCTTATCCGACAGAAAAAGATACAGGTACTGTTTGCACATATTATCCTCGCTCTCTGAAGTAGCTTTTCTCCACAATGTAACTTTTCCACAATATTTTTACTAATGGTATTATCTTATTCCGTAAAAATTTATTTCTTCTATCTAAAATTTGCACTAGTTCTTCCATCTAAGACAAATTTCCATATAAGATTATAATATTTCTAGTACTCCATTCAACTACATTTCCTCATAGTCAAATCACATTGTATGTACCAACAACTTTGGAATTCTTGTATTTTAAATACACTATAAACTTTTATATGATTTCATTAATGCCCTCAAGACTTCAATGCAACACTATTGCAGTCAATTAACACTATTGACAACAACTTTGGAATTCTTGTATTTTAAATACACTATAAACTTTTATATGATTTCATTAATGCCCTCAAGACTTCAATGCAACACTATTGCAGTCAATTAACACTATTGCAGTTAATTTTAAATCAAGTAAAGGTTATCATTCTCATGTGATTTCAACTATCTTGATTTACATCGTCATTTGATCATTATACATTAGCACACAACCTAATTTTTTTTTTCCTTGTAACCTATCACAATATCCAGAGTAATCCTTCCACGGGTAAGAATAACCAACATAGAGCTTCAGTCAACCTATGTCTCGGCTTATAAAATGTTCTTAATAACTTTACCTTACCAAATTTCTAACTCTTTCCTAGATCAGTAGAATTAATAATTCTATCCGTTGAGGGGCATCTTAAACATAGCAGTAGTAGTCATCAACCAAATTCACAAAGCTTGAATATCAAATACAACCTCAGCCGTACTCAACTAATACAACTAAAATCTTTGGAGGATCCATCGTAATTGCCCGACCAAATACCACCTGACCCTAAACTTTATCTCAAATAAACAAAACCTATATTGTTGTTCTCAACCTGTAACCATTAAGACGATTTTCCAAAATTCAATAACAAATACATATCTTTAATCCCCACTTAATTTGACAACTTCTAATTTACTCAAAACCTTAAACTTTTTACCATTCATCTGAACAAGAATAATCAATATCTCGACGCCAAATATTAGATGAAACCATAGGCCCATAAATCATTTGATTAAATTCTAAACTTCCAAAACTTAAACAATACCGTAGAATGTGGCACAATTGAAACGAGAGAGGCATCTAACATAAAATTTAAGAAAAACTAATCTACCTTTAAGGAAATTAACCCCACTCATTCCCAAGAAACACCTCCATAATCTATACATTATTCAGGGAAACAAATTACGACTCCTTCTCGTTCAACCTCAAATTAATTGTCTGAACACAAGATTTCTCAATGCACTAATATCATTAATGGAGAAAGTAACATTACTCTTACTTTATCTAAATTACGGTGTCATCAGTCAAGATAGTCATTACTAATCCATAATAACGGTCAATCACCACTTATAAAGTTGCTAACTTATTCATTTCAAAATTTAAATCTCTACTGTTGCCATTCCTACTTTAAAATCATCTCACAATTACACATCACTTAACAATAAAATTCAAGCTCAATACATTCTTGAGTCACTATTTTAAACTTTTTGAGCCTCTTGTACTTCAAATTTAAAATCCTTTTATTATATTCACATCCACATATAACCATCATTCTTGATATCAGAACTATCACCAAAATATCATTTACATCTTATGCATAAGCCAAACAAACCACTGCCAGTTATACCACTTGCTTATGCACCGACTTTACTTACCATCAGTTAAGGATATTTCATAAGTTTTCATATCCTTTACGCATAAAGTCACTATTCTAGCAGCTTTTCCACTTACACTACCAACTATACCATAAAATACCAATGAGTTCATTTTCAAAAACAACTAAATCTTAGTTATAACACATAAACATATAACATATAATGCCAAACTCCCACTGTCCCTTAAGTATTCTAACTTAGGCTCGATACCAACTTGTAACACCCCGATTTTTCAAAACCTAGGAAGTGAGTAGAAGAATCATACACGACATGTGCTAAATATCCATTACCCTAATTAGAGTCACACCACTACTTTGGAGCAAACATCCATAATATATAATAATAATTTTATGATTACGCTAAACGTAATTAATAACAACTGAACCTCAGCATAACCGGACAACAGTGCTCCATCTACACTTTTAAATATAATAGAAATTTAGGCCTCAAAGCCTTTTTCAATCATATCTGATAAATCCCCCAAATTAATAATATGACAGTTCTGAGTAATGTCACAGCAATGCAAAAGTAAATCCAACAATGACCCACCAAATTCTCAGATTTATGACCTGCAAAAGAATCTGTAGGGATGTGTGCACTAATTCACGTGTGCCCACAATGCATAATAAATAACATATATGATATGCACACAATACTCGGATTGCCAATAGTTTCATATCAATAACTCATAAACTCCAAATTGTTTCGCATCGCAACATCAACACATACATCAACATACATCTCAAAAATGATTCAGTTGTTATCTTTCATTCATTTCTTTGCCATCACATCACAATCATCACAATCATGGGGCAGATACTATACAATATCGTCGTTCACGGGTTCAGACCCGATGGCCACAAGTAGCCCAATAATTATCATCATTGTAGGCTACTAACCTACTGGCATGAATACCAACCCCTGCGCAGGTTTAGGGTTTTGCAACCCAAGAGTAATCTCTATACCCTTCTTATTTTTCAGTATCTACAACCCCGCAATCACAACATCGTTCACATTTCCTTTATCTCTATTATTATCATCTTAATAAAACAACTCGTTAGAATCAATCAATAACATTACATCATCACTTTCATAATCATTCTCTATTAATAAAATAAATCACTCAAACATTCCTAAATTGAGCATTCTCAATTACACATTTTCCATGCACATAACTACAAATTGTCAAACTGCAACTTCAGGGGCAAAATTGTAATTTTGCATAACTTTAGGGGCAAAATCGTAATTTCTAAAAAGTCCTGGGGCTACTTCGTATTTATTCCAAACTTTGGGGGTCACTACGTAATTATCCAAAACTTTGAGGCCAATTTATAATTTTTCAATAAGTTTGGGGTCAAACTGAAATTTTTAGTGATTAGGGGTAAAACTATACTTTTGTAAAACTTTTGGGGTCAAATCGTAATTACATAAAAACTATTGGGGCTAAAGGAAAATTTTGGAAACTTTCATGGAATATGCTTTGGCATATTCTCTTCTACAATTCTTTCTAGTTCCAGTGAACTCATTTTCTTTTGGTTGTGATATTTTTGTGGTTTAGTTTGGACAGAATTCACCCAATGTAGCCTAAATTTAATCACATTCATACAAAATAATCACATAATAATTTATCAAAATATTTTCATATCACATATATGTAAATAAGATGTATTAAATCCCTACCTCCAATTTGGAGAAAAGTAAAGAAACTCCAACACTTTAAAATTTTGCTTCTCCGTATCTCTCATCTTGGACTAAATTATCACGATCCAACACCGCCATGATGATCACAACGTCAAAAATACCAAAATCCTGTTATTCTTAAACTTAAATCCTCATTTTTCTCTCCTCTTTATTTTCTCTCTCTTCTATTTTTTTTCTTCTCTCTCGGTTTATTTTTCCCAACACATAACACACACACCCACACACACACACACACACACACATATATATATCATATGCTTGGTGGCCAAGCAAAGTATTTTCTAACCAAAGTATGCACATGGTCACTTTTGACCATTAGATTTTATAGCTTATATATATATTAAAATAATATTTGTATAAAAATTAAAAAAAATTATAATATAACAAAATAATATGAATATTGAAAATTTTAAATTTTGGGGTTATTACAATACAAGTGACCAAATACGTTTTGAGCTTTTTTCTTATTTTCAAAAGTATAAAATGAAAAATGAGTTCAAAATAGAAAATAGAAAACAAAAATAGAAAACAGAAAATAGAAAAATAAACCAAATGAGCCCTTAGAGTTTTATATTTGCGACCATACAGAGTTTCAAATGGTGCTATGCTAATACTAGAATAAAAACTGTTATTATAGCTAATTGCATCAGTGACAACAAATCATCCCAATTCCCTTAAAATTTAACACACAAGCTCGTAGCATGTCTTCTAAAATCTAAATTGTTCTTTCATATTGCCCATCCGTTTGAGAATAAAATGCAATGCTAAACTTCAAAGTTGTTCCCATAACTTATTGTAGACTAGGCCTAGATGTAAACTTTGAATCTCTATCAGCCACAATAGACACCGATGCACTATATAATCTCATGATCTCCTTGACATACAATGCAATATACTTATTAGTCGTATAATTGGATTTCACAAGTAGAAAATGAGCTGACTTGGTTAATCTATCAACAATCACCCAAATAGAATCAAAACCTTTCTAAGTACGTGGTAGTCCAACAATCAAATCCACAGTGATATGTTCCCATTTCCACTCTGGAATAGGAAGTAACTGGAGTAACCCTGTAAGACTCTGATGTTCTGCTTTTACCTGCTGACAAGTCAAACATCTACCCACAAATCTGTAATTTCTCGCTTGATACAAGTCTACCAATAATACTCTTGCAAATCCTGATACATTTTTGTACTTTTAAAATAGTTAAATTGTAGAAATATATTTGAAAGTAATATATATTAATGTTATTTATGCAAATAGTGAATGTAAAACAAATTAAAATATTGATACCATCAATAATATCGATTCAATTAAATTCAAATTCTAATAAATAAAAAGAAAAAAATCAAAAGGGTAGAAGAATAACAACACTTACTTATATAGTTAAACAATTTTTATAGCTATTGTCTCTATTCTTTCTACCATAGTGTGTGTATATATATCAATTACATATAAAGTTTAAAAAATAAAAATTTAAGTACGTAGCTAACAAATTGCAAAGTCAAAGAGAAATTTGTTGTGATAAAAAATCTCTAATAAATTTGAAAGAAAAGAAGATTTCATATTTATTTATAGATTTTGTATTTAGAAGAATCTTATTCTATTTAGATTAAAATACTATTTTGAAGTCTTATCTGATAAAAAGTCTTTAATAAATTTGAAAGAAAAGAAAATTTCATATTTATTTACAAATTTTGCATTTAGGAAAGTCTTATTCTATTTAAATTAGAATACTATTTTGAAATCTTATCTTATTTCGATTATAATACTATTTTAATCAAATTAAAAGTTGAAATCCAAGAAAAGTTTGAGTGGCATTTTAATTAGATTAATTTATCCATTCTTAATTTTATTTTTTAATTTATAATATTGTTTGATTTTTTTTAATAAATAATATTACAATATATATATATATATATAATTTTAATAAATAATATTACAATTTAGTTTAAGATATACCACTTATTTTGTCTAATAATATTTTGTGTTATTTCATATAGTAGTAGTAGTAGTAATAATAATACATTTATTATTTTTAAATAATAATTTATTGGATTATAAAAATAAAAAATATAGAAGTTATATGATAATTAAATAGAAGTATCGATTCAATAAAAATATTAAGTAATATCTACAAACATTCTAGTTTTCATAAAATTATGAAAATTATGTACAATATTAATTTTATTTAGATCATATAATTATAAATTAAGATAAATATAATTATAAATTTATATTAATAAATTAAAATTTTTATTTAACAAGTTAATTATTTTTTATGTTATTTTGTTTAATAATAATAATGATGTTTATTATTAAAACCTTTATTTAACAGGATAAATATTATTTTTGCATTATTTTGTTTAATAACTATAATAATATTTATTATGTTTTAAATAATAATTTTATTAGAATATAGAAAAAATAAAAAATAAAAAAATTTATAAATAAAAATAAAAAAATAAGAAGTTATATGATAAATAGAAGTGTAGATTAAATAAAAATATTAAGCAATATTCATGAACATTCTAATTTGAATAAAATTAAAAATTATGAATAAGTAATAATTATGTAAAATACTAATTTTTTTATAAGGTAATTAAAATAATTATAATTAGGTGACACTGTCATAACCACACACGTGTTACAATTATAACGCAAGTTAAATCTTACATGGTATAAAATAATTATAATTAAGTATCATATGTTACAACTGTAGTATAAATTAAGTTTTACGTGACACACTATTGTCATACTTTACTTTATATATTCATAATATAATAATATTATATAAGGTTTGACTAAACATTAACGGCACCTACCATCTCAACTACTTGCCTTATTTTTTATTTTTTTTTTAATTCTGCCACGCAGCTGGCAATTCTAGAAACCACACATTCACACATACACATTGCACAGCAGTGCCATTCTACAAACCTACACACAATCCGCCTAGTATGGCAATGTGTCGCGCTTAAACCAATCCACTTAACTTAATTTAATTAACTAATTAATAACTTGATTAACCCACTAATTAATTTAAATTAAGATTAAATAAATTTTAAAATAATACCAAATTGACACAATTAAATTTTCTAAGCATAAAAATAAATTAATAATTTATTTAAAAATAATGAAAAATTCAGGATGTTAATAAACAAATTTGATAATATGATTAAATAATTAGAATGGTACCTTACCTGTTCACATCTCTAATTTTAAAGTACATTTCTTTATAGATTTCAATAAAAATATGTTATTTGAAATAACATTTTTAGGAAATATATTTTTAAATAGCATTTTTTGAAGAAATATTTATGTTTATTTACACACAGGTATAGTTAAAATATGAAAATGTTATTAAAAATAGTATTTTTTAAAACTGCTATTTTAACTAATATTTTCTGATCATTTACTTTTTAAAGACATGTTTGGAGTGAAAAAAATTAATAAGATTTAATAAAAATTGTGAGTTCGTAATTTGTACAGTAAAATAAAAAATAAATAATTTTTAATATTTTTTAAAAAATATCAAAACTCCGATCAATTTTTCAAATAGAGTTTTCAAGTAGCATCTTCCCTCAAGTGTCTACATCAATGGTTTCTTGTAAACTAGACTTCTTTGGTTGAGCATAGAATGAGTGGGATAGTTATGGTCCACTTCTGGGGCCAGTGTCTCATAGGAGCACAAAATGGAAAAATGTTACGTTTACAATATCATTTTCCAACATTTGTTTACAACATCCAAAACGACGTCGTTTTGAACGATCAAAAAAAAAAAAAAAACACCTACTTTCTTCCTTACGAGTCTCGGTGCCATTTCTGTCGCTCCCTCCTCCACCGATCCTCTTCCTCCGTCCCATCCCCGTTCTGGCGAATAAAGCAGCAAATTAGCAAATCTAGGAGCACCGCCGCCCTCCCAGCCCTTTTCTCTTCCTCTGCCAAGCGGCGTTACCGGCGGGTTATACCCTCCTCCGTTCAGAAATTATCGGCTGCTTCTCCCCCACCTCTGCTCCTTCTCTGTTTCTCTCTCCCGACACGGCCTTCCCAGCTCTCCTCTCCTCCGCTGCCAAGCGGTGTTATCGGCGGGTTCTCCCCCACCTCTGCTCCTTCTCTGTTTCTCTCTCCCCCGCGAGCTGCCCTCCCGACCCTCCTCCCCTCTGCCGCCAAGTGGCGTTATCGACGGGTTATACCCTCCTCCGTACAAAAATTATCAGCAGCTTCTCCCCCACGTCTACTCCTTCTCTGTTTTTCTCTCTCACCACTGCCCTCCCGACTCTCCTCCCCTCTACTGCTAAGCGGTATTATCGGTGAGTTCTCCCCCACCTCTGCTCCTTCTCTGTTTCTCTCTCCCATGCGAGCTCGTAGATCTGCCAATCTACTGCTTTATTTGCCAGAGCGGAGAGGGGACGGAGGCAGAGGACCGGTGGAGGAGGGAGCGACAGAAATGATGCTGAGACTCTTGAGAAAGAAAGTTGGTGTATTTTTTTTCTTGTTTTTGGCCGTCCAAAACGACGTTGTTTTGAATGTTGTAAACAAATGTTGGAAAATACTGTTGTAAACGTAGCATTTTTTGTACAAAATGTGCTCATAAATAGTTCAATCTTGGGACCACCGACTCTTGGCAACGTGTGATTTGCTGGTGTCTTTAGGTCAAAATTTTGTACAAAGGAAAAAAAAATAAAATTGTCCATACATCCTCATAATTTATACAGTAACATAAAAAGTAAATAATTTTAAAAATTTTAAAGATTTTCAGAATTTTTGGTATTATTTCATCAAACACACCATAAATGAAAAATTAATTTCTTTGACAAATATTTATTATTCTCTTCTATTTTTTAACCCAACTAATAAATAAATAAATTTGATATCATTTCATTCATTTTTTTTTCTATATTTTTTTCCTCTCTTTACAAATTCAAGTATCCTACACACTTAAAAAGTTGGGACACAATTTTTTTTTGGGTTAAAATCACTAGACATCAAGGGGAAGGAAAAAAAAATTAAGCAGCAGAATTATTACAATCTACTAGAAGATTTCTAGCCGCATCACTAAAAGGCCAAGTCTGACATGATGGAATGGATTGTAATAAAATATCATTTCGACACTTCGTTTTTGTTCATTTGTTTTGTACACTTGGAAGTGGAAACGTTATTCCACCAAAATGTAGGAGTAGTCTTGCCATTTCTTATTCTTACATTTACAATCTCCCATAAAGTATGAAAGATTTAAAAAGAGAGAGAGATGAAAGAAAAAATAAAATATATAAAAAAAAAAAAAGTAAACGGTGGCCACTGCAAACCATCATTATTCACCAATATTTGCACTCCAATACCATCGCTACTATTACAGTTGTGCATGAATTAGTTTAGTTCGGACTTATACTTAGCATACAATCAAATTAATTTTCTCAGTTGTTGAAAATTAGATCCGAAATTAAATTGATTTTCAACTCACAACCGAATTGAAAATATCGTTTTAAGTCGGTTCAATTTTTAAGTTAGCTTAAATTGAGTTGGCTTGGTTTAATTTTTGAGCTGGGCCAATTTACTTATTTCCAATTCCTCAGCATTGAAATAAATAATGTATTATCTATTAATATAATATTATAAATATTATAATATACATAATATTATATATTTATCATATCTAATATTTTTCGAGTTAGTTTAGATCGGGTTAAATTCGGTTCGGTTCGGTTTGGTTCAGTTTAATTCTTTTATCTACTAACCCGATAATCGATTCGAAAATATTGAGTTGTTAATTTTTAACTCAAAACCGAATCAATTTTAGTATAAACCCAAACTAAAGTGGTTAGATTAGTTCAGTTTTTGAGTTGTTTATTTATGTTTTTTAACCCTTGCTGCCACCACTCTTTCCATTTACTGTTGCTAACTGTCACCACTACTACTACTATCTTATGCCACCAATCACCACCGCCTTAGCCACCAACCACCAGGACCCACTTACTATCTCCACCACTACTACCCAATGTACCACCAACAATTGTTACTTCTGTTACATACCAACTCTCATTACCCCAATCATCGCCACTATTACCAGACCCATCATCTTCTGTTTTCAATAACCAATGCAACAAATCAAAACAGAGCCGGTAATTACTATACCTGTATTCGTATGCGATTTTAGAATAGATTGTCCATACCTAATCCCACATAATAATTTTAACTACTCAAATCTCTGATCCTAACGGCTATCCGATTACTCATTTCTTTTACCTATATATAAAAACATTAATTTTATTTTTGAAATATGAGATCTATGAATAAATTTTATATATAATATAGATATACAATCACCATTTTTTCCCCAAATGTCTTGTACATCAATAGCAAACACCAACTCACAAGAAAAGCATAACAAATGTTTTGTATCAGGGAAGGTATGAAGAAATCAGGGTGGGTACCTTGCTTCCTGACTCGAACCTCACAAGTAATTTTGTTGTTTTAATCCTCAAACTCGTACCGTTACTCATTAAATTTAAAAATACATATCCTTACTCATTAATTTTAAAAGTACACATCCTTGTTGGATTGGCTCAAGTTAAGTAGCAACTGGGTAGGACAAAATTGTCATCCCAACCAATAACACGTTGTCACATTTTATGTCATACTGTCATTGTTTCTACCATCTTTTACAGCCTCAATCACCAACACCACCGCTACCACTAAAGCCATCACCTCCCATCACCATCAGCCACCACCTTCATCTATTCTCCACCATTATTTTTAGATTTTTTTATTTAAATTTAATGTAAATAATAAAAATAGTTATTCCATTATGAGAAATTCTTTTTTTTTTTTATAAAATTTTACGAAAAGATATATTATTTAATTTAGCAATCAAACAAGAGAATAAAAATGGTTATTCTCATTCCAGCGTAGCTTAAAGAATATGTGCTAGTGACTAAAGTTAGGAAGCCAATTTTTTTTTTTTTTTTTTTTTTTTTTTAACCTTTGACTAGAAGAAAAGAGGAAAAGTAGTGCCCCGTGTAATTTTGAATTTGATACCAAACAAAGCCTCAGGCCTTTCCTTTCCCACAATAGTAAAACACTTTTGGGAAACGGATGATGAAACAACAATTAAATTAACACAAAAAATGAGTAAAGCGTTATCACATTTATAAATTCAAACTGGCGTGTACAATAGAGTGCATTCCTTATTAAAATAGAGTAGCTAGATTGAAAGCTTTCATTATGACAAACACCATACGTGCCTCATATTGCAGAAGCTAGTAGCACATAAAACACACAAACAATGAAGCCAAGAATTAACTGGATCAATTCACACACGCAGAGGCATCTCACCCAAAATAGATATGTAGGCCTCACAATATAAACAGGCTGAGGAAGCTTATTTAGTTCACATAATCGGAAGATCTTACTGAATACCGGGAAGGGCCTTCAGCTCATCAGTGCAAGAAATTATTTTGATGTTGGAAAATTCTATAACTGCTTCTTTTTCTTCTCAAAATATGAGTAGTTCCGCTGGAAGTTCAGTATTGCCCACACCAAATGCCCCAAACCCAACTCAGGCCACAATGCTGTAGGAGCATACAAGAGAGTGTTCAGAGTTTGCCATAGAAGAAAGTTGCTCAGACGGGTCTCTCCTGAACTACGGATCAAAATATCTGGATCGGGTCCTACAGCCATGTACATATGCTTTTCAAGATCCACCAGTTTTATGGCACTGTGTTTCTCCTCCTTTTCTCCACTCCTCGCAACGAATTGAATCTCATCCCTTTTACCTTTCTTCATGCCATTTGATGCTTGGAGTAAATCCCACTTATCTCTACAAGATTCCTGGACTGCGTGCACTATCTCATCAGACGAAGTATAGGCCACGCAGATTAACAGCACGCTATTGGTGTTGTGAGCAGTGGCCATCATTACCCTTTCAGCTGCGGCCCTGATGGGCTCGGATAGAAGTTTCAAGTTTCCTACAAAACGCACTCTCACTCCGTATGTATTCACGAGACTCTCTTCCTTGAGCAAGCCTTCGATCTTCTCCTGCATCAGATCCATGACCTGCTGAATCTCTTCGGGCCGCCTTCTGAAATTATCAATGCTGAATGCATAAATCGTGGTGTACTTCACCCCCAATTCATAGCAGTACTTCAGCAGAGTCATCAGTGCTAAAAACCCAGCTCTATGGCCGGTCCCTTCTTTGAGGTTTTTCTTCTTAGCATACCTTCGGTTTCCGTCCATGATAAAGGCAATGTGCTCAGGTATGGGACCAACAGATAGAAGACTAAATAAATGTTTTCTCATAGAGCTCCACAAGTCCTGAAAGAAATTAATCATCCTACCATTTCCATCTTCCGCCATTCTATTCCTGTAAGAACTTGAATCACAGCAGCTGAATTAATCTGCACAAAAGGAACATAGAATGTTCAGTTCATAAGCATGGTGTTATAACTGTTGCAGGAGCCCCAAAAAAAATACAAATAGAGAAAAGTAGAACACACATATTTATGTGAGTCAACAATATACCTATGTATATGGACAGAGGAGTAACTATTCCATTCACCCGGCCTACGGGTGCCTACCAATAGTGTGTGTGGAGATATTTCACCAAGTTAGATTACAAGAGACATGATTCATGGTGCATTTCAACAACTAAAATCCTAAAAACTTCCAAAAAAAATTCACTGAAATACCCGTACAGTGAATTGAAGCAGCCCACGGACCTGGTTGGTAAATATGTGCTGCTCACTGAAATACCCTTACCAGGGAATTGAAGCAGCCCACGGACCTGGGTGGTAAATATGTGCTGCTCATTGAAACCCCAACAAAAATCTTTCAGACAAGGAAAACACATGGCAATTTACACACTGCAAAGTATGACACCAAGTTCAATTGCTCTCTCGCGTATTTAGTTAAGAGTTAAGACCACATCTCACCTAAGACTTACACAACCTCAAACACAATACCAAAAAATTTGAATGGAGCATTTTATTGAACACGAGTGCGTCATCTGAAGATTCACATATTAAAAAGAAACCCGCGTCGCCGGATTAGATTACAATCGCCAGGAAACTTCTTGTTACAGTATCGTCTCAGTTGCACTAAGCTGTAACGCTACAAAATGTCCCAACGACCACTTAAAATACCCAATTTTTAGAAAGAAAGACAACAATTATTGATAAAACCATAAAGCATTCACAATCCCACAACAAAGATAACAAGTAAAATCAAGAGCATGAGTACAGGGGAGCTTCACCAGTTAATATCACCAATGCCAAAGCCGAAGATTGGTCCCAACCCAAGAACCCAAATTACAAAGAGAAGAAAGATGGACAAAGAATGGCTCTTGTAGGAATGAGGCGGATTGGTCCTTCGAATCGGTGATTTTTGAGGCAGCCGAGGAAGAAACGAGGAAAAGAAAAAGAGTGAGAGAGAGAGAGAGAGAGAAAGCGAATCACATATGGAGGAGTGGGTAACAACAACGGGCAGTTATGTGTTGCGGCCTCGAGAAAATAGATTTCCTTAAATAAGCACACTGATTTTTATTGCCGAATTTGGGACCAATCTTTTTGTGTAATCCGAAATTCCGTGGCTCGTGGGTGGGCTCCAGCAGCTACAGTGAGGACTTTCACTGCAGTGGAAGTGGAGTCAGAATTTGAATCATTTGATTTCATTTAGTTTGATGGCCTTAATTTGATGCGGTGAAATTAATTTTAAAATAAAAATAGAAGTTAAACAAAATTTTATTAAAATACAATTAATAAAAAATATGAAAAGATACGCTAGATTAAACACAATCAAATTCTGACTGTTTATTAATACTACACTTTTAGAGTGAATTTTTTCACTATAATTCCCTGAAACCTCTCGTGTGTAGGTTTCTTTTGGGAACCAATTAAAATATTTAAATGGGAATATCTACATTGATTTTAATATTATTTTAGTAATATTGAGATTAAAATCGTTAAATTAAAAGTTAATGATTTAGATATATTCATTTATTTTTAATTCAAAAAAATACTAATATATATGAACCATTAGTGTCGTACACCTACTTTAAGATACATATTTAATCCATTCATTCTTCCAGTACAATAATCATATTAAA
This sequence comes from Vitellaria paradoxa, assembly GCA_019916065.1. Classification (NCBI taxonomy): domain Eukaryota; kingdom Viridiplantae; phylum Streptophyta; class Magnoliopsida; order Ericales; family Sapotaceae; genus Vitellaria; species Vitellaria paradoxa. Next base: position 66,757,088 of record CM034233.1, on the reverse strand, counting down.
TATAATATCTCACAAATTGTAACTCCAAATTTGTTTTCATAAACACTAAAAATCAACACAAGACCAAGATTAAAATTAAAAAAAATAAATAACTTGAGTTCTTTTCCAGCACATGCAGCCGCGCCTGATTTAATCTGAAATTTTTAAAATTTATATGTGAGTATCACACGCTCAGTGGAAGTGCTATACTTAAAATAAAAGATAATAAATTATTCACTTTTTATTTTTATTATATATTTTAATTTCACTTTTCATTCTCATCACATGTTCGTCAGAACTTTTTTTCACATTTTACTCTAATTGACTATTTCACAATATATATATCCACAATTAATTACATAATCAATAGTCTACAAATAACCAAGAATTAAATTCAGCAATAATAGCAATATCATATCGCATCATTAACACCACGTTTCATTCATCAATCTTAACATCATATCTTAGCATTATATTATGCCCTATCTAGCATTGATACAAATATCTTATCACATCATTATAACCATTTTTCAATTATTAACCTCATCACATCATTATACCATATCTGCCAATGGTAAAAACAAATATTTCATCACATCATTATTGCCACATGCCTTTCTCTGGCAGTATCATGATTTGTGTATATGGTGAACAATTTAAACATTAATGCAGTACACTATTGGCCCCATCTGACCTATGAGTTAAGTGCTCAATTATGAATAATAGCTTCAATTAGCTTGTCCCATTAGTCCCATCTGTCCTCAATTTCTGACCCCATCTTGCCTCATCTTTGGTCCCATCTAGCCCTCAATGCACGTGTAATGCACACAATTCATGCTATATAATAATATTTATTATTATTATTATTATTATTTCTCTGAAATAAAGATATCACTTCACATTTATCAAACCATAAATAATTATACTTCAGTATTACTACAATTAATTCACAAATAATAAATAATTACTCAAATAAAAATATCAAGCCATACATTAACATTCCATAAATAATTATAAATTACCATTAATATAATTAATTCATAACTCCTTGCATAAAAATCAACTCTACTAATTATCATTACATAGATAATCATAATTCAATATCAACACAATTAGTTTATAAACAGACAATATTTCTTATCAATTCAAATAATTCCCTAAATAAAAATTTCAATACTCATATTTATTATTCAAAAATATAATTGTAATCATTATCACATAATTAATTCATAAATGGTTAATATTTTTATTATCACCACAAATATAAATTTTCACAATAATCATTAACCACTTTATCATTAACCCAACAACTATATAAATAATTAATATTTACATATAAATAATTTGTCAAATATAAATATTATTTCTCTATAAATAATCACAGTTCACTGATTCATATTAAAACAACAAAAATAATCAATTCATAATTATTACTTCATAAATTTTATATTTTACTGTTAACATAATAAATTCATAAATGGTCAATTTCTCTACACAAACAGTTCTTCAAATAAAAATATTAATTCTTATAGTTAATTTTTTTCTAAATAATCTCAAATTTCCATTAACAAAATTAATTCACAGCAACTAATATTTCTTATCAAATAATTAATATCAAAGAGATAACATTTATTAATTTATATTTATTACCTTTTATTTTTAAGTTTAACACACTCACGTGAATAGTAAATATTCTAACAACATAAAAGTATTAAGGTGGTTAATACTGGCTATCCCCAAATCTTAAATTTAACCCAAATAAATTACACAACTCAAACATTGAATAACAAAATAAAACAAAATTTGACAAATAAAACACAATCATTCCATTTTTAAAGTTTTTTTTTTATTTAACCTTTTATAGAATTAATTTTAAATTAACAAACTAAAAAATAACTTACCTCAACAGTTAAATCAGAATCCCTAAATTTTCTAGCTCTCTGTTCTCTTCTTCTCGCCACCGTTCTTCTTTGACTTATAATTTATGTACATATATATATATATATATAAGTTACACAAGACCCTCCCGGCGGCTAACTGATTTCCACCGGCTAGCTTACTCCTTTTTTTTTTTTTTTTTTTTCCAGTGGCAAACCATGTGGCCTCTCACACCTTACACTTATGTGCAATATATGTTAGCCATGAATGTACTAGCTTAGGCTTACCATTTAACTAAGTTTAATTAATATATAATTACCTAAAAAAAGTTTAATTAATATATTAATAACTTAATTAATCTACTATTTAATTTAAATTAAGTCTAACTATACCTTAAAAGTATTATAATAACATATAAATTATTCTAACAAAAATTTAAAATAATACCAAATTATCGCAATTAAAATTTCAAAACAAAAAATTAAAAATTCTTTTTAAAAATAATAAAATCTAAGATATCACAATTAAATTTTAATTTAACACTCCAAACAATACTATTCCGGAACTAACATCGCGTAAGTCCAAAATATTTAGTTGATATTGAAATTCTAAGCAAGTTTAACAAAAAAAATAATAATAATTTTTTTGATAACTTAGAATTCACACTAATTTATTACAGTTCTAAACGAACCGTATAATTAATGAATAAATTGGGGGTGTTTAAACACACTCGCAAGACACAAACACGAGACAAGATAAGGTAGGAACTAACAGGAATTTTTTATATTACTATTTGTTTTCTTTCTTAAAAAAGTTAAATGATTATTAACTTACATGATAGTGTGAGCAGTTAGTTCTTTTAATTGATTATTACTTTTATATTTTTGTTCTACAGGTGGAGATCAAAACACTAAAAATAGGTTTTGAAATTTAACATTATTAAAATCTTTGGTCCCTAATTGTTAGGGTTAAAAGGTTAGGCCTCAGCTAAGATTTTATTTTAAAAAAAAATGAGTACAATACCTCTATATATAACAGAGGTAAAAGATTATAATATTCATGCTTTTGTGGTTGTATACTTTTTAAAAATTCAGATCACATTTTTTTATATTTTTATTAAAACATATTTAATATATATATATATATATATATAATGTTTAATAATATGCATTGGTTAATTTGATTAACCGAACTGTAAACTACAAGTCATAAAATTAGAAAATAAAAAAGATTAACAATAGAAGAGAAACAAGCATAAAAAGTAAAAAGAATGAAAGAAAAATAGTTAGGTAAAGCAATCTAGAAATTTATGGTAATAATTATTAAAGACAACTACAGTAGTATTATGTCTAATTGAGAGAGAGAGATCTCTTTCTAATTTTTTGAACAATTCCGTTAAAACTAAATTCTTGAACCAAATCGTTTAAATTTGGTTAAAACAATTTGGTTAATTTGATTAATTCAATTGGTTTAATTTTCATTTTTTTATTTTTTTGGGTTCAATCTCAAAAAATAAATTGAAATCAAATTTATTGAAATAAACAAATTATATAAAACTAAATATTAGTAATATATTTGGAAAAATTAAAATATCTTTTGAAATAAACAATATTTTTATATAAATATTTAAAACTATATATTTTTAATATAATTATATACTGATAGTATGTATGTAACGACCCGCATTCATGTAATATAATATTGTCCGCTTTGGGTTTGGTAAGCTGTTTCCCAGGAGGTCACCCATCCCGGTATTACCCCTACTGAAGCACGATTAACCCTGGAGTTTCTACTGAATCCAGTGCTCTCACGGTTTTAAAACGCGTTGTTCTATATGGATATCGAATATTATATATATGTCACTTCCTTCCATGACCTAGGCGATGTGGAATAGAAGGCATTATTTCTCTGCTTCACCTCCTGCTTCACTCTCTGCAGGTAGAGTCTCTCACTGGTAGGTCTCTCACAATCCTCCCCCTTACAGGGCACGCGTCCCCGCATGGCCTCTTACTTCACTTTTCCGCAGGCAGGCCCCCACACACGTGACCCCACATTTTCGTCTGGACATTAACGCTGATACCATTTGTAACAAACGGCATCCACATAGTAAAATATTGTTCGTTTTGGACTTGGTAAGCTGCTTTCCAATTCCCAATAGGTCACCCATCCTAGTACTGCCCTCACTGAGCACGCTTAACCCTGAAGTTCCCATTGAATTCAGTGCCCTCACTGCTTTAAAACGCATTGTTCTATATGGATATTGAATATTACATATATGCCACTTCCTTCCACAACCCAGGCGATGTGAGATGGAAGGTATTGCTTCTCTACTTTACTCTCCGCAGGCAGAGTCTCTCACTGGCAAATTTCTCACAGTCCCTGACAATGTAAGTATATATAACTATTTATATTAATATATATTTAATAGAATATAATAGAATACAAATATATTAAAATCAAATTGACCGAATTTTAAGCTGAACTTTTCAATAATTGAATCGGTTATTTGTCCAGAAAAATTATTTTAGTTTAATTTGATTAATTAAACCGAACAAACTAATGCATACCCCTAATTATAATACGTGTAACTGATATTGAGATAAAATAAAAAGAAGGTATAAATAAAAAAGAAAATAATGAGATTGAAAAGATGTTAGAGACAATTGAAATAGGTAACCAAGTTAAAAAAATGATTAGAAAAAAAAAATATTGGGAACATTGAATTAGAATAGGCAAAAAGAGGGCCTCAGTTGGCAGGGAGGTTAAACAGTCGTTTTTCTTTCTTTTCTTTTTTTTTTTTTATAGGGATAATATTGTGGAATTTATTTTAGAGAGATGATAATGACGGAACCTTTATTGCACCAATAATTTATACTATATCGATTGTACATTATTTTAATATTAATATTAATTACTTTGATTTTGACTTTTTTTTTCTTTATTTTAATCACATTCAAACATTAAGGAAAAAAATATCAATATTGGAGGCTGGAGTTCCTTTTTAATTTTAGGAGGCTGAAGTTTAATCTTATCCATTCAATTAAGGTAAATTTCATCTGATCATTCATTTTAAAAATTTAATTTTGTTATTTTTTAAAAGGTAAATTAGTAATTCATTAAGAAAAATAAATTCAAAATCTAAAAACTTTTCTTATTTGTTCCATTACGTAAATAATCATTCTCTTTCTCAAAAATTTAAATTTAAATAATTTTTATCTCTCTTAAAAATTTAGATTATCAAAAAATCTCTTTTTTCTCAAATATTTAGATTCATTTTGATTATCAGAAATCATAACTTCTGCAACTTCACAAAAATCATGCGAAATTTACCGGAATCTACATAAATTCAACAAATGTTTGTGTTCATCAAAAACCTTGATTGGAAAGCTAAAACTCATAACTTCACAATCTATTTTAATTTTTTTTCTTTTTTTCTTCCATTTTCTTTTTTTTCCTAATATTTTTTTAAACTGTCAATTCAAACTTGTAGAAAAAAAACAAAAAAGAAAATAAAAAGGTCATACATGATCTATTACCAGAATCTGCATGCACTTAGGGCCCATTTAGTAAATCTGTCAGTTTTCAATTTTTTTGTTTAGTTTTTTAATTTTTGTGTTCAGTTTTTAATTTTTTATTTTCATTTACATAGCAGGAAAAAAAAATAAAAACTTGAAAACACGTTTGACAACGATAATTATTAGTTAGTAGTTATAGTTGTTAATCAATTAAATTCAATAAATTTAATTATTTTAATTATATTAATTATTAAAAAAATTAATTCTATAAAAATAAAATATAATCAACATAATTTATTATAATTATTTTTAAAAACAATTTAATAGAATATATTTCTTTATTAATTAATTTAATTAACTTAATTTCATTTAATTTAATTGATTTAATTAATTAATTAATTATATTAATTAGATTTAATTATTTTAATTATATTATTTTTTCTAATTAGATTTAATTATTTTAATTATATTATTTTTTCAAAATAATTTGATTCAATAAAAATAAAATAAAATTTATGAAATATAATTTAATTATATTATCTATTAAAAACAATTTATATTAAATTACTTTTATATTATTTTACTTAATTAAATTTAATTATATAATTAATTTAATTTAAATTAATTAAACGTATTTATTTTAATTATAACTTTGTTAAAATAATTTAATTCAATAAAAATAAAATATATTAAATATAATTTATTATATTATTAATTACATATAATTTAATAAAATAAATTTATATTAATTTAACAAATTAAATTAAATTATAATTAATATAATTTTATTAATTAATATATTTAATATAATTTACGTAATTAATATATTTAATATATAATTTAATATATTAAATTAATTATTGATAAAAGTAATTATTAATTAAATTATATTTAATATATTTTTACATAAATAAAAATAATATATTATTAATTTTATATACTTATATAATTAATATAATCTTATATATTAATATATTATTAATATTTAATATATAATTATTAATATATTAATAATTTATTATTTTATATATTAATATAAAATATATATTAATAATTATATTATTTTATAAAATAATAGTATATAAAATAATATAATAGTATGTTAATAATAAAATAATAGTATATAAAATAATAAAATATTATTATTAATATATAAAATAATATAATTATTAATATATACATGTATATATATATATATATTAATATATATTTAATATATTTTTTATATTAATATAAAATTAATATATTAATTTATATATTATTATTAAATATTAAATAATAAATATTAATTTATATATTAATATAATTTAATATATTAATATATTTTATATATTAATTTAATATTTTTATATTAAATAATAATATATATCATTGTGACTGGAGATGAGTAGAAGTTAGTGGCGGCGATGGTTGGATATTGGTAACAACTAGTAGATGATAGTAATTGATAGTTATAACTAGTAGTAATTGTATAAGAAATTGAAAATTAAAAATGAAAACTTGAAAAAACACATTTTCTATGCTTTCATAATTTTTAAAATTTTTGAAAGTAATTTTTATTTTTTTTTAAAACTGAAAACTGAAAACAAATTTACTAAACGCATTTTCTTATTCAGTTTTCCAAAAAAATGAAAACAAAAACTGAAAATAAAATGATTACCAAACAGGGCCTTAACAACTATTTGTATTCGTCAGAAACATTGATTAGAAAGCTAAGACTCATAGTTTCACAATCTATTTTGATTTTGTTTTCTCTTTTTCTTTCATTTTCTTTTTTTTTTCCCTAGTATTTTTTTTAAACTGCCAATTCAAACTTGTAAGAAAAAGAAAACAAAAAAGAAAAGAAAAAGCTCATACACAATCTATTAATGAGATTCAAATTTATGTCTATATGAAAATGGAAGAGGGCTAACTTTAAAATTTTACATCTGATAACAACAAATCACTTTATCTCTCTTTTCTCATGGAAGATAACTAGAGAGTTGTAGAGAATCAATAGGCCGACAAGCCATTAATGGGGGAATAAAAAACCCTATATTCAATTGTCTTGGGTATCCGTTTGCATTTATCTTTTTTAGTAAATTATTAATATGTACTTTAAGAAATAACAAAATTAAATTTTTAAAATGAATGACCAAATGAAATTTACCTTAAAAAAAAAAAAAGAAAACTTCTAATTTTTACTAATTTTTTTCAACATCCTATAATAAAATTTCATTAGGTGTTACTTTTACACTAATTTTCTAATATTTCTTTTTTTTTTTTCCAGTCATCTAGACACCACAATATAACACTTTAGAGGGTGTTTGGAAGTCAAAAAAATAGAGAGAAAATTTTGATTACTTTTATTTATTTATTTATTTATTTATTTTTTGCTGTTTGAGAACGTTTCAAAAGTTACTAAAAGTCTTAAAAATTTATGAAAATTTCTCTAAATTTTTTATCAAACAACTAAAATTTATCAAAATTTTTACTAAATATCTAAAAATTGCTAAAAATCTCAAAAAAATTATTTATTCTACCAAATATATAAAAAGTTATAGCTACCAATTTTTTGCAAAAGAATTGCAAAAAATTCTTGAAAACTCTTTAGATAAAACTCAATTAGAGTTTCCGTGACTAGCTCCACGTCCAATCGTGACACCTCTCACCAGTCACCTTTGCATAATATGACTCCATTTGGAGCAATGAAAAACACTAAAAAATGATAAAAATATTAAAAATTTTTAATTATTCACTTTTTATTTTACCGCACGAATTACGAATCCACAACTTTTATTAAATTTTATCACTTTTTGTCACTCCAAATGTATCCGATAATATTATATATTTGTTTTGAGCACAAACAAAGTTACGCTCTATTATCTATTTTATCATTTTTTGTTATTTCAAACGCACCCTATAATATTATATATTTGTTTTGAGCACAAACGAAGCTCTGCTCAAATGATGATAATTTAGAAAACGCAAAGGACGAGAGGAAAAATAAAAAGAAAGAAAGAAAGAAAAAAAAGTCCAACGGAAAAATGATAACCCAAAATATAAGTCGACAACAAAATTATAGCCTCTCCTTTCTGGTCTTTGAAAAAATCAGTTAAATCGTTGCAAAGATGATAACCCCTCAAATTTTTATTTCTTTTTTGGAGCCCAGCCTTTCTGGCGACAAGCCAAAAAATATTGGGCCTTACATGTTTTGTTTTTGCGTTCTTTATATCCCTACGGTCGTCTTTCTAATGAATGAGAATTTTCAATGGACCGCCATGGATACAACGAGGGATTTAATATATTCATATTTTATTTGCATACTAGTCACATGCCGTGGATTGTTACAGATTTTATTTTATTTATTTTTTTGTTTAATTTTTTAGTGTTTTGGGTCTCCTGATCTTTGAACGTATTTGTTTGTGAATATTTAAAAATATTTCAGTTAATATCGTAAACTGGTACGTATTTCTTGCAGTGATATCATTCATATAACAAAAGTTCATAAATATTTGAGTACGTGAAAGAAAAATTAAAATTTTTTGTTCAAAATTATTATTGCTGGATTATATTAAATTAAATTTATAATTCAATATTTAATGCATGTAGAAATAACGTTTGATATCAAATACTAAGAAAAAAAAACCAAAAAAAAAAAAGAGAGAAGAAAAAAAAAAAACTCTTTACGTACAAATAAAAAACTTACATTAGCGGATACCAGTTAAGTTTTTAGTCCGTGACAGCCATTTGGAACACCATTCCCTCAGTCTAGTAATAATAGTGAACATGATGAGAGAAGGAACTTCATTTTTCCTTTCTCTTCTACCTACAATTCAGCCCAATTTCCTACTTTTAGACGTGATTTGACCATTTAAAGTGGCGGTTGTAGATCTACTCTCGGGTATGATTTTAAAAATCAGACTGAATCGACTGGTTGAATCGAGAATCGGTTTAAGAAACGATTTGATTCACTAGTAAAATTCGGTTGAGAGTTGAACTAACCTAAAACCGGTGGCCCACCGGTTCAACCGGTAAAATCGGATCTTTTTTTTTATTTTTTTGAATGGTAAAATAAATAAACTAACATGCACTAGCCTAGAATCAAACCTATGACTATTTTGTGGTAAAATACTATTATCCCACTGAACTACTAATACTCATTGTTTCTTATTTTACTTAGTTTTACTTATATAATATATTAATTTTAAGTGATTTTTATTTTACAACACATTTTGTTGACACTTTTTATTAGTAAAACAAAATAGAGTAGAAGAATATGTAAAATATTATAGGTTATTAAAATTATATAATAATTTTAACATATTTTTATATTTTATTTATATATTTAAATAGATTTATGACGTCACGGTTCAATTCCGGTTGAACCGACGGTTGAACCACCAATCCGTGACCCGATCGCTTTTTCGATTCGACGAACGGTCCAATTTTTAAAACATTACTCTCGGGTAACTTAGGTTGGACAAACGGGAAAAGGTAAAATGCCTTTCTATTATCAAAAGCTCTTTGCCACATTATTATCCATTTAAAGCACTAGTTTGACCATCAGAGAGGCAATTAGCTGTACCTCGTCTAGCCAGCAGTGTTTTCAAGTATTTGGACGAAGAAAGAAGAGCAGTTGCTTATGTTGGAGAGAATCACTCACAATCACTCAGCACAAAACCATTCAAAGTTTGCATCGGATGTCTCATACCAGAGGCCCCGAGATTTTTGACACTCGAATTTGCGTTGTCTATGGGAATGAATACTAGTAAAGTAAAGCCGAATCAGTGAAACATCTCCTCAAGCAGGTGAGTGGATACCATCACTCGCACGACTTGTAACTGAACAATCCACGTGTCACCCAGAGTCAAGTTAGAGGTGTCTTAGGAGGCTGAGCCAACAAAGGAGCCAGACAATATATTATTCAACATATATTTTTTAATTTCATATACAGTATACAATATATATTTTATTTGTGAATCATATCTTATACATAACATTTCGATTTCACATAAATACATAATATATATTTTTTATGTATTAAGTTTGCTTTTAATATTGAAGTAAGGTTTTTTTATATTATATTTTTATATTTAAAAAAAAAACATAATAATTATATATATTTTCAATTGGGCCCATTGCGCAGGCCTAGAATTTAAAGTACATTTCAGGGTTCCGGCCCGAAAGTTTAAATAGGCTTGAAGCACAGGCCCGAGCCCGGCAATTAGAGAGGCCCAATACGCATATAAAAGTCCAACCCAACCTGACTTTGACCATCAGACTGAAGGCGCGAAGATGGGTTCAGTCCAGACTCACTCTCTTTGCATGCCACCTTTACAAATACAAATATAACAAATGAATTTCACCTACTTGAATCCATCTTTAACTTGACTAAACTCATCTTTTAACCTGAAGTTATTTTGAACTTTCAACAGATTAAATCAATGTTTAAATAAAATAAATATTTATAAATAAAGAGAAATTTTCTTAAACATTAATTACATCAAATCTTTTGCTAATTAATTATTCTATTTAAGAGAGAGAGAGAATATCAACAACGAACACTTCTAAATTAGTTATTTGAGGTAGAGAGAGTGCAAATCATTGTTCATCGATTTAATATCCGTCACTTTTAAAAATAAATAATAATAATAATAAAGTTAAGTACATTTGCAATCTTTTTTTTGTTGATTAATATTATTTACCGGTAATGTTATGCAATATTGTTAGTTTTTTCCTAATTTATCTAACATTTATTTCTTTATTCATTTTTATAGAAAAATGAGCTTAAATAAAGGTTAAAAAATGGGAAGTTAAGTTACCTTTTGATATATCTGTTTTGAGCATATTTTTTATTTTACGTTTTTTAAAATTAAAAAAAAATTAAAAACATATTTAATCACTCTCGTTTTCAAAATTTATTTTAAAAAATAGAAAATATGTTTACATATAAAGCGTAAAATGACTAAGAGTCGTTTTGAACCTTTGTAACTCAAAACAAAGAGAATCTTAAAACACGAGAAATAAAAAATATCTAATCAGATGCATTTTTTTTTGTTTTTTGTGTTTTAAAATTTTTAAAAAATAAAAAATACATAAAATAAAAAAATAAAAAATATAAATATAAACCAAATGCCGCCTGATAAATACATTTCAAACGGACCAAAGAGGAGATATGTAGTTATCCCAACGCCAGTCGTCCTATCGGTAATCCACCGTCCGGAAGCCAGCCGTCCCAGATGCTCCAATCACCGTCCTGACGCCACGTGTCCTAGCAATTCTTCTTCGTCCTCACGTCGTGTGCAATCGATACATTACTCGAATCCCTTAGCTTGCAAATAAAATTGTTCGTATCAGCACAAAATTGGAAACATGGAGTTTGAATTACAATCGAAATAAGCAGAGATGGTTATTTATTAATACTAATTTTGGAAAGTCAAGGTAGATACCTTGCACTATATATATTCACTGGTAATAACTATGCCCACGTTACTCTGAACAAATTTAATATTAAATTTTTTATATAGTTAAAACTTTTGATAAAAAGTTTTAATTAAAAAAAATATGATAATTTATAAATTTTAATTTTTTTTTAAATTTTTAGGCTCTAGCAGGTACTATATGTGTTTTAGTTTCTTTCTCTCTCTCTCTCTCTCTAATTAATTTTTGATAAACACCATAAAAAAAAATACAAATTATGGTACTTTAATTCGGAATGTTCAACTTCTTATAAAGGCAGAATTTTAGTTGGTTAATTTATATATGATCTCTACCCTTGAAATATGGTGAAATTTAAAATGTTCAAGCCATTTTGTGAGATAGATGATGATAAAATCTACTAAAATAAAAATTAAGCGAGAAGTTAAAAATATAAAAATAGTCTCAATTGTTGAATGAAAGAAAAAATAATTATCAGTCGTTGAATCTTAGTTTGTGAGAAGAACATTTTTAAAAACTGTCTTATTTTATTATATAGATTATTACAAAAGAGGAAGCAGTAGATTAATTTTTAGGCTTAGTTTTAATTATCATTATATTAGGGTTCCGTAGGCATTAATTATCTTTATATTAAGTTTTAATTAAAACTTAAATGGCATTAAGAAAATGGAATGCACCCAAGACCCGAACAATTTTTGAGATTTACCAAATGAGACCAGTTTTGGGGGTGTAAATGAACAGAACCAGTTGTAGAGTGTTTGAATTAAACTCATTACATGTAACGAGTTTAAAAAATTAATTCAAAGTCGGTTTATTTACCTTCTGAATCAATCTCGAGTCAAGATTGAACAATTTGATAGTTTAAAATATATTTATCGAGTACTTATTTAATGATTTGAACTATTTGAACTATAGTTTGGTTAAATAATATAACAAATTTAAAATTATAATCCAAGTTCGATTCATTTATGTTTCGGCGTTGCTCAATTCAAACTGCTTGATTCCATTTAATCACTCATTGCTGTATTTCACTTGGCAAAAGAAAACACTTCCAGTACAGCGAACAGGTATTACAAAACACCTTACTGAACTCCATTAAAAACTGAGCAGTGTTTCCGGCTCTGATGAAAAATGACACTACAAAAGACCATAGTTCTTAGTTTACAACAACAGACTATAGGATAAATACAAATGGCTACTGCCACTTAAAACTTTGCAAAGAAAGAATTCTAAAAAAGTGTCCCCCAAAAAAAAAAATGATTCAACGAACAATGAAAAGGAAAAGAAAAAAAAAAAAAAGTGGTACACAACTTGCATGAACATGCATACAAATTTATCAGCTTATCTACATCGGCTCACTGGGATTATCATTGATGGCGATGAATAGGTTGGCGTCCATGGCGATGACCTGTCGAATGCTTCGAGATGAATTTGGGTTCTTTTGGTTTTAGCTTCATAGAGTCTATCCGTTCCAAGACCTCCAAAACTTCTTTCATCGAGGGCCGGTTTCTAGGTTCTATTTCCAGGCATTTCAGAGCAAGCTGAGCTGCCTCGAATGCTGCCTTGGGCAAATACTGTCCTTCCATCCGCCCATCCATGATTGTTTTCAGCTTCCTTTTGTTTGAGAGAAGGTGCTTTGTCCAATCAACCAGATTATGCTGCTCACGGGGCCTTCTCGTGTCGAACGCCCGTAAACCTGTCAGAATCTCCAGTAGCACGACACCAAAACCGTACACGTCACTCTTTACGTATAAATGACCTGCTCAAATTGGTGAGCGAAGTGAGAAAATTATTGCGTCTCATGCTCTTGTTTAAGAAGACTCTGTTTATGAATCGCTAGTAAGGATTGTGTTTATGAGATGAAAGAAATTTCCAATCATATCCAAAATCGGCTTATGGAAAAGGCTATTTTACCTGTGGCAATGTATTCTGGAGCAGCATAACCAGATGTGCCCATGACTCGGGTCGTCACATGCGAGTTTCCACCGGAGGGCCCCAGTTTCGCTAATCCAAAGTCAGAGATTTTCGCGTTGTAATCCTGTTAAATAAAAAAACAGAAGACAAAGCTTTCAGAGTGGTATTTTTCCATGTAAAGGGAAAAGAAAGCATGGAATCTTTCAAGCAATGCTCAAACCTGACCCATAAATAATGATCATCTATTACGTGAAGAAAGAAGATGGGAGGGGTTGTAAGGAAATAAGATAAAGAAGCAAAATGAACTTGGGAATCATACAACCATTCCATTAATTCATCCTTTTTCCTTCTTATTTCTTTCCAGTGCCATACAGATCAGGGGTATAAAATCCAACTCAGTTATAAATAATGAGGCATGATGATGTAAAACCTCACCCCATCAAGCAGGATATTGGAGGCTTTGAAGTCCCTGTAAATAACTTGCCTATCAGAAGTGTGCAGGAAAGCAAGGCCCCGTGCTGCACCAATAGCTATTTTGAGCCGTACATCCCAGGAGAGTGGTTCAACGACAGAACCCCCTGCACAACCAAAAATTTCAGCAATCAATGAACTGTAACTACGTAACCAACAAGTTGTATTTCTTTTTTCTGTTCTACCCTTTAGATCTTACGTCTGAATAGATGGTTTTCTAAGCTTCCCTTCTGCATAAATTCGTAAACAAGTAACAGCTCTTCATCCTCCCCACAGTAACCCAACAGCTTAACCAAGTTAGGATGAGAAAGTCTTCCCAGAAAGTTTACTTCGGACTGCATTTTTAAATGAAAAAAACAAATAGACCATTAGGTTCACCAAATAGGATTTTATCGGACAGATGGATGAACATCAAAGGAAATTTCTGAAACGGCCGGCCACATAACTAAATTTGTGTAAATCAATTATAAACTGGAACTAATCCACGATTACTAAATTCGAAGTTTTATTCTAAAACACTTGACTAAAATTAAGTGGTTTATATTATAAACAAAGCATCTATTGAAATGAACATGTGGAATTGGAGAGGATAAACTTATATAGAGTAAGAACCTCATAATATTTAGACTTGTAGTTTCCACATAGCTCTCCCACAATGTCTTAGATTGCAATAAGTAGCAAAAGGGCAAATCAACCCTGGAAGGATCAAATTACCAATTGTGGTTCTAGAAAGTCCACTAGCATTTTGAAATTTAGATGCCATTATTATTGGGAACTAAACTCTTCATCATAAAATCCACAAAAACCAAATGTTAACCAAGAAAATTGAAATTTGTTTATCAATTCTTCACATTAGAACTATCATGCCACATCACATTCATAAATTTCAAAAACAAAAGGCAACTGCTTGAAGAAGTAGGATTTCCTATATTAATATCTTCTTCTTCTTTTGGTAAAAGGTCATCTGAAATTTTATCCCCACAATGCCGCTACTTATTTTTCGCATAACTAGTAGGCAATGACATAAAAAGCAGAAAACAGGAAATTTGGAGTTATTTCTGGCAACGGCTGCAATGGTCACATGTTCTAATCAAACCACGACAACCAACCCATTTGTAAGTTATCATTAGTACACTAGGAAAAGCATTTCTCCTACTACCCTAATTATTTTCGTTGCCACAATTGTTATCATTAGTGCTTTTGTTGTTTTCTTGTTTAAGAACAAACATAACTTGGTAGTTAAGATGCTTAGAATTGGAAGTAGGTACAGAAAGTAGTCAATTACCTGCCATTCTGCAAAACCCTGCATGCTTTCAGGGTTCAATTTCTTGATGGCCACAACCATTCCACCGCCGGACTTGGATGGAAGGAGGGTCTTCTCATCCACCAATCCCTTAAACACAGTCCCAAAACCACCAATGCCCAACACCATATCAGACCTGAAACTGCGCGTGGCACTCTTCAAATCTGCAAAACTATAAACCTTCAAGTTGGAGGCGGGCAATATTTCTCCATTCATATATGTATCATCACTGGCTGCTGCCGAGAAGCGGCTTTGGCCAGCACTGCTACTTGTAGCCGAAAATCCACCATCGTTGCTGTAACCGTTAGATGTTCCTAAAAGAATTGTGAAAAATACAAAAGATAAGTCGGCCATGGACTTGTGGTTAACTCAAATCAAGCAAAGAACAACACTGGTTCTGGGTTTCAACGGAATTAAGAAAAACAACCCCCCCAAAATTTCAAAACAGAACAACAAAATAGAGAGAACCCAAGTGTTGACTTCAGAATAAAAAGGGAAAATACAAGATAAAATCAAACAGATAGTGAAACCAATCAACTTTCTTTTTGTCTGCAGAGACGTACCCTAGAAGAGAATAAATGAAGACCAGAAGTTTTCCCAGAACAAGCAAACGGAACTGATATCTAGATTTTGTTGGGGGGTTAGTACCTGAAGTGGAAGGCCCGGTGGTGGTGGTGGCGGGGGCAGCGGCAGCGGCGGAGGTGGTGGTGATGGGGTTAGTGTTACTGGTGTTTGTATCAACGCACTGAGATCCCAAGCAATTGCCCATAATGACCTCTGTGATTTTCTTCTCCTTGATACTATTTTGGTAACAACATCAACATGGGTTGGACGCAAACCTATCTTTGACAGTTCCACAGGCCGAGAGAGAAGGGGGGGGCTTTTTGATAAATTTATATATAGTTATGGTCTTAACTTTCTTTCTTGTTTTGGTTGGATTCTATCAGTTTGGATGGACAGAAAATTTCCGACTTTCCTTCAAAATGGCTCCGTTGCTTTGATGGGTGGGTGCGTATCCAGTTGTTGTTTGTCCCCATTAACGATTTTATATATACCCAACCATTCTCAATTTCATTTTATTTATTTTTTTTTTTTGGTCATTTTTCAAAATAGTTATTATTATTGTATTATCGGGCGTTTGGTGGATGCTGCACAGCTTTCCATTTTGAATGACAGACTTTTTCTAGTGTCATGACAGACTTTTCCATTCTCATCGAGTCAACGACCGTTGTCCGCGGGAATTTCGCAGTTAAATAAAGTCACCGGCCATCAAACGGGTCGGTCGAACCATGACCCGTATTGCAGTAACCTCCTGTTGTTAACCAACAAAACACGTGTCGTGTTCAGAAAAATTTATTTTTATTCTGCATATTTTGGAAAAGGGAGTGTCCATTTGCACCCACGAATAAATTCTTTCATTCTATTTCACTTTTTTATTAAATAAAATTACACAAGTACTCATATCTTTATGTCATATAATTTTGATGTTATAAATACTCTTATAGAAGAATGGGGTAATTATATTATTTTATTTAATAAAAAAAAAATAAAGTGGAGTATAAGAATTTATTTGTGGGGTGCAAATAAATTTTTTTTAAAATTTAAATTTTATAATATTATAAATTTAATATAAATAGAATTAAAATGCTAATTTCCTAATTAAAAATTATTTGTGGCATCATTAGGCATCCCAACTTTTAAGTGGAAAACTATCAAATTTTGCTTCTTAGTATTTGACAAAATACTAATTTTTACTATTTTCTATTCAATTATAGTAACTTCTCAACTCAAAAATTACTAAAAATTATTAAAAGTCGTCAAAAGTTGCTAAAATTATCAAAAATTGTCAAAAATTTTACCAAACACCTCAAAGTTATAAAAAATTATTAAAAATTGTTACTTGCTTCACCAAACGGGCCAAAAAATATAACTAGCAACTTTTTACCCAAAAAAAAAAGCTAACATTTTCTAAAATTTGGAGTTCCAATCGATACCTATATGACTTTGTTTTTTAAATTACTAGATCCAAAATCTGTCATATTATTTTAAAAAAATTAAGAATTTATTATAATCTTAATCACCATGTATATGTGGTAAGAGATGTTTACTTAAGTTTAGGTTTGATACTTCTATCCTCCTCTCGATACACATATTACTGTTAGTCCTAATTTTGCATTAACCCTCATTACCATATATTTATTTGCAACGTTTTGACCTCAAAATAATTTATAGGGTAAGTTTTAAGAATCATTCCAGTAGTTTATATCTCGTTTTACTTTATTTCATTTAATTCTAGTCGCAACAGTCAAAATTTCATAATTGTGGCCAAATTTTAATGTGATCATTTCATCCATTATGTGGTAAATCCCATGTGTCACTCATATGTAACCATTTAATAAGTAATTTAGTAATTCAACGTGTTCAAATTTCAAAAACTATTTCTATAATTTACATTGTGCACCACTTTGGTTTTTACAGTTCTAATATATTATAATTTTTTTATTTTTATGAAGTTGATATGATTTATTTAAAAATTAATTATTTAAGTATAATTTTATTATTTTTTAAATGAATTTAAGTTATTTAGCTAGTAGGTTAATTATAAATATAATCATCACAAAATAAAATTAATTATTTAAAATTGTTTATAATATTTAATTCCACTATTTTAGTTGCAAGTGACATTTAAAAGTATGATTTGTGGCAATACTTTAATCATTTTCGATGCATACCTTATTTTGTACCAATTTCAAAGTGGGAAAAATATATAGCTACTATTATTCTTCAATTGAAGATTGAGAATATTTAGGCTTTAATCTTGCATCAAGATGAGATACCTTCAAAGGCCCAAAACAAGCATATCATCAAAATCAAAAACTACCTAAAAATAGAAAAACTAACAATATTGTTAATTTTTAATAATTTTTAGTCAAAAGTTACTAGTTGTATTTTTTTGTGTGTTTGATGAAGCAAGTTGTAATTTGTAGCAACTTTTTGTAGTTTTTGAGTATTTAGTAAAATTTTTGGCAATTTTTAGTAATCTTAACAACTTTTAAGTATTTGATAAAATTTTTGATAATTTTTAACAACTTTTGTGCGCTTGGTAAACTTTAATAACTTTTGAGTGAAGCAAATTACTGTAACGAGTAGAAAAGTGACAAAAGTTAAGGTTTTACCAAACATCTATTTTGTAACTTTTGGTAGATTTTTACACATTTTTGTGCTATCAACGGTGCCTTAATCATATAAATACTGATTATTTGCTAGGACAAAGGTAGATTAAAGTCAGACCATTCAAATTGTTGGAACCAAAGTGAGATGCAATGTATTGTAGAGATAATTTTTGAAATTTGAACATATTGAATTACCAAATTACTCATAAAATGGCTGTACATAAGTGGCACATGAAACTTCAATGGCTTAATTTTAAATAGAAATGATACCAATGGCTCTAATCCAAAAGACCGATCTATTAGATAAATGTGATACATGCATATATAAGATATTTTGCAGCCTATTTTAAATAGAAATGATGTAAATAAGCTTTATCCAAAAGATTGATCTATTAGGTAGAAATGACACATGCACATATAAGGCACTTCATAATATCTTACTCAAGTAATATTGAACGAAGGTATGAACAATTATCCAAGTAATGTTGAACGAAAATATGAGCAATCACCTTCTACTAGAGGACCATTTACATCATTACCTCCACTCTCATAGATACACGTCTCGTGTGATCTCACATATTTCCGACTTCGAAACAATATTAGATAAAGGTATGAGCAATCACCTTCCACTAAAAAGACCATTTTACATTATTACTTACACTCTCACAGACACACGTCTACAATATTGAACGAAGTTATGAATAATCACCTTCCACTAGAGGACCATCTGTATTATTACTTCTACTCTCGCAAACACATGTCTGTAATGTTGGACAAAGTTACGAGTAGTCATCTTCCATCGTCTGCATCATTATCTCCACGTCTCATATGATCTCATACATTTCTCACTTCCAAGTAATGTTGGACAAAGGTATGAGTAGTCACCTTCCATTAGAGGACCGTTTACATCATTATCTCCACTCTCACAGACATACCTCTGCAATATTGGATGAAGATATGAGCAGTTACCTTCCACTAAATGATCATTTGCATCATTACCTCTACTCTTATAGACACACGTCTCGCGTAATTTCACATATTTCCTATTTCCAAACAATTATACAAGCAATGTTGGACGAAGGTATGAATAATCAATCATTCGAGACATTCAGTCCCGTTGTGAATGTTAGTTTTTGGATTGGTTTGTGGATGTTGTTTTTAGAGCGAGTAGTCATTGGATGTGATGGAGAGGGAAGAGAGGTAGTGGGTGGTAATGGAGTGGGATTTTGTTCTTGACTTTGCGGGGTAGAGAAAAAAGTTTGCATTTCGAGGGGTTGGATTTGAGAGGTTGAATGTGTGTTGCTAAGTCAAAATTTGTTCTGATTTATCTCCTTCTTTCAAGGAGCTTATGGTTGTACAACCTTGTATAAATTCTCTACACCAATTAATATGTAGATACAACTTTTCAACAATTCTATGTACCTCTTTCATGGTATTAGAGCAGTGATTTTTTTCCCTACGAAATCCTCCATGGCTGATCAAACAAACTCATTGAATGGTCTCCTTCGAGCCAGTGACCACAACCTCATCACAATAAATGTCATGGCCCAAGCACCGCTCAAGCTAAATAACTCCAACTATCTATCCTGGAAGCTTCAATTCTAGACACTATTCATTGGCTATGATCTCCAAGGGTTTGTTGATGGAACAAAACCTTACTCACCAGCCACAATCCCCAGAGGAGACAACACCACCCCAAATCCAGCTCATCAAGCCTGGGTTCGCCAGGATCAGTTGATCCTCAATGCTATAATTGGGTCCCTGTCCCCAGCTGTTATACCCTTCATTGCCCGTGCCAAAACAGCCAGAGAAGCATGGAATATCCTGGCCACCACCTATGCCAACCCATCCAGAGGAAGAATTAAACAAGTCAAGGCTCACTTCAAGTCACTCACCAAAGGAACCTTTGGAATCACAGAATTCCTACAGTCAGTCAAAGCTCGTGCAGATGAGCTAGCTGTACTAGGAGCACCGGTAGACACTGAAGATCTCACCGAGAAAATTTTGGAGGAACTCGGTGATGACTACAAAGAACCTGCTCGAGCTGTCCAAGCCCGAGACACCCCAATCACCTTTGAGGAACTTCATGAAAAACTCATCAGTTTTGAGGCATCTCTCACCACATCCACCAAACACATTCTCGGATTCTCCCCCACTGCCCACCCCACCATTCGCAACAACTCTCGGAACCAAAATTCAAATGCCATGCGCCTATACCAAAATAACAACTCTTCATTCACTCGGCCCCAATCTTCCAATCACCGTCCAAACCATACCCTGTATCACAATTCTGACACTAATCGTCCACCACCAAGACCTTACCTTGGCTACTATCAAATATGTGGCATCCAAGGCCACACAGCGAAGAGGTGCCCTTCTTACAAACTCTCTCCTCTTGTGACCAATCAACATCAAACCGGTTCCAACTCTACCCCATGGCAACCAAGGGCCAATTATGCAACCACCACACTATCCAATGATTCGGCATGGCTCCTAGACAGTGGCGCTTCCTACCACATCACTGCTGACCTCGAGAAATTATCCTTACACTCACCATACCGTGGAACAGATGATGTAATGATTGGTGATGGTACTGGTCTCACAATTACGCATATAGGCTCAGCGTCCCTTCACACTCCTATACACACCTTTCACCTCAATAACATTCTCTGTGTTCCTGAAATCAAGAAAAATTTAATCTCTATTTACCATTTTTTTGTTCAAAATAACGTTTCCATTGAGTTCTTACCGTGGTGTTTTCTTGTGAAGGACCTACTCACGGGGGAAATACAAGCAAAGGGCGAACCTAAAGATGGTATCTATGAATGGCAGGGCATATGTTCTTCTTCCATCAGTCCACAAGCCGTTTCCAGTGTCAAAATTACACCAATAATCTGCACAATAGATTAGGTCATCCTGCACTGCCTATCCTACATACCATTATTTCCAAGTACAATTTAAATTCAACTAGTTCACCTGCAAAAGAATTTGCTTGTAATGCTTGCCAATGTAATAAGAGTCACAAGCAACCTTTTTCCGTTTCATCACTAACATCTGCGCATCCTCTTCAAATAATTTTTTCTGATGTATGGACTTCTCCTGTTTATTCGATTGATGGATATAAATACTATGTTATTTTTGTCGATCATTTCACAAGATACACTTGGTTCTATCCACTAACAAAGAAGTCAGATGTCAAGCATGTTTTTCTTAGGTTCAAACCAATTGTGGAAAACTATTTCAAACAGAAAATCATCACCCTTTATACGGATAATGGACGTGAATTTCTTGCCCTCCAAGATTATCTTACTGAAAATGGAACTCTCACTTCACCACACCCCCACACACCCCTGAGCATAATGGACTCTCTGAAAGAAAACACAGACACATAGTTGAAACTGGACTCTCACTTCTCACTCATGCCTCACTTCCTAGGATCTTTTGGCCCTATGCTTTTTCAACTGCAGTCTATCTCATTAACAGAATGCCCACACCCACACTTCATCTCTCATCTCCATATGAAAATATTTTTCACACTGCTCCAAACTATGCTAAACTCAGAACTTTTGGTTGTTTGTGTTATCCCTGGCTCAAGCCCTACACACGTCATAAACTTGATCAACGTTCTAAGCCATGTATATTTTTGGGCTATTCCCTATCACAAAGTGGTTACATTTGTTTTGATCAAGAGTCTTCAAAAACATTTGTATCTAGACATGTGTCTTTCGTGGAGTCCATGTTTCCTTACAATTCTCCTTCTCAGTCTCAAGAGTCCACTTCTGTTCAAACCTCCCTAGAGTCGTGGGTTCCACCCACACTTGTTATACACTGTCCATCCACAATGCCAGGCAAAAACATCTCTCAGGAACAACCCGCCACTTCCACCATGAGTACCACTTCAATGATAGCACCACAGGTAATTCCTTCTTCCCTAGAACACACATCAACCTCTCAAATCCAACCCCTCGAAATGCAAACTATTTCCTCTACCCCGTAAAGTCAAGAACAAAATCCCACTCCATTACCACCCACTACCTCTCTTCCCCCTCCATCACATCCAATGACTACTCGCTCCAAAAACAACATCCACAAACCAATCCAAAAACTAACATTCACCACCCAACTCCACCAACCATCACCTACTGAGCCCACCAATATCACCCAAGCACTAAAAGACTCAAATTGGAGGAAGGCCATGTCAAAGAAGTATGATGCAGTCACTATAAATGGTACATGGGATTTAGTACCCTCACACTGTGCCTCGCATGTGGTGGGATGCAAATGGATTTTTCGTCTCAAAAGAAATTCGGATGGTTCCATTGCTCGATACAAGGCCCGACTTGTGGCAAAAGGGTTCCACCAACGTCCTGGCCTCGATTACTCTGAGACATTTAGTCCCGTTGTGAAACCCACAACAATCAGAGTTGTGTTGAGCATTGCGGTAAGTCATGGCTGGTCTCTACGACAACTAGATGTTAATAATGCCTTTTTGTAAGGCAATCTGTTTGAAGATATCTATATGGCCCAGCCACCGGGATTCACCGATCCAGACAAACCAAGAGATGTGTGCAGGCTTCGAAAGGCAATTTATGGGCTAAAACAGGCACCTCGTGCTTGGTACCCGGAGCTTCGCCAATTTCTTTTATCTAAAGGGTTCCGCAACTCACTTGCAGACACTTTCTTGTTTATTTTCAAAACTCTGTCTCACGTCATTTATCTTTTGGTGTATGTTGACGATATTATTGTCACAGGTAGTGAGTTGAGAGCAGTCAATCAGATTGTCCATGATCTTGCTCAACAGTTCTCTCTCAAGGATTTGGGCTCCTTATCTTACTTTCTTGGGGTGGAAGTTCATTCCACAACTCAGGGGCTATTTCTATCACAAAAAAGATACATCCAGGATCTTCTTGCTCGCACACACATGGCAAGGGCAAAACCTACCTCCACACCACTGCCCCCAGGCCATCCACCTGCTCTATCCGAAGGCACTCCATTGACTGAACCTACTGAGTATCGAGCTACTGTGGGTAGTCTTCAATACCTAGCTCTGACTCGTCCTGATGTGTCTTATGCTGTCAACAAACTTTCTCAGTTTATGCACAAGCCCACTGACCTCCACTGGCAGCTTGCTAAGCGCCTGCTGCGCTATCTTTGTGGTACCATCGACGAAGGCTTGTTCATCCAACGGAACTCACCTCCTCAACTCCATGCTTATTCCGATGCTGATTGGGGGGGGCAACAAGGAAGACATGTCCTCCACCAGTGCATATCTTGTCTACCTTGGTAAAAATCCAATTTCTTGGTCATCTCGTAAGCAACGGACCATTGCCCGCTCCTCTACTGAAGCGGAAAACCGCTCTGTTGCTGACACTGCAGCAGAGCTAAAATGGGTGTGTTCACTACTCACTGAGCTTCATTTTCCTCTCTCTCATACACCGGTAATTTACTGTGATAATATGGGTGCCACACAGCTGTGTGCTAATCCTGTCTTCCACTCCCGCATGAAACATGTGGCTTTCGACTTCCATTTCATTCGAGAACAGGTTCAGCACGGTGCTTTGCAAGTTGCTCATGTTAATTCCCAGGATTAGCTCGCAGATTGTCTCGACAACGCTTGAGTCTCCTAAAGTCCAAGATTGGTCTTCTTCCCCAAAGTCCATTTTCAGGGGGCATGATAACAGAATTCCTAAAGATCAGCTTATAAAATCACTGAAGACCAGGTCCTTTATCTTCATTAGTTGATTGTGCTGTTATAATTTTTGAATTTTGAATGTGTGTTGCTAAGTCAAAATTTGTTCTGATTTATCTCTCCTTCTTTCAAGGAGCTTATGATTGTACAATCTTATATAAATTCTCTACACCAATTAATATGTAAATACAACTTTTCAACAATTCCCTGTACCTCTTTCAATTAGAGAACCATCTACATCAAGAACTGGACAAAAAGGGTCATATTAAACTTGATCAAAATTATAAAGTTTAATTAATACTTGACAGTGCGTGTGTACAGATCGCACTGCGGAATACGTCAACAAATGAAGGAGAAGATGAGACCTGCTCATAGGGTAACCAACTTTTTCTCTAATTTTAAAATAATAATAATAAATAATAAATAATAATAAAGTCCACTTGGTAGAAAAGCATGAATTAAAAAAAAGTGAAAAAAAAATTACATGTGAAGCAGAAACATGTTACCAAAGCCTTTTCAAGCCGAAAAGCAAAGGTGTGATTACGCATGCATCCATCAGTCCGTGTTATCATTTACTCGGTTTCTACGACCATATCGCAATTTTCTTTACGTTCATTCTCAACTCTTTTTTTTGACAATTTTTTTTTTTTTGGTTGACACAAGTATCTCAATTTAATAATTTTTTTTACTAAATTATGTTATTTTTATTTTTAATAAATATTAAGCATGTTATTTAAATTTTTTGAAGGAGCAAAAGAAAAAGTAATTAAAATAAGGTAAAAAATCTTTTCATTTGTACATGGATTTTTAATAATCATGAATAACATACCT
This sequence comes from Vitellaria paradoxa, assembly GCA_019916065.1. Classification (NCBI taxonomy): domain Eukaryota; kingdom Viridiplantae; phylum Streptophyta; class Magnoliopsida; order Ericales; family Sapotaceae; genus Vitellaria; species Vitellaria paradoxa. Next base: position 66,731,915 of record CM034233.1, on the reverse strand, counting down.
ATCAACGACAAAATAAAAAACATTAAATTTTAATTAAAAAATTTAAAATAAAAATAATCCACATAATTATTATCAAACTAATTAAGCCAGCTCTCTTTAGTTTTTTTTTTTTTTTTTTTTCGATAACAGGAGAAATCACTCAACGATTTTACTCACTGAACTACAAACCCTCGGGGGAACTAGCACAATAATCTACCGTCACGGCTCTCACTTAAATTTTGATTGTTCTAGGTGAGAACTGAACCTGCGAACTTGATATATCACCAAACCTTAACTTTGACTTCTGCTCCACTAGACTAAGCAAGGATGGGTCTTTAGTTATTTTTTGACTGGTAAAGAAAACTCAACTAACTAATTTATTATTAAATTGTCACAGGATAAATTAAAACAAATCAAAAATAATTGTCACCACTCAGCTCATTTTTTCCATAATATAGTATTTTTCTATGCATACCGGTCAAATCAAAGGAAGTCTTTGAAAGTGGCAAGTAATATCTTGGAAAGTTGATGAAGAAATTAAGGGACCGTTTGGCAGAAGACCTACAAGTCCCATCATCCAAATCAAATCGAACTTTGCTAGTAAGAGTTGGAGGTTGCCTTCCTTCATTGACTACGATCCTGAAAGTCGAGTCCACTTTAAGACTTCGATGGGTAAGCCAAATGGAGAAGCCTAACCTAAAATGCCAGCCAAGAGCCCAACACCAAAGAGGCGTTTGAAGGTATAATTTAGGCATAATTTTTAATAATTTTTAAAATTTTTTTGTTAAAAATTACTAGTAGTAATTTTTAATGTATTTAATGAAACAATTAGTAATTTTTAATAATTTTTATGTGTTCAGTAAAATTTTTAGCAACTTTTCACATTTTTTAGTAACTCTTAATAACTTTTAATAACTTTTAGTAATTTTTAACAACTTTTAATAAGAGAATGCTTGGTTGGTCAAAACTAACCAAAACGTACCAACTTGTCGTACTTTTTTCCAATCAAATTTTATCACATATCATTTTTACATCAAATATTTATACTTCTACTATATCTTTTGATCAAATTTTTTCCAACCAAACACCCCCCAACTTCTAAGCTGAGAAGTTACTATAATATAGTAAAAAAATGACAAAATTTAATGTTTTATCAAACACCTAAAAAGTAAAACTTGATATTTTTCTGCCAAAAATTGTGATGCCAACCGCTACCCAAATTGGCATTCTGGATTAAATACGTCATTTGTGAGTGTAATAAATTCTTTGTTTGATTCTACCCAAAAACAAAAAAAAAAAAAAAAAGGAAGGAAGAGGAGGAGAAGGAAAAGAAAAAAATAAAATAAAAAAGGTAAGAAAAGAAGAAAGAAAACAAAAAAAATCCAAAATATATATTTTTATTTGAATAAATATAAATATATAATAAAATAAAAGGCATTCATCAATAAATTAATTTTTTAATTGAGTAACGCTATGCAATCTAAATTATTTTCTAAAATTTTGTACCATAACGATGTTGATATAATAATAGTGAGGGGGAAAAAATTGAGGGGGAGAGAGAGAGAGAGAGAGAGAACCCATCAAATTGCACTTTTATTGTTTAGCTCGAAAATGGTTTCATCATATAAGGAACAGAAACTACCAGGAGAAATTGCTCCGGGGGTTATAAAAGCAAAGCATCTACTTGGAGCAGTTAATAATTTATTTTGGAATAGAGAAGCGCATGTAAATGATGTAGCAGCATTACAGCCCTCTGCAGCTGGGGCCAAGTGACCCTCTCTGGACTCCCAACCGCATCATAAGGTACCTGCAATGCAAATGGTAGGTATATACAACTGATCAGATGACGCATACACATTATACATATATATATACATACATACATACATACAGACATAACCAGAAACCATACAGACATAACCAGAAACCAAAAGAGATAATTGAAAGGTCATATAATCAACAACAAAAGGAAGAGTAATACAAAAAAGTTTTGACTTCTTACAGTTTGTAAATACAAGTCCTTGCTCTTGTTACAGTGTTACTATTGTTCGGAACTGATTCTCACGAGCTCTAGCTTTGTGCCTTTTCTTGAATATATCTTGCCTGAATTTCTTGGTCTCCTTCTGAATCTCCATGAAGGGCTCCCTCTCTATGCATTCTTTTTCACTTTCTAACATTCTTTGCCTCTTCGCAACCACCACAGCTGCAGCCTCATCCTCTTCCTGCTGCTGTTGATCTGCCTCTGCCTACAGATGGTTTCTCATAAACAAATGGTCTTGTTTGTGTGACTGTTAATATATTAGGAATGCACAGAAGTTTTGCTTCAATCGCATGCATGCATGATCACTCCATCAATGATTATAATTTTAGCAAAACACCCAGCTGGGTAATGAGGATGCTTAGATTCCTCCAGTATGTATGGAGGAGCAACTCAAGTGAGGAGACTTTCTAGAGGTGGACTCTTATTGCTTATCACTCAATTCTCCGTTTTGGAAGAAGTTCCAAAGTGAAATGGGAAGAAAAGAAGAGAAAACAAAAGATTTTAAAATCTCTCACTTGTTTGTGAGTTTTTTTAGGAAAGAAAGGGGGAAAAAATGGAAAGAAATGGGAAGAAAAGTGAGTGTTTAAATTTTAAAATTTTCATTTTCCCAAAAGTGGGAAGAAATGGAGAGAAGAGAAAAGTTAATCAATAAAACTTTCAGAAGGACAATTTTTCCAATAAACTAGAACATAAGAAAAAAAGATTATAAACATCTCCTCAAGCTAAATAAATTGATAAATCTCAACTCCTCAAAAGATTTAATGATAAAATAACAATATACACTTTCTTTTCCTTTTATTTCTTCTCAACTCACCCAAAAAAAAAAAAAAGTTATTATCCTTTCTTTCCTAAACTTACAAACACATAGAAAGAAAACATTATCATTTCTCTTCTTTTCTTTTCTCTCATGTTTTCTTTCCTTTCCTTTTCTTTTCTCTTCTAAACTCTTTTTTTTTTTTTTTTTTTTTTTTGTTGGCTAGGTAAGAAAAATGTATTAATAAAGTAAAATGATTGCTGCACTATTAATAAATGCTAATGTTTTAAACAAAGGTGATTTCTGAGGAGCAAGCTCAGTGTATGATTCAACCAGTGTCTGTAGATGAAATCAAGAATTGCATGTTCCATCTTCATCCTAACAAAGCCCCAGGGCCAGATGGGTTCAATGCCAGATTTTTCACTGGCTCTTGGAGTATAATTGGTGAAGATATAACCAATTATAACTGCCTCTTGAAGTATAAAGGTGATTTCAGATTTGTGACTTCTCTTCTAAACTCACAAATGGGGTGTTGATGTTCGGAATAGTAACAATCCAATCCCTTGGAATTTGAGTAGATTGAATAGAAGATCTTCCCAAATTTAAAATTCCATTGCATTCATAATTAATTTGACTCGATACAAACAATGCAAACGGAAATAGTCTGGGAGATAACATGCCGAGTACAACTTAAAGCCTCTAAAAAGTCCATTAGAATTTGACCTAGAGAAAAATCAAAGAAAGAATAACTGAAAAGACACCCATAATCCCTGGGCCAATTACCAAGACGGTCGTAACATAGCATTTTCAGGGGTAGCAAAAGTCAAAAGAAGAGGTCAGGAGGGGAGAAAAATAGCACACCTGGAGATCACGAATGAGACTGTCAAGGGATTTGATCTTCCTATGGGGCCAACGAGGAATTCCAAATTCTCTGCACTTTTTCTTGAGTACTGTGAGTCCAACGTTCAAATTTTTTGAAGCTTCCACTATGGGAAGATCAAAGTATTTTGCAAGATCTGCTAAAGCAAGTCTTGCTATATCTTTGGTCGCTGCCCTCTTTTTCTTCTTCTCTACAATACCTGCAACCTTGTTGCCAATTTATAAGATACAACATTAACATGATACTAAAACACCAGTACAAATACCCACACAAACACACATATATAAATTACTCATCTTGTTTAATAAGGATGAGTAAGCATCAAGAGTTATGGCAACATGGTAAGAAATGTCATAACGAGTAGCCACCTAAAATGCACAACACTTTTAGGAAGGTGACATACCAGTGTCATGTCAATGTCAGTATCCAACACTCATCGAACATTCCCTCAATACATGTTGGATAATTGTCCAAACGTGTCCTATTATATTATTAGTACATGACACCTCTTCGGACACTTGGAGACACATATGTCCATCACTTGAGTTAAGACACAAATGAAACACATCATAATTTTGAAGGAAAAAAAATTGGAATTAAATAATAAGATAAAAATTAATACGAAGTTATATGTGTTAATTCCTCATTCTTAATTTCTTTTTCAATTTTAGAAATTTTAACACAAAAAGGGTTTAAACTTCTAATTCGTTTTGTTAAATAAAATTCCCTAAAACAGATATAAATAAGAGGTAAATGCATTTTTAATATAAAAATAAATAAATAGCTGTTTTTTTCATGTATATATGCATAAAATCACTTACCAAAAAAAAATATATGCATAAAATCGTTAAGTGTCCCTGCTGAGTCATGTCATTTTATTTTTAAAAAATAACGCATTGGCGTATCTATGTCCTATGACTCATGGTATCTGTATCGCTGCTATTGCATGTTTGTGTCTATACTTCTTAGGTAGCCACCCATGTAAGCTGGATATGTTTGTCTTTTAGTTTAAGTTGACAATCTAGGTAGCTTCCCTCTATATACCAAGGCTTACTACATGTAGATACTTGCACAACATCTCCTATTCATAGATTTGCACCCGCCTTTAGACAATTAGATACAAAATTATCTATTTTTGAAACAGGAATTAAAGTAGTAGATCTTTTAGCCTTTTATCGCCGTGGAGGAAAAATCGGATTATTCGGGGGAGCTGGAGTGAGTAAAATAATACTCATTATGGAATGATTAACAATATTGCCAAAGCCCATGGGGGTGTATCTATATTTGGCGGAGTAGATGAATGTACTCGTGAAGAAAACGATCTTTACATGGAAATGAAAGAATCTGCGGTGATTAATGAACAAAATATTGCAGAATCAAAAGTAGCTCTAGTTTACGATCAGATGAATAAACTGCCAGGAGCTCGTATGAGAGTTGGTTTGATTGCCCTAACTATGGCGGAATATAACCGCTTTCGGACCCAAATCTTTGGGGTTGCTTTTTCCAATAAATGTTGGTTACATTTCTAAATGTTAGTTACATTTCTTTATGTTATTTATACCAGTAACCGGTTTATGGATGAATGCTCTTGGGGTAATGGGTCTAGCCCTAAACCTACATGCCTATGACTTCGTTTCTCAGGAAATTCGCGCAGTGGTTGAGACTTTCTACACCAAAAATATTCTCTTAAACAAAGGTATTCGTGCTTGGATGGCGGCTCAAGATCAGCCTCATGAAAACCTTATATTCCCTGAGGAGGTTCTACCCCGTGGAAACGCTTTTTTATGGAACTTTAGCTTTAGCTGGTCGTGACCAAGAAACCACCGATTTCGCTTGGTGGGCCAGAAATGCCCGACTTATCAATTTATCCAGTAAACTACTAGGGGCTCATGTAGCCCACGCCGAATTAATCATATTCTGGGCCGGAGCAATGAACCTATTTGAAGTGGCTCATTTTGTACCACAGAAGCCTATGTATGAACAAGGATTAATTTTATTTCCCTACCTAGCTACTCTAGGTTGGGGGGTAGGTCCTAGTGGGAAAGTTATCAACACCTTTCCATACTTTGTTCCCACCAAGCTAAAACAATATGCCGATGTCCCTAGTAAACCAAAGTCATCGTTTAATAGCTATTTTGCTTCAATTTCCTTTCTATAAATTCAAAAATTGAAGATTTAGTTACGATTAGAAATCTACTTTTGTATCTTCATCCATGGATCCTTTATCCATATTTATTTAATTGGAAATATTAATCCTAATCCAATTCAAAAATTATGCTTCGCAATTTCATAATCCAAATTTTCAGTTTCCAATTGACTTTTGGATACAAGTCACAAGAACGCATATACTGAAAAGGATGTCAAGTCTTTCTTGTAAACTGTCAAAACCATGTGCAGTATCCATAAACCAATGTATCAGCTTTATTGATGTTAAATAACCAATTTTCCTAGAAGCTTAAACCGTTAAGAAATTGACTTAATAATATATATCAAGCTAAATTAACAAACCCCCATATGTGCTACCCAACCCACAGGTGGACTGAAGAGGCAAGCAAAATTGAACCAAACACGGTGCACAAATACAAACTAACCATAATGCACAAAAACAAATAGGGACGACAAATTTATAACGGGACTTGAGATAACCAATTGTTCCAAAAGTTTAACTATTAGAAACAGGCACAACAATATACATCAAGGAAACTCAACAAAGCTTTATCCCAACTACGTGAAAGGATACCACTCATGAAGTGCTTACACATCCACATTTAATTGTAGTTTTGGTAAAGATGATGGAGATCCCTGCTCAAAAGGGTAGTGCCATTATCTAGGATTTTGGAGGCTATTTTATTGAAGTTAATTCCATTTAAATATGATTAGCAAAATATTCAACATAAATTTCATAATGATATCAGAAAGTTGGCCAATATAATTCAGATTTTTTCTTCAATTTTTTTCCGATTCTACTGCCAAGTAATTGTTTAACCTTTTGTTACTAAAAGAACGTACCAGAATTCCTATATGTGTTTTTTCACTTCTTGTCCTTTTGATATATTTTTATATTATATAAAATGAATATATAAACCATTTTTGAATGTGTCTATTTAAAATTTTCTACTTCTTCCAGAAGCTGCTAAAAAGCAGGAGTCTTATGCACTGGGTACAAACTTCTAAAAATAGTCCAGTTCAAGTGAGTATTTCAGGACAGTTCAACATGTTGAGGAACTTTACAGAGTTAAATACCATAATACAAGTTGGAAATTCAGAAGGGCTGCTACTGGAAAGCTATCTAAGGTGTTTTGCCCATGTGCAACTTAAAGCCCAACTTGGAGATGCTAAAGCATAAAGGTTTAGGAATAAATTCATCTTACATTTGCAGTCCATCAATTTCTGTTTCTTTACCCCTATCAAACTTCAGCTTTACAAAATGGGACCACAAATATGGGTAAACATAGTTGGAACTACATTCTCTATCACAAGGAGCTTTCTCAAATGTCTCTTCAATCTTAACAAGGTAATGCCTGTTAGGGATGCAAATGAGCCAAGCCAAGCTAAGCCAAGCCAAGCCGAGCTTATTCAAGCCCAATTCTAACTATTTATACTGGGTTTGAGCTCAATTCAAGCTTATGTATAGGCTCGAGCTCTACTCAATAAAAAAAAATCTAAGTTCGAGATTGGCTCGTGAATAGTACGATTAAACCAAAACAACGTTGTTTTAGTATAAAATATAATAAATAAAATATTACAAAAAATATTTTTAAAAAATATAACAATATTATAAAATATATATATATTATTTTATCGAACCGGCTCGCGAGCTTTCAAGCATAACTTTTTTAGACTCGAGCTCAATTATAAACGAACTACAAATCAAGCTTGATTCGAACTCGTTTTAGTCATGAACCAAGCTCAAGCCAAGCTCGAATAGCTAGAAAAAAAGCTTGGTTCGTTTCCATCCTAATGCCTGTATATTGAAATACATTATAATGCCTATTTCTTAATAGTTTAAGCTTTTGATACAACTAATTAACTAACAATATCAGGACCCTAGTTCTAGGTCATGGGCTCCAAGTGTCGAAGTTTGTGCTTGCCCCCCGTCATAATTCATTATTGTGCACTAACACCCAATTCAGTTCATCTATTTGTCTCTCAACGGGAAAGAATGATCCATGTGAGGTGAAGTGTGAGATAACTTGATAAACTTTCTCAGGCTCAAATCTAATAGCTTAGCTCATTATTGCCGGGATAATGGCCTACTTTTTCACATCCATCGTGCCATGCATGCAATTATTGATAGACCATCTTTAGTTTTCAGGATGATTGATTGTCTAAATTAACAGTCCAACAGTTTATCTTAAAACCTATGTGAAATCTTCAAAAAATACAGACCATCTGTTCATTGACTATATCAGCTATTTAACTTATTTGTTGTCTACCTATCAAAAAAAAAAATCTTCTCTCTTGTCCAAAGAGGAAGGGAAGTAGCCAGCCAATCCAATGATTCAACCAACAGAGATCGATTGTCCAATTAGAGAACGATGACTTGAGGAAGTTTCAAAAACTGTTGTACTGTCAGAAAAAAGTAACTAAATGATCTATTGAGATATTTGGGGTTTTAAATCCAACATGCATTGGCTTTTCTCTTTGGGACTCTATACACTGTCAAACAAAAACATCAACATATTCAACTCTTAAAATTCAGACAATAATATTTTAATTTTATTAAGTTGTCAAAATTTTGCAGCACCTTGAAATTATTTTAAAAAATCTTAACACGGCCAACCACAAGTCCACAACCCTCCTTTTAGCAACTTGGTGCTCAGTCCATGTTAAAGATTGTCAATGCAAGAGTGAGATGAAACTATTCCATATTTCTCAAAACAAAAGGAAAACGTACATAGAATTTCTCTTTTGGTGACAGTCCTCTTATTACCAATAATCAAACAAGGCAAAGCATCTATTAACTAATGCAGTTATTAAATATTAGAATCTCCCTCCAGCTTGCATTGAAAAAAATAAATAAATAATCCCAGAGTGTGAATTTCCCTACATAAAAAGAACTTAATAGACATTACATCACATCTCATAACACTTCCAGAAAAATGAATAATATTCAAAAAAAGCACTGTATATTAGGTTATGATTAGGTAGCATCCAGTATGTTTGTTCCTTAAAGAATTATTTACCTAGGAATTGAGTCAGAGAATAAATTGTACCGTCCAAATGAAATATCATTACAGCATTATTCAACTCATGGTCTAGCATCTTTTCCACCATGATGTTACAGAGAAATGCTTGAGGTTTACACGTCTGAGGATTCGAATACTAAAGAAAAAAAAGTATGAACTTTCGATTATAAAGAAATAGGAAGATATGTAGTTTAACCTGATGCTTCATCACTTTGTTTGATTAACTCTTGGTAAGGAGCAGAATTAAGATCCAGAGCAAAGACATGCTGCTTCCTTCTCAACTGAAGCCCTCTAACATTATTCTCAACTTTAGTTTCCTTGGATGGAATTTGCAGTTTCATTCCATCTTCCATTCTGTGGTTCAACTGGAAAATGATTTGAAGGTCATTTGCTAATGTTGGGATTGACGCCAGCTTAGGGTTTCTGAAAGGCAAAATTTATATTGTCAAAGAGTCAACTGGGAATGTTGCAAGCAGGGATAAGATGTCAATTTTAACAGTTGATTACAAAATTAAAAATTTGCCTTCACAAGCAATTGCTACAACCATATGTGAGCATTTAAATACAATGACAACTGCAAGTCTGCAACAGATCCAATTGCATTGTGGGTAAAAGGACTTTATTTCCGTGGCAAATTCAGATATCAGTGAGCTAAGGAGAAGTCGAAACACCTGCACAGTAACCTGCTGGCACTTGTGCAGCCATTAGAAGTCTAAAAAGTATTTAGAAGAAAAAGTTACTAGACTCAAGGAAGCAATATACCATTAAGAACTAATAGTCAACTCAACTCAAATTAGCCTTTTCCCAACCTAACCGGGTTAGCTATATGGATCTTTTTTGGTATTCCACTGGGTCAAGGGTTATTTTCACTTTTAAACCACATCGAGTCATGTTTTTCTTTATTATTTCTACATATTTTAGTTTTGATCTACCTCACCCCTCGCATCAATGATGTTATTGCTCCTCCTAATTGATGCATTTACTGGTCTCCGTTATATATGAGCAAACCACCTATAATTAATACATTGTTGACATTCTAAGAAGAAGAAGAACTTGAATGGGGCATTGTAATTATGTTCAAGAGGAAGATAAGCTGCATAAAGGTTGCAAGCTTGTTTTGTTGAGAACAAAGATGGTGACAAATGGCAATTGTTATCTCACTTTCAAAAACAGCCCCTCAACCCATAAGCCTATGCCAATCCAAGGGGATTCAAGGCCAACAAAGCATAAGGAGAGGAGAGTTTTCGATCTTCAAAAACCATGATTTCTTACATGCATTACCCTCTTATGCTTGCTTTCCAGCATTCAATCCGTACAAATGCATCTGGGGTCATAGAGGTCATACAGCAATTAGTTCAAAGTCGACACCTCGGGAGATGTTATATCCACCAACCTAACTATTTTAGGAGCAGCTCGTTAATCTTTAGCATAGTCACAGAAGATCATTTCAAATTCCTATATTTTTCTTATCAGTTCAAAGAAGACCTCTAACATCTGGAAGTGAATGCATAGATGAAGTGGTAGCAGTGTGAGACCTTCTTGTAAACATGATGGAAATTAAATTTATGAGTCTCTGTTGTTCTGCCCTTCAGAAATTAACTTCTGCTTCTTTCAGCCACAATACCTCAATATTCTTTCTATCATGGTATCTTCTGTAGACATATATATGGTCTTTATCTACACTATGCACAACATTTCATACACTAACAAATACTATAGGCTGAGAAAAAATAAAGGAAAGAAATGAACTGTGATTTTTCAAACTTAAAATTTATTTGGCTGGTAGTAATTCAGTAACATCAACAAAAGGAAATTGACTAGTGATGTAATTAAGCCACAACAACATTTGAATAGGTTACAATAACTTTGCATATTACAAAACCAAATAACATTGAACTTCGATTTCTGCTTGATTCCCATTTCTAGACTTTCTTAAAACCAATGAAGCACCAGCTTATTATGAAAATCACATTCAAATAAGAATCCATAAAATCCCTATTGGCAAAAAATTGGTCTTTTGATTCCCCAACTTACGAATAAATTAGCCTAAACTAGCCTAAACGAACTAAAAAATAAAATAAAATACAAGTTACTTTAGTTCAATACCATGTATAAATAACATAATCACATATTATTTCTAAAATCCTCCCCTTTGCACCCACTTTTTCAGTAATCAACACATTCATTATCAGGAGTGGACCCGTGTTGGGACCAGTACCATGAAAATTGCACTTAGACGCCCTTATTTTTCAGCTGAACGAAAAAACTCCTACTTCTTTGCCGCCACTGGGGCACATGTACAGGCCCATCACCCAGGTTAAAATAATTTTGCATTTTTACAAAATTATCCTGACAAGTTTTATTACGTTATCATAATTACCTTTTAACACCTAATTTTGTTACAAAAATCTACTTTTTTCTCCCAATAAATCAAACCTTTGCCCCTCTAATAAGGAATACTGAGACCATCCTTTACACAATTCCGTAAAATCACTAGATATCTCATTGAGCAAAATATAGAAGCCTTATCAACAATACCTAATGTGTGTATATATGTATATAGGAATTGGGTGCTCACAAATGGGAAATACATTATCAGAAAAAACAAAAAAAACAAAAAAAACAAAAACAAAAACAAAAACAAAAACAAAACAAAACAAAAACAAAAATATATAAATAGAAAATTGGCAATTGGATACCTGGAAATTGAGAGAATGGGAGGAACATCATTCAAATTAGGAAAGCGATGATGATCGGCATCAAATACAAAAATGCAAAGCCACACACCATTCATGCGACCTTTAAACTGAGACGAAGGCTGAAATTTCTCCAATGTAAGAACTTTGTACGACCCAGTCTCCTCATACGCGCTATCACCGTGAAACACATATTCTCTCTCCACTTCCTTTTCCACTCCCTCCTCCAATTGATACACATGCACCGTCCTCATCAATTCTGCCAATTGAAAAAAAAAAAAACAAAACAATAAAAAACCAAAAACAGAATGCACAATGCAAAAATGAACTCAATCGCTTCCGAAATCAACATAAAATCAAGTTTTAAATAACAACCCAGATGAAGATTTTGAATTTTATGATTCAAGAATTAAAAAAAAAACACGAGAATTTGCTGACCTGGGTACATGTAGTTCTTGAAGACGACAAGAGCTTTGAGAGAATGGCCCTCCAATGAACCCATATGGAGGAACCGAAATCCTTAGAAGAGAGTGAGAAGGGAAAATAGAAAGAGAACAGAGAGAACTGGTGGTTTATGGAGAATCGAGGGTTTTAATAACTTTTAACGGGATCTTGCATGAGGCTCCGGCGTCACGTCACTGCGAACAGAGAGAGAACGTGTCTGTTTTTATTTTTATTTTTTAATTTGGATGTTGCCAGCCGGTGTCCAAATGCATTGGTTACGAAATTTATGACAAAATGCTTATTCATTAAATCTTGAGTAGACTAAAAAAAAAATACCCTACACTTCACCTTCACCTTCGAACTTATTTTGATCTCACTAATTTCAACTGTGATAATTAAATACATGTACTTCTAGTCAAGTAATAACATTATCGTTAATTACAACTGTTAGGATGAAAGTAAAACTGTCATTTTCTCATAAGATTAAAATTTGAAAAATAGGAGTGATAGTTGAGAAATTATGAGACTGTTAGCCAACTGCCGTGGAAGTATTGGCGTTGGCACTAAAAGTTGAACAAGTTGCCTTAGTAAGGGTCGTCGGAGTCGCTGAAATCGTTGAAAAAAAAGAGGGACAAGACCAAAACGTTGGAGGCCAAGAGTTAAATTCACTTGGGAATTCGCCGAAATAATGTCGACAGTTTAGAGATTATTTCTCAATGCATATTAAACAAAAACAGAAAGTATTTCTTCGACCTTAGCATAAATCATTAAAGAAATTTGATTGAAATCAGTAAAATGAGAAGAAATTTCATCTCGATTTGAATGGGTATGAACCAATTCAAGAGAAACCTAGTTTATATACTAGCAGCATGAATAGAGTTAGGGTTCGCTTGAGGTGCCATTGGAGAAGGAGAAGAGGCGGTCAAACTAATATTCATATAGGAGGATGCCGGACTCACCATAAGATGATCAGAAACAACATAAGATGATCAGAAATAACCAAAACATGACCAAAAGTTACATTCACATCATCCAAAATGTTAAGTAGTGGATTTGGGATTTTTCAGCAACCATGGTGACTGTTAGGCCACCGAAAAATCAAGCCCAACAATCTAAGATTGAAGAAAAGAGGCCGACGAGCATGGGGTCTGGTGGCGTCATCAGAAAGGGTTGGACAATGCCAGAAAAAGTCTCTAGAAAATGAAAAATAGTGAAAGGAGATAGAGAAAAAAAAATTAGAAAAATGACAGTTTTACCTTTATCCTAACAGTTATAATTAATGGATAGCAGACGGAAAGACAATATTGCTGCTTGACCAAAAGGTAAGGGATTTGATTGTTACAATTAAAACTAGTAAGACCGAGAATAAAGTGTAAGAGTGGTTTTTACACTAAAATATTGATAAAATCCAAACAATAATGAAATTTTAATTTTCTGAAATATTTTTTATTTCTTAAAATACTATTCAATCTCCTATCAAATTCAAATTTTAAATCAAATAACTTTCAAAAACTATCTATAATTAAGGCATTGTTTGGTGTGCTAAAAAATAAAAAAAATCTCTGAAAAACTTTAAAAATCTCTAAAAATTATTCACTTTTTATCTCACTACACGAATTACGAACCCACAACTTATTTCACTTTATCTCATTTTATCTCACTTTTTATAACTCCAAACACATCCTAAGTCATTTTACAAATTTTAACCACCACATTATTTTATTTTAGTATCTTTGCTTAATACCTTGTTTGGCTGACCAAAAAATATCAAAAGTTACCAAACTTAACTACTTTTTGTATTTTTCTTCAATAAAATTTTAACACATATCACTTTTATGTTACATCTTTATACTTTTACTGTATTTTTTTCTCAACTTCTTTTCAACCAAACAATCCCTAAATTACATGGCATGTGATAATCACATAAATTGTAAACGCATCTTGTGTTATATAAAATAAACATGAAAAGTAATGGTGAGACTTTAAAATTTATGAAACTTAAATTTTGGTATCTTAACCTGCCTTTCAACTTCTTATCAAATTTAAATCAAACAACTTTTAAATATTATTCCTTATTAAGTCATTTTACAAATTAAATTTTTAATGACCACATTATTTTACTTTATACCTCTAATTAAATTACACGAATTAAGTGATAACTATACACATTTTTTATGTGCACACCTTTATTATATATAAATAATTAAAATTTTTAATATATATTTATACATGTATATATATAAACACCAAAATATATTTTATATTTTAAACATTTTTATGTCACCTACATTTTAAAATGAGCAAATTTTATATTTTAAACTTCTTTTAAATTTGAAGGATAAAAATGTAAAATTAACATAAAATAAAATAAAATAAATACAAAAAGTTAACTTTTTCTTTTCCCAAACATAAATAAATAAAAATAACTTTTTAGCAAATAATTAAAAAAAAATAACTTTTTTACTTCTCAAACTAACTCCTATAAAATACCAAAGGACACTTCTTAATATTTGCCTTTCCGTTTGGATTTGTTGTGGGCCTCCTCGCTTGCTTCATTTCATTTGTTTCTTACATTGGTTAAAGGGATATGAATCCCTCCCCATTTCTTAATTTCCTTAGTTTTCTATTTTTTCCTTTATTTCCCATTTACTATATTTTCTTAGTTAGAGATAAGTTGTTCAACTCATTTTTTTAACTCATATTTTTTTTTCTTTATTTGACATAGATTCATTTTCTTTACATTTTTTTGCCTTTGTTTTTTTAAGACTTTTGGCTGTTATAGAGACAGGAAAATTCTTGGTTTTGTCTTTTATTCTCTCTCTCTCTCTCTTTATTTATTTATTTGTGGCTTGTCACTTTTGTTTTTTTTTTTTTTTAAAAAGGACTTCGAGAGGCTTCATTTGAAGTTACAAGTTTTTTTAAAAAATTTTAAAAATTTTCGGCTTCATTCAATCAAATTTCTGTGTCAATGTTATTTTACGCTAATTTTTTACTTTATTTTTAAAAACCTTTTCAGAACTCCAAATACTAATAGTTAAATAAAAGTCAAAATTAGCCCAAATCTTACTTTTCTTGAAAATAAAATTTTAAAAAGCTTTGTCTCATAAGTTTATTAAAAAATCACAATTCTCCTAATATAAAACTTGTTTTGGGTATGTAAGTTAATGTTGGAAAAAAACCATTAAGGTGGTGTTTGGTTTACCCAATTTTACCCCAAAAAAATTCAATTTTTATCAATTTTTTTAATTTTTTATAACTTTCTTCATCAAACACAAAATTAATTTTTGCTAAATTTCTCATACTTTCATAAATTTTTACCGAAAACTTAATTTTGTGTAACAAGTGTCAACTTTGTGTACAAAATTAGCAAAACTTTATGCACTAAAACCTCTAAAAAATTATTGTATATAATTCAAAACTTCAAAATTAGTCATTCTAAGTGACAGTCATGTAAAATAAATACATAACCTTAAAAGAATTAAAAAAACATAATTTTGCATTATATTAATGCACAATAACTTTTTGTGAGATTTAAATTGAAAATTAAATATACCTTTAAATTGGTATTATTAATAGGTGATACGTTTGTAATTTTTTTTTTTTTTTTAGAATTGATCATCATCAATAATTTTGTATTAATTTAATTTTCATTCTCCTTACAATTATGCAATTATTTCATATTTGTTAATTTTAATAAATTCTAATTATGATATTTTCCTAGTTTAAAAAAAATTCTAATTATGCTGTTCTTTCCTAATGTAGTAATTAGATAATTTTCTCCTGTAAATGTAATACAATTTATATTACAATGTTATTTGGAGTACAGAAAAAAATAAATAAATTTTAAATTATTAGGTGTTTAGTATGTTCCTCAAAGAGTATAAAAGAAATTATCAAAAAGCTAATAAAAGTTAGGAAAGTATTTGGTGGAAAAAATTAGAAAAAATCGATAAAAATAAATATTTTTTAATTTTTTGGGTTAAACCAAACAACCTCTACGTCAAATTGTCAATAGATATTTTCAAATTATTTCGTAATTAATAATAAATCTGCAATTTTTTTTTTATTTTTTTTGGCGGGGCAAGGGAGCAGGAGAAAGGCTTTAAACCGGCAGCAGCAGAACCAAGCTCTCAAAGGTACGCTTTATTTGTAAGCGCAAGAGCGGCCATTTTAATGAACTAGTATTTATCTATGGTTGAAGCCACGGAAATATAATTGGACGTATAAATAATTTAAATTTAAATTTATAAAGTAAATTTATATAAAAAAAGGTGTAAAAATAATTTACAAAAATAAAAATTATTAATCAAAAGATATTAAAGTGTAAAACTTTATTATTTATATTGTCACAATTTTTAAAATATTAATTTAAAATATTTTATATACAAAGTATTCAAAAAGAATGAAAAGAGTGAGAGAAAAAAATAATCCTGACCATTTAACAAATTCAACAGTTGAAAATATTTCAAATTCAAAATTTTAAATTTTCTTAGTAAATAAATGACATATTTTATACAAAAAGTATAATTAAAAAATAGGAAGAGTGAGAGAAAAAGAAAAATAATCCTAATCATTTATCAAATTTAATAGTTAAAAATATCTTAAATTTAAAATTTTAAACTTCCTTATTATATAAATGACATATAGTGTAAATGTGTATATATTTAAAATTTAAATTTTAAGCACATTAAAATTGAATTTTTAATTTAAATGTTTATTTTCTAATAAAATTTTTAAAAATTTATAATTAAAATATACTTTTTAAATAAAAATTTAATTGATTTTGTCTAATAAGTATTTATACATTATTTAATAATAATAGATAACATAAGTAAAATATAATTTGTATAATTTTATAAAATATAATATATATATTTATTTGAATTTCAAATTTCAAATTCAAAGAATGTGTTTTAGTATAGATATATAATAAGTGATGATATGGCAAAGTGATGACTGGGACAAATGTCTCCCCAAAAAATGTGTTTTATTATATAGATATGTAAATAGGTTAATTTTAAATTTATAAAAAAATTACTAATTAAAAGATGCTAAAGTGTGACTTGTAAAAATAAAAATTACTAACTAAAAAATCTAAGGTATTGGCAGAAAAACAACCAAAGTAAAAGGAAAAATAAAATAGTCCCAACTATGTGTTGAAAAAAAAAAGGCTGCCAAAATTTGTAAAAAATACAAAAAAAATCCGTTCCAGTGAAAAGTTTGACTAATATTAGCACAAAAAAATTTTATAAAATTTTAAAAAATTTAAAAATTTTTAACTAAATATTACTATGTGTCATTTTAAGATAATTTTTTACACTATAAACTTAAAAAAAAAAATTCACTTTTCTTAACTTTTAATTATATTTTTTAACACCGTTAAATCAAACAACACCCCGGCCCCAAAAAAGAGCTGCCGTCTCTCTCTCTCTCCTCTGCCTTTCCCCAACAGCTCCCTTCTGCCAGCAAACCCCCAAATTACATCCATTGGATGTGTTTTATTGTATAAATATATATATATATATAAATATAAATATATATATATATATCTTTGATGTTTCTCTTTTTATATACAATATGAATAAGTGCTTAAATAATTTACTGTTTTTTAATTAGTATAGATGGTAGGTTTGGATTCTAATGTATGTTTGCCTCGTATAGATAATTTAAATAGAAGATATTTTATGATAAAAGTAAAATAAAAATTAATTATCAAGTCAAACGGGCATGATTAGTAATCTTGACTATACTTTTTCACTTATAATCTTAATACACAAGCCTATGGTAATAACAAATGTGCATAAAACAAATTCAGTTTGAATTTATGACAGTGCTTATTTATTTGCATTATCCAATTATTATTACAATATTTTTAGTATATGAGGAGGAGAAGGTAATTTGTTAATTGGACAACCGGAAAGAGCAGTAGTCACTTTATGCGGCTTCGTAATTTTGCTGAGATTAAAAGAATCTAAGGCCAAGCTATTAATTAAACACACCATTATTATATATAAGGGATTTTACAGAATACAAAGTATCTCACAAAACACAAATAATCGTCAATCAAGTAAAAATTTTGCAAAATGCAACTTCAATTTGATTTTAATCACACCATTACATATGAGAGATTTTACAAAACGCAAAGTATCTCACAAAAACACAAATAATCGTTTATCAAATAAAGATTTCACAAAATGCAACTGTAATTCACAAATTCTCACTTAAAGTATCTCTTGGTATTATGTTAATTGTTGGGGGATGCCTTCATGTGTACTTAACACGTCGATGACGACTGCACAACACAATCTTCTTTCCATTTCCTTTTCTCATCTTTCACCACTACACACATCTCCCATTGTTTGTTCATACCAAAAACATTCATTTGTCACTCCCCATCCCAACATTGGATAAAATTGTTAAGTGTAGGAGCTATATGTTTATCTGCCATTTTAAGTTCTAAAATCATTTGCTTCATTCAATTTGCCTTGACAAAAATTGCTTCCTTACTTGATTATGTTACTACCATAAGATCCACAAATTGCTCTCAATCACCTGATTGCCTCGTTTACTGATGACATCTGGCCATTTATACTCTGCAACGTAACCTTAATTTCTTAAAACTTGTTTTCATAGCTTGCTCTCATTGCCCTCAACTCCTATATAAACTTCATCATTTCAAATCTCTATACTTAAACGCATCCCTTTCAACTCTGTGAACACAGTTTTTTTTATATGTTCATTTCCCCTACCAGCAACGATGAATGGCTCCCCACACAGCGATGGTTCAGCAGACTATTTAATTACATCATTCCAAATCTCCATGCTTGAATGCATCGCCTCAACTTTGTGAGTACAATGTTTTCTATATATTCACTCCCCCCTAACCAACAATGAATAGCTGCCCATGTGGCAATAGCTTGATAGATGCTTTCTTATGATTACAAGCTGGGATCTCACAAGGGACTCTTTATTCAACCTTCTATTGTGTCAATCCATCCAACATAATGTCATATCCCATTCTCTTCACAATTTTGACATCAAACACACTTATCTGTTTCTAGGGTATATAGGCTTTCACCTTTAAATTCACCGAAAAGACTTTAAACACATTCGTCAAGTACATCTCATAGGGTAGTACAAATTTTCTCTAATCTGAATTATTCCCCATATTATGTAGCATGATGAAGGATAGGTTAAACCTGTAACCAATGTTATACACCCAAATGATAAACACGCCATTGTAGTTGACCTAGTCAAATTTATCACTACGTGGAAGAAAATTATGGATTATAGAGGGTAAGGATAGATAAGAATCAAGCTTTTATCGATCTATTTGAGTTTGGCTCAATAAAAGCTCAATCCAAGCTCGATTTGTTACATATTCGAGCCAAATTTCAGCTTGGTTCAAGGCTTGGTAACGAATCGAGTTAAGCTTGAGCCTAATATGGTTCGGCTCATAAGGTTCACGAGCTACTCAAACAGGAAACGACATCATTTTTGTCCCTAGCATTAAACCCAAAAAATCTTCTTTCGTCTCTACCCTTCAGTGTTTACTTTCCATTCGTTCGAGCTTTAGAGAGTTTTTAAAAAAAAAAGACCCTAACCCACTCTTGCCTTCATCATTTTCTCTTATCACAACTCAAGCCTCCTTTGCATTGCTTTGCGTTGCCTCCTTCTATTGACGGGAAGAAGAACGGAAGGTCTCAGAGTCACCAATCTTGAAGGTAAAAAAGGTTGATTAAAATTCTCAAACTTAAAGGCAAGAAGATCGGAGCTCAATTTACTCTCGATTCTCGAAGTTGAAGGTAAATCCTTCTCTATGATTTTGGTTTAAGTGTTTTTAAGCAAAAATCTGGGTTCAATGTTTTAGGTGTTTTTTAGTACGACTATGTAGTGTTCTTCAAATATGAGTAAAAATGTGTGGGTATTCTTTGTTTGAATTTCTGAAAATCATTTGTATGTCAGACATTGATAACTATTGGTTAGATTTTTTTTTTTTTTGAGCTATTTATGTTTCATCAAAATTTCTTAGATTTTATAATTAATAAACATAAGATTACATATGTCACAATATCAATGACTCTTTAACCCTTACATCCGACATTATATAAATTCTTAAAATACTATTAGTTTTGAATTTGTTATCAACCACTAAAAGAATAATTATGTAAATTAATGTTTTGAATTTTCTAACAATTATTAAATTAGTTATTATGTAAATCTATAGGCTTAAAAATTAATTAGCACAAAAATTGGTCACAATATCTCACTAAATTTAAAATTATATTAATTAGCACACACTTGATCATATATCATACCAAATTTAAAATTATAATTTTTAATAAAATAGTAGGTTGAGCTAAAAATAGAATATAATGAAAATTTGTTAATTTGACTAAAATATTCTATATGTACAATTTAGGAATTAATATAAATTGTTTCTTATTTTTTGTCATAACACTTTTAGAAAATCATTGAAAAGCTTATTTTAAAGTAGTAAATATGTTTACTTCCCTGATTGAATATGAATTTTATAATTATTCTACAAAAGGTAGTGCATGACAAAGATTTGAATATTGAATTTTTACCTTATCAACGTTTAAAAAAAAAAAAAGATAATTGAGCTAAAGGCATTAGTGTACATCCAAAATTTTCAACTTTGTATTAGTTTTTTTTTTTTTTTATGAAGGTGTTGGTACAAAAATTATACTGTGGACATATGACATCACCCCGAGTATATACGTCTTGAGCTGGAAGGTGCTCGGCATTGGTCAATCCTACCCCTGACCATATCAATTGGGCCCATCACAAAAAGTATAAATGTTGGTTTAATTCTATTCATAAATGCTACCTAATGATAAATTTGGTTCATTCATTACTATTTTGTTAACTCATTTAGTTCTTTACCTTACAAGTGGTAGGCATGATATGATATTCGAACATTCCTTATGGTCACATCTCATTCATTAGTTTGATATCCCACGCACATTAAATGTTAAGTGATGAGTATTAAATGCAAAATAAGCTGCCACATACAAGTATACATATAAAAGACATAATATGATGACTTTTCTGAATATTTTGGCAATTGTTTATTCACTCTATCTTAGTATAAATACAATACTTAAACACACAAAATCGGGTATATTCACTATTGTCAGCTGAACAATTATATTTCTTTCATTACTCTTATGAGCCTTTTTTGACTTTGTCATCAGAGAATCTTTGTTTGGAGCTCCCTTCAACCATTTTCTCTGACTTCTTCTTTGTTCTACAAGCTCTTTTTTGTAAGTTCGGTTGATGTGGCGTCCACGCACAATAATATTTTTTTATCCCCGCACAAAAGGCTTTTCACGTCTTCTTTCTCCTCTTCATATCTTTCATTATATTTTTCTCTTAATTTTCATCTCTACTATACACTTTCCAAGTTACAAACCAAATCTAGTTATGTAGGTTATTTTAATTATCTTTATAAGTTTTAACATTAACTTTTTCACCATTTGATCATTGTTGATATTATTTTCACCTTTGTCTTAATTTGTATAAGATAGATCAGGCTATTCGCTGTTTATTTGTTTGTTTATTTTTTTATAGGGTGCGTTTGGAGTGACAAAAAATAATATAAAATGAGATAATTTTGTGGGTTTATAATTCGTGCAGTGAGATAAAAAGTGAATAATTTTTAAAGGTCTTCAGAGATTTTTAGTAATTTTTAATAAACCCAACGCAGAGATAGTAAAATTATAATTTATTAGAAGTTAATTATATTGCATTAGTCAGAGTATATTTTCAAATATTTTAATTTTTTTAAATATAAATTAATATATTATACACAAATGTTTTAAATAAATACATTTTTACAAAATTAAATAATTTTAATAAGTAAAAATGCACGTAACCATATGGGTAAAATGCAAAAACATCCCTCCAACTATTAAGAAGGTAACAATTTGCACCCCTCGTAATGTTTGAAACTTTAAAAAAGAAAAAAAAAATTCTGTTTAGGCTCTTTATCTGTAGTAAGGAGGGTGAACTTAAACCTATCATTTAAGCTCTCTTGCATATATACCCCTAGAACTATTAAAGGTTATTTCCAAGCTAAAAGATCATAAGTGTAAACAATTAGGCAAATTTTAATCCATCTTTAAGCCTCAGTTTGGTGTGTTGAGGATTATTTAAGACCAAATCTAAGCTTGTGAGTGAGGTCATTTAAGGATAAACAAATTAGAAATGGCTAATGATAGTAATAAAGTATTTATATGTGTAAGAGAAAATGAAAAAGAAACTTGTGAACATCAAGTTCATGTTTCTAAAAAGGAACCCAGCGGTTTAGATATTGCTAAAACTTTAAATTTTCTAATAGATAGTATTTTTGAAGCTATTAGTACTTTAAATGAAATGGCAAAACAAAATAAATAAAATAAGTAGTGTCGATCTACTAGCAAACACAAAAACTTTACTGGAACAAGTAGTCAACAAAGACTACTGAGGTGAAACATCTAATCTTCAAACAAGAGAAGATGATAAAAGTCCTACCTTGTACAAAGGAGGAAAAAGAGGATTTGATAAAATCCTAGTAGTGAAAAACATTAATAAGGAAAAAAACATAAAGACTTCTAAGCTAATAAAGAAATATTGGAATATTGGAGATCTAGGTATAAAAAGAAAAATGATATAAAAGAGAGATAAATTGCTTAATCGGATGCAAACTCTCTATAATCAACATGAGAATTTATTCAAAAAAAAAAAAATGAATATGTTTTCATCTTAGATTCTAATTCTGAAAATTCAGACGAAAAATATTGCGTAACTAGCATGGTGAATGAAGATTTATCTGATTTTAAAACTGAAATACCAGCAAATCCAGAATTCAATGAAAAACTAGTAAAAAAGCTAGATAAAGCTATAAACCTAGACAAAAAACTAGGAAAGAGAAAAATTAGAACATCAAATCACCTAGATATAGATTCAGAAACTAAACCAGTTACTGGAAAATGATCTTCTTTTAAAATCATTCATGTAAAAAAAGAAGGTGAAATTTTTTTCGATGAGGTTTATGTTAAAGAAAAAGAACATGAACCTAACCCTTCTAAAAAAGAGGATTTAAATAAATTCAATGTTGCTGGAAATGGGAAATATCTAAATCTCAATGATATACACCCTAAAGATTATGAAAGCACCATTGAAGAATGAGCACAAGTCATGTCCATTGTCATAACCCATTATAAAAATACATGGGATAGGAAAAAATTCATAGGTTATATAGTAGAAATGATACAAAGAAATGTCTAAATTGACTAAAAGCCTAGGAAGGATTTGAATATGGTAAAAAAAAAAAAAAAAACTTCTATTTTACTAAGTGAAGATAGTGAAAATGATTTTGTAAAAATCCTCTCAAAATTTTCTTCATTAATCAGAAGAGATTTTTGTAGAAAAATATTTTTAGATGAACACTAAAAAGAGATAAAATATGTTTTATCAAAAATAAAACTCTGCAATATCTACAAATACACAGATTTCATGAAATTATATCAAAAATACTTTTGGATGCTAAAACCAGAAAGTTTGCCTCACTGGAAAGAACAATTTTTCCATAAACTCCCAAATCCATGGGGATGAAATATGTGAAAAATAGTATCCAGAACACCAACAAAAAATTGGTAGTTCTGATTTTCTTGGATTAAGAATAAGTCTCGGTTATAAAATAATGATCGAACACTGTTTGCAAAAAAAAAGCCCAAAAATAGATAAAAAATCAATTGTATAAATCAATTGAAGGAAATGCCTACTTCCTAAAAGAAAATTAGGAAATTGGATGTGAATAATCATATCACAGACGTAGAAAAAAACACTTTAAAATTAAAAAGTGAAAATTTGAAAATAAAAGAATATTTCCAAAAAAGAAATATGTTAGAAAATTTAAAAAGAAAAATTTCAGAAAACAATTATTGAAAAATTGTACTTGTTATTTTTGTAATAAAAATGGTCATATTACACCTAATTGTCCAAAAAGGAACAATAAGGAATTCAAATTTCTATAAGAAAACAACCTAAAAATTTGTTTAAGAGAAAAAATAGATTCAGATGAAGAAATTTTATATAAATTAGAATCTGTTTTTCTTCGGATGCTTTAGAAAAAAAGTGAAGAATTCATTTTCATAATGTTGGAAACAAATCCTACTAATGAAAATTTGGAAATCATTGAGTCAGTCCCTGAAAACGAATTAAGTCAAACTTATTTAGGAGATATAATCAAATAAGAGATGAATATTGAAAATGATAAATTAATCAAATACAAAAGTCTAAAAATAGATGACTCATATATAAAATCTAAGTTTAAACCTTGGTAAGCCCAACACTTCGAAAGATGTAAAAGAATAACAGAGACAATGTCCTCCTCTAATGGGCAAGTTGAAATAAAAATTTTTGATAAAGAAAAAATTAGGAGACTTAAACAAAAGTATTCTAAAGTAAAATTCATTCACATTGTTATAATCCAAATAGAAATTAAACATTATTTAGACTCAGAGTGGACTCACCAATGCTATGTGTAGTCCAAGATAAGAGATTTTATAACCCTGTTCAATTGTTAATAGAGGGAATAGAATCAAATCTTGTTTCTGGAGAAATCCTCTTCAAAGTCAAACCAAACTATTTTATGTTTATAAATGATAAAAAAATCTAAGACACATTAACACTGAGAATTCAAACTCAGAATATCAAGATGGATAGTAATGCAAATGATCTAAAAATATATTGAAAAGTTGTTCATCAATTAACTAATGACACTAAAGTCAAGACAAATAAAGTTAACTTTGGTATGGTTGAATTATATGAACCCAAGTCTTTTGATACTGAAATCAAACTAAGATTAATTGATATAAAAGATTTGAGAATACCTAGGGATCAACCCGAATACTCTTGTAGATCAATTGAATTTCAAGTATCAAGTAATGCACTCTACTTCAGAGATAACAGATTATCCGTAAGTAGAAAATCATTCAAAATAAACAACTTCAAAACACCGAAGAATGGTCCTCAAGATCAAGTAGCTTTGACAAAGAAACTGAATTAAGAAGAATCCAAGTTCCAACTCTTCTTGAAAGTTATTCTAATGAAGAAGAAAAAGATCTATTATTTTTTAACAACTAATTATAGATTTAGAAATAATATTTTTTTATAACCAAAATAAGATAATATATTGTTATATTGAAATCACATTTAAATTTGAAGGCTAAAAACTACATATCCTATATGCAGTTGTATACATTAGAGATACAACTGCGGTATGCCAACCAAATGCCATACCTAAAGAATATTGGTTACAGATGAAAAATCCTGCCTTAGCAAAAAATGCTAATAACACCACATTTTTAATGGATTTCAAAACAAAGGACATTGTATTCTCAATAAAAATAACTGAAGGTAAAAAGACCTTTTAGAATTCCAAAAATATTGTGT
Organism: Vitellaria paradoxa; assembly: GCA_019916065.1. Classification (NCBI taxonomy): domain Eukaryota; kingdom Viridiplantae; phylum Streptophyta; class Magnoliopsida; order Ericales; family Sapotaceae; genus Vitellaria; species Vitellaria paradoxa. Next base: position 66,706,471 of record CM034233.1, on the reverse strand, counting down.
TTTCCTTTAATGCATGGAGATATACTTTTAGGAAATAATTTCCTGACTTAATATTATCCTATAAGTGTATCTCATGATTATGTAACCATGACCGATAGACAAATTAAAATCAATTGATGAATTGCATTGGGTTTATAACAAATTAAGCCCAAACTTCTCAGAAGATTATTTAATGCTATGGGAAAAAGCTCCCAGATATTGTCATCTAAAACTAAAAGATGAATAGAAAATTATTCGAGTAAAACCTATGGTCTATACCAAATAAGATATAAACGAATTTCAAGTTCAAATAAAAGAACTGTTGGATAAAAGACTTACAAAATCAACTAAAAGTCAACACTTCAGTCCAACTTTTCTTATAATGAATCATAGTGAAAGAAAAATAGGAAAAGTTAGGATGGTCATCAAGCACAAAAATTGAATGAAAATCTGATCTTTGATGGATATTTTATACCTAGAAAAGATGTTTTAGTAACTCAAACCAAATGTGCTAAAATATTTAGTAAGTTTCATTGTAAATCAGATTTTTAACAAATCAAGCTTATAGAAGAGTCAAAACTATTGACTACTTTCTCCACTCCATATGGCCATTACCAATTGACAGTTTGCCATTTGAATATGTAATGCACCATAAATAATCCAAAGATAGATGAACAATATCTATAAAGATATTAAACACTTCTGTCTACTTTATATAGATGATGTATTGATTTTTTCTAAAAACAGGAAAGAACATAATTATCACTTGGATATAGTTTGTTGAAAAGTTCTTGATAATGGAATAATTCTCAGTCCAAAAAAGATTGAGACATAAAAAGAATAAATTAATTATTTGAGAATTGTACTCAACTAAATAGGAATTGTGTTACAATCTCACATAATCACGAAAATTAAAGAGTTTTTAGAAAAACTGGAGACTCTAAAAGACTTGTAAAGTCTTCTTGGTTTGTTAAACTATGGAAGATAGTTTGTAAAAAGTCTTTCTAAATGGGAAAAACCATTTCTTGAAAAATTAAAAAAAGCTCAAGAGACTCAAAACAATATTAATATAAAAATTTAATAGAATGAGGAAGATACAAGGAGAATAAAAGAAATCAAAATCTTGTTTAAACCTAATCTAAAGATTTATTTTCGTACAGAATCTAACCCCCTAATCCTTGAGACAGATGCCTTAGAAATGTTCTAGGGAGTAATACTAAAAGCGGTGAAAATAAAATAGAAATCTGAACAAGAAGATATTCTCAAAATTCCTAAAAACAAAAAGGTTCTGAAGAATTAATATGTGGATATAACTCGGGTAAGTTCAAACAAATGAACTTGATTACATTATTTTTGAAAATGAACTTTTGGTCAAAAAATATAGTATAAAGAGATTTCAAATCTATTTAGCTTCTGTTGAGTTTTTGATAAGAACAGACAATCAAGCGGTTAAAATTTTTTTTTAAAAAAAGTGTTGAAGATAATTTTAAAAGAATTAGGTGGTCAAATTATGTGGTCAAATTATATTTCTCAGTGTTCATTTGAAGTTGAGCATATTGGATCTACTATTTTTATAGATTATCTTAGTAGTCATCGATATGGATATTAAAGACTAACGAAAGTATTTATAATGTAGAAAGCTTCAGAAAAGCCAAATAAGGTTGAGATGTTCAGGGCAACCAGCTCTAAGAGCAAAAAGTAACAGCTAAACAAGCTGAAAATATCTTTTCTGGAAAAACATTTCAAAAAAGCTTGTCACGTGGAAGTTATGTTTAAACAATGCTAAAAAAGCCACTTGTTTTGATAGAAGAAGTATTACCTGACTTTTTCAATTCTGGTTTAGAGAAAAAACCCTTTGATCCCCTGAATAAAATATGAAAAAGTCATATTTGAGGAAAAAAATTATGAATTACGCAAAGTAATGACAGGAATGGCTTACGAGTTAAAAAAGCTTTAGATAAAATTAATAGTTTGAAAGAATTGTCAAAAAACATGATTTCAAAATTCGACTTTGAAACCTCTTTGTTCGATTATCAAAAAATTTCTGAAATCCAACAAATCATAGAAATTTGGAAATTACTAATGGTAATTCTCATTTTGAAAAAGTCAAAAGAATAAAACTTTATGAAGAGGTTAAACAAGTCTCTCGTTGAGCAGTATTTTCAATTATTGATAATATATCAATAATTAAAGGATTAAACCAATCCTTCAAGAATTTTCGGATAAAGCCAAATATGATCCTATTTTTCATACTAGAAAAATTCAGTTCGACCTTCAAGGTGATAATCAGAGGTTCGAGATAATTGATTGGGGTTTGGTCAAAAAGATTATCTTCAATTCACTAGAGGCAATAACCTATCAAGATTTTTCAGCACTGATCAAAACTATAATCAACAAAATTCCTTATGGTTTTAAAAGAAAAACCATGGCATTTGAAATTTACAGTTCTGTTGGTGGTGATATAATGGAATATTTTATAAGTTTTATTAGACCTAGAAATTAGAGAAATACTCCATTTTTGATACTTATGTTTCCTCTAATCTAGTAGGAAAAGAAGTCACTCCAAAAGAACAAATTCTGTTGCAGGTTTGGGCAAAATTAGTTTATAATGCCAATATTCTACAAATATGCCAGAAAAACATATGACAAATTATGGCAGAAGATTATTTTTATCTTCTATTTCAATAATGTTTTGAGTCACTGAAAAATAGAAAAATGAGGCATTTGACTTTTTAAACAAAATTAGTCGGATGGAAATCGATGCATCATCTGAAGTAGTAATTTATCTTGATGAAATATATAAAAAAATTTGAAGTAAAAATGGAATTAGAGGCTGTACTCTCAGCTAAGGAAGCCCTAGCAGAATAAGATTATTGGGAAAACATGGAAGAAGAGGAGTGGCACAACATTGAGAGCATGATGGAAGGTTAACAAAAGCTATACCATCATGAAGGAATAGTAGACCAACACGGAATGCTACCAAAAGAAAAAGAATAAACATTTTTAAGAGTAGGCCATGACCGATTACCCCCTTATCCAGGACACGACAAAGCTCATGTGAAGACATCTAAAGGAATCTGCTTGAACCAAAAGCAATTCCATTATTGTACTTTTTCTTTTTTAAAGTTGTTTTCTTTTTCTTTCTAGAATCTACTTTTCTTATCTGAAGTACGGGATTCAAGTTCGGAATATGAGTCTATAAATAGGACCATCTATTGTAATAGGGAGATATAGAATAATTAGAGTGTTCTCTCCCTCTCTTTAGTGTTCTTATGTAATATTAAGTGTTATTAATAAAAGTTTAGGTGTTTTCTATTTTTCTGAGTGTTTTTATTTTCCTGACCTAATCTCTCAAGCAAAGCCTAGATGGCTTTTGAGGTTGTGAATTACCAACTTCATGAAGGTCAGTAACTTATGAATAATGATATTAGAGTTTATCTTATCTATTTTGCTTCTGTTAAATCTTTTTCTATTTATGTATGTGATTTTAATGCTTCAGGAAGTCCTTTAAATGGTTTTATATGATCTGTATTTAATATTAATAGATTTATCTATTAATCATGAAATAGATCAATAAACTAAAAATATCATAAACCTAAAAACTAGAATATTAGGCAGTATTTGTAGATTTAAAAGTGTGTTTTCTAATTAGTAAAAACTATTAGGGTGTTTTGTAAATAGTTATGTGGTCCTAAGTAGTCCCCAGGGGTTATCTTGTGATTTTTAAAACTTGTGGGGCTATAGGGGGTCTAAGTGAAACCAAATTCATAGTTTAGGGGGTAAAAGTGAAACTAACTCTAACCATATAGACGGGGTCATTGTTAGTTGCTAGATTATATAGTATAAAAATCAAATTTGTTTTATATTTTAATGATAGTTTTATCACATAAATAAAAATAAATAAAAAATAGCTTGAGAAATTATTAATATCAAGCTATATTTTTGCAATTTTGCATGTGTAATCATTTTGTCTTTCCATGCAAAAAGCTAGAAAGTAACACATATATTTTTATTATATTAATAGAGGCAATGCATGATGTCACATAACTAGTACTTGTCTGTGAGTAAAGGTACAGAAATATAATTTGATGTGTAAATATCTCAAATTTCAATTTATAAAGCAAATCTATATAAAAAAAGCGTAAAAATAACTTGTAAAAATAAAAAATTACTAATAAAAAGAGATTAACATATTCATATAGTACTTTTAATAAATCTATAAAAATTTATTATTTATTTAAAACTGGTAATTACCTATGCCTAAAAGTACATAAATATAATTTGACGTATATATAGCTCAATTTTGAATTTACAAAGTATACCTATATGAAAAAGTGTAAAAATAACCTGTAAAAATAAAATAACTAATCAAAAGAGATTAAGGTATTCATACAGTATTTAATAAATGTAAAAAATTTTATTATTTATTGAAAAATATTATCACATTTTTTAAATATTAATTTAAATCTTTTGCATATTTATTAAAAATATTATCATTTTTCAAAATATTAGCATAAAATATTTTATATAAATAGTATTCAAAATATATGAAAAAAGTGAGAGAAAAAAATAATCCTACTCATTTAGCAAATCCAACAGTTAAAAATATCTCAAATTCAAAATTTTAAACTTCCTTATTATATTAATGATACAAAAAGTGTAAAAGTGCATATTTTTTAAATTTAAGTTTTAAGCACATTAAATTTAAAATTTAATTGAAATATTTATTTTTAATAAAATTTTAAAGAAAAATAAAGTTTAAATATATTTTTTTAAAATAAAAAAATTTAGTTAATTTTGTATTATATATATCCATACATTGTTTAATGTACACTTTCATTATTTATTACAAATATTATCATATTTTTTAAAATATTAATTTAAAAACTTTTATATATAAAAACTATTCAAAAAAATATATGGGAAGAGCGAGAGATTATGTTTTCATGTGATGTGACTAAAAAGACAACTAAAGTAGAGAAGGAAATAAGTAATCCTGGCCATCGAATAAATTTAACAGTTTAAAATATATGAATATCAAATTAACAAGTAATATTACTGTATATATATACATGTCATTTGTAAATAATACTAGCAATTGCTTGTGCCTGAAAGTAAAGAAATATAATTTGACGTATAAATAACTCAAATTTAAATTTATAAAGCAAATTTACATAAAAAAGTGTAAAAATAACCTATAAAAATAAAAATTATTAATTAAAAGAGATTAAGATATAGAATTTTATTGTTTATTATAAATATTATCACATTTTTAAAATATTAATTTAAAATCTTTTATTTAAAAAGTATTTCAAAAAATATAGGAAGAGTGAGAGAAAAAATAATTCTGGCCATTTAGCAAATTTAACGATTAAAAATATCTTAAATTCAAAATTTTAAACTCCCTTATTATATAAATAACACATAGTGTAAAAATTGTATAGATTTAGAATTTAAGTTTTAATCACATTAAAATTGAAATTTTAATTTAAATGTTTATTTTTAATAAAATTTTTAAAAATTTAAAATTTAAATATACTTTTTTAAATAAAAAATTTAGTTAACTTTGTTTAATAAGTATCCATATATTATTTAATAATAATTTGCATAATTTTACAAAATAAAATATATATATATTTTTTTGAATTTCAAATTTCAAAGGATGTATTATACTATATAATAAATGATGATTTGATAAAATTTTAGTGATGATTAGGACAAATGTCAAATCAAATGATGTGTTTTATTATATAGATAAGTAAAAAGAAAAAAGTTGTAACAGTCGGTTGTTGATCTAACAGTGGTGAAACTTTGATGATGTAAGATAAATATCAAAAAAATAATTAATTCTCTATTTATTTAAAAAATAACTAGTTCTTTATTTAAGGAATTGTATTTTTATGTGATGTGATTGAAAAGGTAACTAGAGTGGAGAGAGAAATAAGTAATCCTGATCATTGAATAAATCTAATGGTTAAAAATATATAAATGTCAAATCAATAAGTTATATTATTATATAAATACACATGTCATTTGTATATAATATAGGTAAAAAGAAAAAGTTGTGATAGTCGGTTGTTGATCTAACAGTAGTAAAGTTTTGATGACGTAAGACAAATGTCAAAAAAATAATTATTTCTTTATTTAGAATAATATAATTTATATAATTTACAAAATATAATGTACAAATATATATATATATATATATATATATATATATATATATTTGCATATATAAGGTTTGAATTTCAAATTTCAAAAGACTGATGCTCTCTATTTATTTAAAAAATAATTAATTCTCTGTTTAGAAAATATAATTTATATAATTTTACAAAATATAATATACAAATATATATATATATATATATATATATATATATATATATATATATATATATATATGTATGAATATATAAGGATTGAATTTCAAATTTCAAAACACTGATACTCTCTATCCCCCATTAGGCCCCTTCCTTTCAACATCGTGCATCCACGTGGGACAAATGTCAAATTAGTTGAGTGAATTTGTTGTATAGATATAAGTATATATATGGTATGATGTTCAAATTTCAAAAGATTGACATTCTCTATCCCCCACATGCCGCACCCAACACCGAGTATCCAAATAGAGCAAATGTCAAATTAATTGAGTGAATCTGTTACATAGATGATACAAAGAGTGCAAAAATGTATACATTTAAAATTTAAGTTTTAAGTAGATTATAATTGAAATTTTAATTTAAGTGCAAATTTTTAATAAAATTTAATAGAAAATTAAAGTTTAAATATTTTTTTAAATAAAAAAATTTAATTGACTTTGTCTAATAGCTATATATTGTTTAATGTACAAATTTATTATTTATTACAAATATTATTACATTTTAAAATATTAATTTAAATATATATATATATATATATATATAAAGTAATTCAAAAAATACACGGAGAGTAAGGAATTATGTTTTCATGTGATGTGATTGAAAAGATAACTAAAGTATAGAGAAAAATAAGTAATCCCAATTATTAAATAAATCTAACTATTGAAAATAAACAAGTGTTAAATTAATAAGTTGTTGTATAGATACATGTGTTATTTGTAGATAGTATAGGTAGAAAGGAAAAACTGTGACAATCGGTTGTTGATATAACAACAGCAAAGTTTTGATGATGTAGAACAAATGTTAAAAAATTAATTAATTCTCTATTTATTTAAAAAATAATTAATTTTATATTTAGAAAAATATAATTTATATAATTTAACAAAATATAATATACAAGTATTTATATTATTATATATAAAGTTTGAATTTCAAATTTTAAAAGACTGATACTCTCCATCCCTCTTGACCTACTTAACGCTGAGTATCCACGTAGATCAAATGTTAAATCAATTGAACGAATTTGTTATATATATATATATATATATATATAAGATTTGAATTTCAAATTTCTAAAGATTGACACTTTCTATTTTAACAAAATATAATATACAAGTATTTATATTATTATATATAAAGTTTGAATTTCAAATTTTAAAAGACTGATACTCTCCATCCCTCTTGACCTACTTAACGCTGAGTATCCACGTAGATCAAATGTTAAATCAATTGAACGAATTTGTTATATATATATATATATATATATAAGATTTGAATTTCAAATTTCTAAAGATTGACACTTTCTATCTCCTTCGGCCCTCAAGCAACCCCCTCTCAACGTTGAGCATCCACATAAAACAAATATCAAATCAATTGAGTGAGTTTGTTACATAGATTGTATTGTCTTAATTGCAATTCTAACAAAATTGCTCAGAAAATACTATTATGTTATCATAAATAAATTCTATCCTCAGTGTTTATAACTAAAAGTATGATTATTTAAAAAGGAATTAATTTATTTAATTTTCGTTAAAATTAGCAGATGCGAGAAAAAAGTCTCAAATTTAATTTAATTATTTATAATTGTAGTTCATCCTAAATTAATTTCAATTTAGTTAATTAGAGTTGGAATTTTAGGACCTGTTTGGTAAATTTATCAGTTTTCAATTTTTATATTTAGTTTTTATGTTCAATTTTTAGTTTTTGTATTTAGTTTTTTTATTTTTAATTTTCTTTTAATTTTTAATTTTCATTTTCATATTAGGAAAAGAAAACAAAAATTTTAAAGTGCATTTGGTAACAATTGTCGTTAGTTGATAATTATATTAGTTAATTAATTAAATTCATTAAATTTAATTATTTTGATTATATTTGTTAAAAATAATTTAATATAATAAAAATAAAATATATTAAACATAATTTATTAAATTATTTTTAAAAGTATTTTAATAAATAGATTTTTATGTTAATTAAATTAATTAACTTAAACTAATTCGATTAAATCAATTAATTACATTTTTTATTCATAATAATTTAATTCAATAAAAATAAAATATATTAAATTTTAATTATATTATTTATTAAAAATAATAAAATAAATATATTTTTTCAATTAATTTAATTAATTAAATTTAATTATAATTAATTATTAATTAGTCAATGAATTATATTTAAATATAATTTAATTTATTTTAAATTAATTATTGAGAAAATTAATTATTAATTAAGGTATATTTAATATATTGTTATATATTTAATATATAATTTCATATATTAAAGTAATTATTGATAAAATTAATTATTAATTATAATATGTTTAATATATAATCTAATATGTTAATTTAATATATTACTTTCAATAAAAAATATATTTAAAATAATTTAATAAAATATTTTTAATTAATTTAATTATAATTAATTTAATTTGATTAATTATTATTTAAAATTTATTATAATATATAATTTATTATATTAAATTAATTATTGATTACATTATATTTATTATATAATTTAATATATTAATATAACATACATAAAATAATATATATATTTATATTGGTAGTTATCAAAAGTGGGTAGAGAGGTGACAGTTATTAGCGGTGATTGGAAGTAGATGAGGGTGGTGGTGGCAGTAGTCAATGATAATCGAATTTTGGTGACGATTAATAGATGATGGTGGTTGATTATGAGTGATAGTTGCGATTGACAGTGATTATAGAAGAAAATGAAAACTGAAATAAAAACTTGAAAAAATATTTTTTCACGTTTTCTAAATTTTAAAAAATTTTGAAAATAATTTTCATTTTTTTGAAACTAAAAACTGAAAATAAATTTGCCAAACAAGTTTTCATGTTCAATTTTCAAAAAAATAAAAATAATAATAGAAAAACAAAAATAAAATCATTACCAAACGAGCCCTTAATTTTTCATTTACTGAGCAAATTAATGGGCTGTCCGGCTCACCAACAAAAACAAAAAAACAAAAAATTTAATTTTTACTATTTTCTTAATTTTTTCAAACTTTCTCTTATTTTTATTATTTTTTAATTGTTATAAATTTTTACCATATACTCAATTAATTATTAAAGTGTCACGAAGTAGTTTGTGGTACAAAATTGTATTTTTTTTTAATTTTTTGTGGTGCCAAATGGCTCATAAAAGAGTTAGTTTTAAAAAATTATAAAAATTAATTTCTGTAACGAAGAAGGGTCAAATTACAATAATTATGATGATTAGCAAATAAGGTTACGTTAACCGAACCGAACATGGTTTTTTTTTTTTTTTTAAATCATGTATTTTCCAGTTTTATGATCAAACATTTGCGTTGGCAGCTCCGAACGTAGTGTGTTTGGAGAAATAAAAATTTAAGTTAAAATGAGATAAATTGTAATTTTATGATTTGTATAATAAGGTAAAAAATAAAAATTTTCGGAGGTTTTTCAAAATTTTCAAGAATTTAGAGTTAATCAAACGGGGTCTTGTAAATAATTATAATTATAAAGGTTAAGTAGGTAATTATGCAACTCAATCATCCGATGGCTCAACAGCAATTAATTCATTTTCCAAGTCTATTTCCCCCTTCAACGAATCTAACGAGTAAAAAAATAAAAAATAAAAAAGGTCAGTTTTGTCAAATGAACATAAAGGCAGAATCACACGTGTGGTTTAAAGAGCTCCAGGATTTGGCCACGTGTTGGTACTGTACTGCCAGCCAGAGAAGAAGCACAGCTGAAAACACAAAGCGAGAGACAAAAGAGCCAAACCGGATATTAGAGTGGAGGGAGAGATTACGAATGAGGGGCGAGCGCAGGGATCGATGACGTGGCAAAACATTTTTGAAATCCCGCCCAAACCCGGACGCCAATCCTTTCTGATTCAATTTTAATTTTCCCCAAAGCCCTTCTTATCTCTCTGCCCTTCCCGTCTCTCTTCCACACACTTCACCGCAAGGCAAATCCTCTCTCTATTTTCAGTAGCCGCGTCTCCTTATCTCAGAAGCTCTCCAACCCTAAGGTAACTCGGCGCTAACTCAGTCGGAGTCAGGTCGATTTCCGCCGATTCCGAGCGATTCTAACCGGTTCTGATCCTTTTTCTCGCAGGTTTCGCCATGAAAGGAGGTAGATCGAAAGCCGAGACCAAGAAAACGGATACCAAGTAAGTCGTGTTTGTTTTGGTTATCAATTTTACGGAGAATTTGTTGTGGTTATGGCGGTTTTTAGATCTGTGATAGCTTATGCATATGTTGATGGTTTTGTTGTGTGAATCAACGATGAAGATCGATTGTTCTTCGTACTTTATTGTTAGGCTCTCCGTGAAGAAGAAAGGCGCCGGAACCGAGAAAGCAAGCAAAAAGCCGGCTGCGAAGGGGAAGGCTGCTAAGGATCCTAACAAACCAAAGAGGCCTGCCAGTGCCTTCTTCGTTTTCATGTATTTTCTCTCCCACTTTGAAAAGTAGTAGTTAGATCTGTGTACCCTCTGGAAAACCATTCTTTGATCAATTTAGAGCTTATATACGTGTGTGTGCACGCATTGAAATTTAGGGAGGAGTTCAGGAAGCAGTACAAAGAGAAACATCCTAACAACAAATCGGTTGCTGTTGTAAGTTTTTTCACATCCTTGGATTTGCAGAATTCTATCTCATTTGTTGAATATTATTAGTGAAAATTGTTTGTATTGATAGTGATCAATTTTGATCAGGTTGGCAAGGCTGGTGGAGATAAATGGAAATCAATGTCAGAAGCTGTAAGTAATCCAATGTAAACACAATGATTTGTTTTCTTCTATAAGCAAATATACTTATTGATGATTGTTATCATATTTTTTATTCTGAAAACTAGGAGAAAGCGCCCTATGTGGCAAAGGCAGAGAAAAGGAAGACTGAATACAATAAAAACATGGAAGCTTATAATAAGAGAGGGGTAATTTAAAATTGTTCCTTTTTTTTTTTAAAGATTCCCTATTATTTTATTGCTTTTGGATGGGTTTTTGATCATTTTCTATGATGGTTAATTTCAATCAATAACAATAGGCGGAGGGACCAGCTGAGGAAGAAGAGTCTGACAAGTCAAGGTCAGAGGTGAACGATGAGGATGAGGACGACGATGATGAGGAAGGAGAGGTGCTTATAGATTAGATTTCAACTAATCTGAAAGTTATTTTGCTGTTGGTGTTTAATTATTAATTTAATTAAAAATTATTATTATGAGAATGACGAGTTTTCTTCTTCTTGCAGGAAGAAGATGATGACTAAGGTGGAAGGCAGTGGGTGGAGTATGTGGTGAAGGTTGGGTTAAGTTGTGTATGATTTTTCTACGATATCATGGCTTTGTCATTTTGGCTTTAGTTCATTTTGATAAATAGTTGTTTCATCTCTTTTATTTTTAAATCTTTTTTTTTGTGGGGGGGGGGGGTAGATTGAAAAGAAATTAGTTTCAGGAACCCCTGAAGCTAGCTCATATATGACTTTGTACCTTGATGTTCTTGAATGCTCAATGGTTAAGTTAGGTTTTCATATCGTTCGTATTCATGCTTTTTTCCCCTTGGCAGTATTTTTCATTGATTCCTCTTTTGATAATTGTTTGATTGAAAGTGTATTGTGTTGATTTTCTACACTGAAGTCTGTTCATTGAGAGAACAAAAATCTACAGTTATATAATTTGATAAAAATTATAAGATTTGTAATTTGTACAGTAAGAAAAAAATTAATTTTTAAAGATTTTTAGTATTTTTAATGATTTTTAAAAAGCTTCAATCTGACATTGGGTGGTTGTACTGAAATTTCTATGTTCAATCTGACTTTCATATAATTGTTTAATGGTAAATTGAATGCCATGTGTAATGAGAAAATCCCAGGGTACAGGTCTCTTTTTTGTTGTGACTGCTTTAATGATATTTTCCCCATTGGTTTTATCTCATACGTTTATAGAACTTCTGGGAGCTTAGACGATATTATCCCATTTGTTTTTTGTTTATACCTTATAGAACTACTGGAAAATTTGCCATCGGATAAAATTGTAACAATGGCTGCGTTTGGTGTTCAAAATTTTGTTGAAAATTTCTGAAAATCTTTATAAATCTCAGTTAACTTTATATTACATCAACTTTTTCCTCTCATTGCACGCATTACGAATTCTCCTCAAATTACAATTTATCTCAATTTATTTCATTTTTTCTTATTCCAAACAAACCCAATATCTAGTTATCCTGAATTTGTCTCCGATTACTTTCTTATTGATTGGTTGTAATATTTTAATTTGACTGTAGTTGCATGTTAAGGGTGTTTGGTATTGAGTTGAAAAGGGTTGTCTCGAACATGGTTTTAGAGGATAAATAATTCTAGTTTTAAATACGGTGTTGGCAGGTATATTGGCATAAAATATCTTATATATTTTGGGTCAAAACGATGAATTTGGTAGACGCGTGGTGTTGGCCTGTAGTCTTATCTTGATTCTCAAATTAGCCATGGTGTAATAAGACTGTTTCCTTTTGTCTGGAGTGTGGGCATCAACTTTGAATAAATGAAAGCTTTGCTGAAAATCTCTCAACCAACCAACTTGAAAGCACCATTCACTTTATGCGTATTCATTTTACTCGGTGAGATATTTGTTTGGTGTATTGATCGTTTGGTTTTTGTTACGTCTTTATCTCTTTTATTATTGGGGTTGTCTTTTCTTTTATTATTGGGGTTGTCTAACGTGATGCTTGTTGAATTGTCCGCTAGCCATGTGAAGGGAAATTCTCTAATCCTACGAGATTAATTTCTTTTATTTTAAACAACGATTCATTCTTGAACTCGTTATTCTTCAACCACGACTATGAACTTGTACCAGTCTCCTGTTCATTGTCTTAATTATTTTTTTAATTTATTTAGTGGTTTTTTAGTATGTTATTTATATTAATTAAAAAAATAAAAATAAAAAATTTTCAAATAAGAAAATTGATATACGTATCCCTTTTTTTTTAAATAAAAAAAAAGCTTTTTCATCATTTTTTCAAACTTTGGTAAATGTGAATCTGTTTCAAAGTCATCCTTTTAGGAATAAGAATTTTCAATTATGTACCATAATTTATAACATATTTAGCCCTAGTAGGGGTTTCCTCTCACCTTACTCCGATCTACTTTCTCAACTATACGGCTACTGAACTGTTCAACAATTTTTACTACAATATTCTGAAATTCTTAAAAACACATGCAAGTTAAAAAATAATTCAATTATTAGCAAACTATCAATAAGAATCAGTGCCATGTAAGGCTTTGCTTTTGTGATTCATTTCACCGCTTCTAAAGCTTCGTCTGGCCACAAAAAAGTATTTTTTTAATTCATAGTTTTATTTTTGTTTTATATGTTTTTTAATCAAAATTTAATTTTTTTTAGAAGTTATAGTTTTGTAAGTGTATTAATCACATTTGAAAAAATAAAAAATTTATGTTTGTTTTGATAAAAAGTAGAAAAAAATTAATTTTTTAATAATTCTTTTTTTCAAATAAGTATTTTTTATTTAAATCATCGTGAATTTTTTTATTATTTTTTGTGAATGCTTTTAATGCTCTAGATTTTAACTTTTAAAAGAAAATTCAAGTGTTGGTAAAAAAAAAAAAATCATGTAAAGACAAAATTAAAGTTAAAGAATAAAAATTAAAATGTTATTTTGTATATTTGTTTTGAGTTTATTTTATTTTTTATTCTTTTAATTTAGAAAATAAAAAAAATTTAAAATGTATTTTTGGTTATTTGTATTTTTACAATTTGTTTTAAAAAAATAGAAAATAGATTTATACATAAAATGTAAAATGATAAAAAATTATTTTGAATGTTTTTAATTTAAAATAAAGAAAATTTTAAAATAAAGAAAATAAAAAATGTTAAATTAAATATGATTTTTATTTTTTTATTTTGAAAATTTTAAAATATAAAACACAAAATAGAAAATGAAAATAGAAAATAAAAAATAAAAATACAAAACAAATGGCATTTATTGTTTATTATAACCAAATTAATTTAGGTGTTTTTGAAGGGGTAAAAAGTAAAAAAAATAAGATAAGTTATAAATTTGTAATTTTTGCGATGAAATAAAAAATGAATAAGAATTTTTAAAATATTTTAGAGATTTTTAAAAAATTTTTAAAAGTTTATAGAAATCAAAACGGAATTTCTAATTCTAACCATGTTAGAGGCTGTTCTTTCCATGGCTCATCGATTTTAATAATTACCTCATAGAATATTTGCGCCCGAATTCATCCACGAACCTGTATCCTGCCGTTTCATACAAATACATTATTATTTGTCCCAGTTCATAATGCTCAAACAATTGCAATAACTTCGACCATGATTTTCTGCTAACCAAATCTCAACAATCAATCATTTAGCAAATTTTCTAAAATCAAATTCCCCAGACTAGAAAGGATTTAGAGAATTGATATCGATTTTAATGTTAACTTAGAAATTATGAGATTGGGGTCATTGGATAAAAATTTAACTATTTAAATGCATTTACATTTTTTTAAGATTAAAAATAAGTAAATGTAGGCGGATTATTAATTTTTGATTCAACAGTCTTCGATCTCGATGTTATCAAATTGATATTAAAATCAATGTCAATCTTTCCCTTTATAGCTAGAAATCTTCAAACTTAACTCAAAACCAAGCTCATCATCAAATTGATATCAAAATCAATGCCAACCTTTCTCTTTATAGTTAGAAATCTTCGAACTTGACTCAAAACCAAGCAAAATAAGTTTAGTCACATTACATTCTATGAACACAATAGTTTCGGCTATCCTATCACATCTTTTGCAATTACCTATAATTCTCTCACCCATTCTAACTAGTGAATCACCCACAAGCAAAATACCATGCAAAATTTTTCACAAAAAGAATTTTTATTTGTCAAGTACTTTTAATTTCCATAATTTAATTCATTAATTTTCTGAGTTCCTTATATTTGCCTCTTAGTTCTCAAAACCCTTCTCGACACAAACAAATAAATCGACTTCACATATAAATTATCATCTTTAATTAAACTTTAAATCCAATCCTCCCAACAAACTATAAATATTTAGGATCTCCTTAATATCTTCTAGAAAAAAAACTATCTTAATAAATGTTATTTTTACTTTCTACTTTGAAGAAATGACTAATTTTTATGATCAAAACTCTACTTTTAGAATTTTCATTCATATTAGGGATTAACCATTCGAGAATCCATTTTCATTTAAGAGTATTCAAATTCAAACTAGAGCCAATTTTGCATTTAGCCTCCCCCTTAAGCAATAAATTTTTATCCCATAATGCCCTTTTCCGTCTCCATGATCCTAAAGAGAATTTTCATTTCCAAAAATTTTTTATTTAAATAGTATTTGGCAAGACGAACTTTAGCAATTAAAAAATCAAAATTCTTTAAAATCCTCTAGGCAACCTTAGTCAAAATATGTTTATTGAAAGAGTAAAAGTCCATGAACTTCAAACTATCCAAACAAATGGGCTAACATAAATTTTCTCATTTTTATCCAAGTTTGTAAAGATTTTTTTTTTAAAAGAGCAATTATATCACTTCAAATTACATATAATAATAGATAACTAAAAAATGGTAGTTTTATAATTTCACTTAATAAAAAAAGTATAATAAAGTGCAAAATATCACTTGTGAAGTATAAATTGGTAATCTTTTCTTATTTAAAGTGGGGGTAGTTTCAATCCTTCAATATGTATAAGGGCATTTTAAAACTATAAACAAGTGAAAAAATTATAACCTCTTCTAATGACAAATCTTTAATGGTAGGAATTATTTTTGCACACATTTTAAAATAAGAAAAAATTAGTGTAAATTCTAGAACGGTTGTCTCATATCCAATGAACTATTGGATAACGTTTTTATTTTTTAAGTTTATTTTAAAAATTTTTGAAATTAAAAAAATTTATATATGATCACATTTTTATAGCCATAAATTTTGAAAAATAATTTTCAAAAATTTAAAATTATGAAAATAAAAAAAGTGCTTTTACTTGTTTTCAAAATTTTATTTTTCTATTTTGTCATTCACTATTATAAAACCACTAATCCTTCGTGTTACTAAAAAATATTGCTATTCCTCCCTAAACTCGTTGTCAAACTTGATTTGTTTCTTGCCTTCACAAAAGTTTGACAGAGAGCACTTATCTTGGGGTGGGCTTACTAGTTAGATGCTTTCAGTAGTTATTCGTTTCGCACTTGGCTACCAACGTTTACTTGGGTTGTTTTTTAATCAATATAACAACTTTGGTTTGATATGAATTTGGATCATAAAATGACTATTTTACCTTACCTTTGGGCCTATTTTTAACCTAAATTCACATTTTACGCACCTTAAAAAATTAAAAATATTCCTTAACAAATTACATATTAAATTAATAAATTTTGGATCAATTTAAACGTTAATAGTAAAATAGTTATGTAGCCTTAGATTTGTTTTATGCCCAGATTTATATTATGGGCATCTCAAAAAGGATTGAAAAAGTATTTCTTGATGAGTTTATTTGGATCGATATGAACTTGAGCTGTAAAATGACTATTATACCCTTTGTTTATTTTATGACTAAGACTTGTATTATGAGTTTCTTTCTTTCAAATTGAAAATGAATGTTCTATTCTTAACCTCGTTTTATTCATATTTACATTTTGGACTTCCCAAAATGCTTTGAATTATTACTTGATATGTTTTACATCAGTTAAGTAAATCTTGGATCAATCTGAACACATGCCTAAAACTGATTGATTTACTTTAGGTTTATTTTCGGCCCACATTTGTATTCTAGGATTTTTATAACATTTCTCAGCATATTTTTGTATCTGTTAAACAAATTTCAATCTAATCTAACTTTGAAAAAAGAAAAAAAGAAAAAAAACTGTTTTACCTATACATCTGTTTTCCCCCATTTGTATTACGAGCTTCCCAAAAAATTATATCTATAAAACGAACGTGCTATATATATATACATACATACTAGTGAATAACTGGTGCCGACGACACTTTTTAACTAAAATTAAATATGCACGCATTTGAAATTAAAATATATTAGCGTATTTTCCATTTTTAAAAAATCAAAAATAAATTCCCTTTTTATTGTATTTTTCTCCTAAGAAAACCTAAAGCATAATTTGAAAGTTTTCAACTAAACACTCAATACAAACTTGAAGTCCAATATCATCATCACATTTATATTTCAAACAAAAGATTGAAGAATCAAACAACCCAATTAAATTAAATAGCTGAACCCCTAAGATACCATATGCCAGAGGAAGAGCAGAGTCCACAAATGGTAATAGAAGCTGCATATAGTGTTGGAAAATAATTAATTGTGGGCCAAATATGTTATTTGTGTGTTATAGGTTATCATAAAGGTTAAGCCCATTTAAAGTGATCTGATAAAGTTTTAAGGTTTTGGGCTTTATAACGTCTCAATTTTGTATGGGCCTTTAATGTGTAGATACCTAAACCCATATTTCCATTTTATGATGGGCCGAATAGAAGTAGGGTTTTTACAGTTATTATAAATAGGTTATGGTCCCCAGGTCATACGAAAGGGTTTTCTAATCAATCTGACATCCCATCATCATCATAAGAGAGAATTAGGAAAAGAAACCTACGTATAGACTTGGAAGATCAAAAATCACGAGATTGCAACAAGGGATTCAGGTACGCTTCCGCATTAATTTATTTTCTCGATGATGCAAAGTGAAATTAAATTTAACAAGTGGTATCAGAGCCTACTCATGTTGAATCATTGAGAAATTTTATTTGGATTCAGATTTGATAATTAGGGTTTAAAACTTTGGAATTAAATTTTTTATTTTTAGATTCTGGTTTCAATTGGTGTATATTTTTGATCTGTTCGTACACATCTTTTGATTTTCTTTTATGCCATTGGTATACAAATATTTTGATTTGTTTGTATACAAATGGATTCAGTGGATTCAATGTTCGTATATTTTTTTTTCGGTTCATTCGGCCGCCGCCGCCATAGATATATATATGTGCGTGTGTGTGTTTGTTTCTTTAAATTCACGCTGGAAAGTTGCATGGACCTTCAATGGGCATGAATTTGTCTTTTAGCTAATTTGTTTTCTAATGAATCTTAAATGGCCATTGATTTTGTCTTTTAGTTATTGAATGCATCTGTGAAAGGTTTTGGCAATTTTGTGGATTCAAACGAAAATCAGTTATTTGAGTCGATGCCTGCACGCGAGTTGCAATTTCAGACTTTTCCGAATATATATGTTTTATACATATGTATAGAATTAAAAAAAAGGCGTTGACTTTTCCATTTGCAACTTTACAAACCTGCACAGATTCATGAACATTTATGAATGTATGCTTTTGGTGAATTTTTTCTGAATGCTTAAATCGTCACCAAGTCCAACGTTAAATTTTCGGCGATGGCTCATTCAAGTTATTTTTCTTTTAATTAAAATATATATATATATATATATATATATATATATATATATATATATTGAATTATAATAATTAGGTATTAATTAAGGAATCAATTTAAATTCAAATTTTGGTATTATTAGTTTTGGGTATATAATATTCAATAATAAATTAATGGAAGCAACATGTTGCCAAAGCAACCTCTCTTGTGAAAATTATTTTATTTTGAATATTAGAAACTTGTGTGTATGTATTTATTCATGCGGGTATTGGCCGTCCCAAAAGAAGGCTAATATTTGGCAGAATTACATATACACCTGTGGTGGTAAATATGTGACAATTATTAGGTTTCCATGTGAATAGTAAGTCAATCCAAAGATATACTTATTATTTGACAGGAATTATTGTCAATGTTTGATCACTACAATAAGAGTACCGCTTACAATTAATATTACTGTCCAAAGACTTGATATTAATGTTGTGCTGGGTATCTTGAGATGGGTTTACCATTATTTGAATTTGTTGATTATTGATTATGTTTATTAATGTGAGCATGGTTTTCTTTGGTTGTTTTGTTTTTAATATAGCTAATATGTCTACTACTACCATATTTACCAATATAAATTCTATTCCCATGCTGAATGGGACAAACTTCAAGGATTGGAAAGAGAACATATTAATTGTTCTTGGCTGCATAGATCTAGACCTTGCGCTTAGGATTGAGCAACCAGTTTCTCTTACGGTTGAAAGTTCATTTGATGACAAGAGGAACTTTGAGAAGTGGGAACGCTCAAACCGCACGAGTCTTATGATTATTAAGTGTGGCATTCCAAAACCCTTTAAGGGCGCAGTATCCGAGGGGATAACTAATGCCAAGGAGTTCCTTGCCGAGATTGAAAAGCGTTTTGTTAAAAGCGATAAGGTTGAAACAAGCACGCTTTTGCAAGGCTTAATTTCAATAAAGTATAAAGGCAAAGGAAACATAAGGGAGTACATCATGGAGATGTCCAATATTGCTTCTAAACTTAAGAGATTAAAGCTTGAGCTATCTGATGACTTGCTCGTGCATTTGGTATTAATCTCACTTCCTGCACAATTCAGTCACTTTAAGGTCAGTTACAATTGCCAGAAAGAGAAATGGTCTCTAAATGAGCTCATTTCTTATTGTGTGCAAGAAGAAGAAAGGTTGAAGCAAGATAGGACTGAAAGTGCTCACTTGGCAAGCACCTCTAAAGACAAGGGCAAGAAAAGAAAGAAAGAACAAGAAGCTGCAACTAAGGGTTCAGTACAAAAGAAACAGCAGCAAAAAATTGACAGCTGCTTCTTTTGTAACAAAACTAGACATCTCAAGACGGATTGTGCCAAATATCACGCTTGGCGTGCAAAGAAAGGTACAATTCTTACTTTGGTCTATTCTGAGGTTAATTTAGCTTCAGTACCTAGAAACACTTGGTGGTTAGATTCTGGTGCTACTACTCATATACGTGTTTCTATGCAGGGTTGCCTGAGCTACCGAAAGCCAAATAATGGCAAAAGATACATTTTGTGGGAGATGACAAGTCGATGGAAGTTGATGCAATAGGCACTTTTAGGTTATTATTAGAAATTGGTTATTATTTGGATTTGAAAGACACTTTTGTTGTACCGTCTTTTAGACGGAATTTGATTTCTGTTTCTTTATTGGACAAATCTGGATATTGTTGTTCATTTGGAAACAATCAGTTTAATCTTTCGTTAAATTCAAATACTATTGGTACTGGTTCATTATGTGCATATGATAACCTATACTTGCTTGATATTATTGCATCATATAATGAAACCTTACATGTGCAATCACGTGGTACTAAATGCAAATTAAATAAAGAAAATTCAGCGTCATTATGGCACAAGCGGTTAGGTCATATCTCAAAAGATAGAATTGGGAGACTTGTGTCTGATGGCATTTTGGATTTCCTTGATTTTTCAGACTTTGATGTCTGCATTAATTGCATTAAGGGAAAACAGACCAAACTAAGAGATTAGGTGCCAACAGAACTTTAGATGTCTTACAATTGATACATACGGATATTTGTGGTTCATTCCCTACGGCTTCTTGGAATGGTCAACAATATTTTATATCATTCATAGACGATTACTCACGCTATGGGTACCTATATCTCATTCATGAGAAGTCTCAGTCACTGGACGTGTTCAAAGCTTTTAAAGTTGAGGTTGAGAATCAACTTAACAAAAGGATTAAAAGCGTCAGATCTAATCGTGGTGGTGAGTACTACGGAAGATATGACGGTTCAGGAGAACAACGTCCAGGACCATTTGCTAAATTCCTAAAGGAGTGTGGAATTGTCCCACAGTACACCATGCCAGGATCCCCTAGCATAAATGGTGTAGCTGAGAGACGAAATAGAACTTTAAAAGACATGGTAAAGAGTATGATTAGTCATTCTACCTTACTAGAATTACTCTGGGGAGAAGCACTTAAGACTGCAGCTTACATTCTTAATAGAGTACCCACTAAAGCAGCTGCCAAAACACCTTATGAGCTTTGGACAGGCAAAAAGCCTAATTTAAAGCATTTTCACATTTGGGGATGTCTAGCTGAGGCAAGGCCTTATAGGCCACATGAAAATAAATTGGACTCCAAAACAGTGGGCAGTTATTTTATTGGTTACTTTGAGCGATCAAGGGGCTACAAATTTTATTATCCGACACTTAGGTTAATTTTTGAAACGGGAACTGCAACATTTTTTGAGGATGTTGATTTTGGGGAGAGAAATAAGGTTAGAGACGTTGTTTTTGAGGAGGAATCAGTTTCGATTCCTACTATCCTTTATGATAATGTGTAGGCTTCTATACTTGTCATTGATTAAGAAGGAAATCAGGAACCTCAACAAGACAATGTTCAGCAACCTCCCATCCAGAATGAGGTAATGATTGCAGAAGAACAAAATCAACAACCTCAAGAAGTAAGGAGATCCACGAGAGAAAGGAGAAGTGCTATTTCAGATGATTATATAGTATTTCTCCAAGAACGTGAGGAAGATATTGGAATGGTGGAAGATGATCCAATTAACTTTCATCAGGCCATGCAGGGTTCTAACTCTCAACAGTGGATTGATGTCATGAATGAATAGTATAAGTTTATGTAAGATAATAAAGTTTGGGATCTTGTCCCATTACCAGAAGGTGCGAAATCCATTGGTTGTAAATGGATATTTAAAACCAAAAGGGATTCGAATGGTAATGTGGAAAGATATAAGGCTCGTCTTGTAGCAAAAGGCTTTACCCAAAAGGAGGGCATCGACTTTAAAGAGACTTTCTGTCCGGTTTCTACGAAAGACTCTTTTAGAACCATTATGGCGCTTGTTGCACATTTTGATCTTGAGTTACATCAGATGGATGTTAAAACGCGCGTTTCTAAATGGTGACATTAATGAAACGATCTATATGGTGCAACCAGAAAACATTGTGCCAGCAGACTCAAAGAATATGGTTTGCAAATTAAAGAAATCCATCTATAGACTCAAACAAGTTTCCCGTCAGTGGTACCACAAATTTCACCAAGTAATTATCTCGTTTGGTTTTGAGGTAAATGCTGTGGATGATTGTGTGTATCACAAGTTCAGTGGGAGTAAGTATATTTTACTGGTTTTATATGTTGATGACTTATTGCTTGCCACAAATGATATAGGCATGTTGCATGAAACCAAGAGATTTCTATCAAAGAATTTTGAGATGAAAGATCTTGGCGATGCATCTTTTGTATTAAGGATTCAGATACATCGAGATCGCTCTCGGGGTATTCTTGGATTATCACACAAAAGGCCTATATCGATAAGGTACTAAAAAGGTTTGGCATGTAGGATTGTAAACCAGGTGACACCCCTGTAGCTAAGGGAGACAAATTTAGTCTCAATCAATGTCCTAAGCACGACCTTGAAATTAAGAAGATGCAGAAGATTCTCTACGCATCAGCTGTTGGGAGCCTAATGTATGTTCAAGTTTGTACACATCCAAACATAGCATTCATTGTTGGAATGTTAGGCAGATATTTAAGTAATCTTGGGATGGATCATTAGAAAGCAACCAAACGAGTTTTGAGGTACTTACAGAGAACAAAGGATTACATGCTCACTTATAAGAAATTGGATCAGTTGGAGATCATTGGGTTTTCTGATTCCGATTTTGCTGGCTGCCAAGATAGTAGAAGATCCACATCAGGTTGCATCTAACTGCTGGCTGGAGGAGCTATATCCTGGAGGAATGCCAAGCAAACACTCATAGCTTTTTCTACTATGGCAGTAGAATTCATAGCTTGTTATGAGGCATCCAATCATGGAACATGGCTGCGAAATTTTGTCACTGGGCTGCGAATTTTAGATAGTGTGGAAAGACCATTGAAGTTATTTTGTGACAATAAGTCAGCTGTGCTATATTCCAACAACAACAGGAGCTCTTCGAAGTCTAAACATATAGACATCAAGTTCCTAGTTGTTAAGGAGAGAGTTCAGAGTGGTCAGGTGTCTATAGAGCATATTGGCACAAACTTCATGATTACGGATCCGCTCACTAAAGGCTTACCACCTAAGGTCTTTCATGAACACGTAGTTCATATGGGTATTGTATCATTTAATGATATGTTGGTTTAGTGGGAGTTTGTATTTGGATGCTTTTTAGTTGTAGACACATTTTATAAATTTATTTTCTGCAGAATAAGATATATGGCTTATTTACACTGAATGTATTTGTTGTGATCTCGCTAAAGAATAAGGTTGGACCAGTTAGAAATCGGCATGTTTGGATCACATTACATGTAATTTCCATGCTACACATCCATACTTGATCTATGTCGTTGATTGTATTGATATATGTGACTATTGATGGGTTTAGTTATGATACATATAACGAAATCTGCTTTAATCCTATTTTGATATAATTGATGGACCAGATTGTATAGAGATGGTTGGTAATGATAGCAAATTTTTGAGCTTATAAGGTTAATTTTATAATGCACAAACTAACATATCTGACCCAAGTGGGAGATTGTTGGAAAATAATCAATTGTGGGCCAAATATGTTATTTGTGTGCCAAATATGTTATTTGTGTATTATAGGCTATCATAAAGGTTAAGCCCATTTAAAGTGATCTGATAAAGTTTTAAGGTTTTGGGTTTTATAACATCTTAATTTTGTATGGGCCTTTAATGTGTATATACCTAAACCCATATTTCTATTTTATGATGGGCAGAATAGAAGTAGGGTTTCTACAGTTATTATAAATAGGTTATAGTCTCCAGGTCATACGAAAGAGTTTTCTAATCAATCTGACATCCCATCATCATCATAAGAGAGAATTAGGAAAAGAAACCTACGTATAGACTTGGAAAATAAAAAATCACGAGATTGCAACCATGGATTCAGGTACGCTTCTGCATTAATTTATTTTCTTGATAATGCAATGTGAAATTAAATTCAACATATAGGTGGTTCAATGGCATCTGGATCTGTGTAGTACTTAACTACCTCAGGTGGAAGCATATTTCTTATCACTGACAAGAGGAGAGAAATGACAAACAGTGTTATTAACAGAAATGCATGTGGGGGAATGCACCCTTCTCACAAATAAATCATCCTTCTCACAAAGATCAACAATCTTAGCCTTTGGTTTGCATTCTGACAGTACCAATTGCAAAGTCTCCGCACATTTTCATAAATTCTATAAATTTGGGTAATTGGCTCATCAAACCAAGCTGCCTACCAGGTAGAAAAAGAACACATATCCACGGATATACGTGCATAATAAACAAACAATAATGCATAGAGCAACAAAACCAAAAGCACATTCACCAGACACCTCAAAATCCAACATTGAATAGTCACAAAACAGACATGGAAAAATTAGAAATGGAAAGGAGAGTGTCACATTTTTACCAACCAATACAATAACAATGTACTTCAGAAACTTCCCTAAATTCAGAGAATGTACCTTGATCACCCTTCGGGGTGTAAACTCTGACAAATTTGTATATTTTCTTTATGAAACCTGGAACCTCCATCCTTAGCTGCATTGAAATCTACAACTATTGAATTCCCAGCTGACGCCCCCTGTAGAAAGACTTGCAGTATGCAAGTCATGTGTGATATTACCTTGACATTTCTTTTTAATTCATTTAATGCTGCTGCCCAAAACATCCTTTCATGTTTGTATCTACTAGAATCGTCCCTCAAGTTTGCCGCTTCTATAGCCTTTGCTTGATCTAAAAGAAGAAAAGGCAAAATCAGAAAAAAATTGGCATTATATACAAATGATATTTTATCGATTCAGTGAACCAAAAATATGACGCGACCTTTACTGGATCCCATAAGCAATTAGAATTTTAAATCAACACAATATTCCTTGTCTTTTTTTTTTTAATGTTAAAAACAATGATGGAAAGAAAGAATGATTGTGTAAAGAACGATTGTGTAAGCAGTTCACGCATTAGCCCAGAATCATAATTAGAATTTTAAATCAACACAATATTTCTTCTTTTTTTTTTTCAATGTTAAAAACAATGATGGAAAGTAAGAATAATTGTGCAAAGAATGATGGTGCAAGTAGTTCACGCATTAGCCCAGAATCACACTTCTTTTTCGGATTTCTCTGCATAGAAGAAAGTTTACAACGATACACAATTTTGACCTGTTGCTATGTGGATGAGACATAAATTGGTAGATTTGCACCCTCTTGCACGTGACTAAGACATGACGTGCATCCGGTTAATTGGTTTTTGAATTAGTATTTCCAAAATTGCATTGAGCCTTGACCCATTGCTCAAGCGCTTGAGACCACCTCTTGGGTTTAGCCACATTCATAAGCCCACTAAGGTGCGAAGTCTTATAAGATAGGAAAAGTTTTTTTTTTTTTTTCATTTTCCAATGTGGGACAAGCACATTTGTTTTACAGATACACCTTAGCTCCAACATTTTATATGTAAATTCTCATTGCACACAACTAGCATTAACCTTACCTAGATAATGATTTTCAAAGGATTTGTTGTCAAGCTCCATTCTAACCTTTTACAGCTCCTCATTTGCGACCACCAAAGACATCTAGGCCTCATAGCATTTGATAGTACAAAAATGACCTTGGACATGTGGCACGCTGCTGAGCGCGATGGGAAAGTGCTCGGCAAGGTTGAGTAATCAGAAGATGACTGGAGTTACGTCCCACTCCGTTTTGGAACTAAATTGATGTGATTCTAACTATAAATGCAAAATGGTAATAAATGAACTGAATTTATTACTTAAAGTTTAACTTAATTAGTTCACTTTTTTACAAATGATAGATAGATGTGACATTTAGGCGTCTAGGAGTGCAAATTCAGTCCACTTAGGCACCCACTTTGCCCATGCGCATTAAATATAGGATGGGAAGTATTAAATGTAAAATGAAAGACATTTAAAGAGGGGAAAATTATTGCGTAATTTAATATATAAAAACGAGATACACAATAATTGTAATCCAATTATTTACTTATTAATTTATTTAAATTGACTAATTATAAATACAATACTTAACTCTAAAATCCAGGTACGTTCTCTATTATTAACCTAATACTTCTTTCTTTACTTTACATTCCTTAAACTTTTCAAGCCTGTATTGACTTTACTATTGAAAGATTTTCTGGTCGGGGACGCCCTCTCTAGCCATAACTTTTGTCTTTTTTTGTGTTCGGTAGGCTTGCCTTTGGATTTCAGGTTGATGTGGAGAGCAGTTTCGGTAAGAAATTTTTATCGCCGAACAGCATTCATTTGTTTTGAGTTAGAACTGGGTACTCAGCTCCTCTATTTTCTTTTTATACTTGGCGATGGCTCTCGTTCTAATGTCTATATTCTGCAAATAACAACAATTTTAATCAGGGAAAGCTAACATTTTGAAAGGTTAAAAGTAATGATATTTTCACTTCAATTTAAATAAATCCAACCTGAGCTGGCGTTACTTCTATCTCAGCAGCACAATGATTACACACAATAGTACATCTGTTACTTAATAAATATTCTAGAAAATATAATAGTACAGACTTCTCTAGTGCTACATTAAAAAACTTACTCTCATTCTCAGTTTTTTCATCTTTTGACCAGTAATTTTAAAGATGATTTTGGTTCTGATGTCCATGCATCATCAAAAAATTGTTTCAATGAACTTCGCTTTTGGATGCACACAAAACCAACTTAAAAAAAATTCAATTGAATGAGAAATATCTTTAGAATTTCAATAGAAATATTGTGTGTAATTTAAACTTGGAATATTTATCTATTTTTCAACGGGAATATTTTTAGTTGAATGAGAAATATTTATTTATCTATTTTTTTTCTTAATATGTAATTTAAACTTGGACAATACATGATTGAGAATTATGTATTAACTATTGCAATGCAAATCAAATATATTTTTTTATAATAAACAAAAATGGAACACAAATTTTAATTAAAAAAGAAAATAAAAAACTCATAACCTTATCGACATCATGTTAGGGTGTGTTTTTAGAAAGAAAGAAAAAAAAAAGAAAAAAGAAAAAAAAAACTAAAAACTTTGGTTTCTTTTAGCAAGATTACATGAGAGTAGGGATGAAATCGAGCCGAGTTGAATCGTAATTTTTTCGAGCTCAGCTTGAATAAAAAGATTTGAGATCAAATTCAAACTTTTATAAGAGCTCAAACTTGGTTTAATAAAAAGAAAAATAAGCTTAAGCTTGGTTTATAAATAGTTCAATTATAGTGAAGTTGAAAATTATAAAAAATTGATAATCACCTTTTATAGTTTATAAAATTAAGAGGTCACTTTGGAATAATTTATTCTTAACAATAAAATTTAGGATAAATTATACTTACCTCTAAACATTAGGCATAATTTAGGTACCTCTCCTAACTTTTTGAACTTGACACTTACATCTCTTAAACCCAAATGTTTGTCACATTTAGTCCCATCCATTAGTTTGGACTGTTAAATTTTAACCGTCAATCAAGTCAATCAAAAATTAATTTTCATAAAGATAAAATATACCCCCAAACCCAAATATACTCAAGCCATTTGAAGAAATCCCCAAACCAAATATACCTAATTGCTCTCCATTTACGTCACTACTGCCATGCGCTGGTTTGTGGTGCTTATCGCCACTGCCATGCTGCTTTGCTGTGGTCCTCTCGTGCTGCTCCACTGTGCTCGCCACCGCGCATTGCTCTGCTGCCATCACCGTGCACTATTTTGCTGTGCTACCCGCCGTTGCCTCGCTATTTGACGTTGCCGTGCTGCTCTGCGTGCTCCTCGCTGTCGCCGTGTGCTGCTCCGCCGTCGCCGCAGGTGGCTTTGCCTCTGTCGTGTTGTCGTATCTGCACTAGGAAGCTTACAACATTTTCTACAGTACTAATGAGTCACAACCCTCCGATTCTCTCTCTCTCTCTCTCGCCAATTTTCTTAAACCCACCTTATTGGATTCTCAGCCGTTCGACCACTGGTATAATGTTAGCGAAAAGCTAATCCAGAGATCAAGTGATGTTATTGTGCCTCATTTGAGTCGAGAGCAGGCGATCTGAAGCTATAAGACAGATGAAAGAGATCTGTGTTTGAGAAGGAGGTCTTTAAGTTCCGGCTAGGTGGGCTGGAAGATTATTGAGAGACAGAGAGAGATTCGTTCAAAACTAATGAGGGGTATTTTGGTCTTTTTACAATAGCACCCTAACGGCGTTACAGACAAAATTAATGAAAAATGGTAAGTGTGACAAACATTTGGGTATGGAGAGGTAAGTGTCAGGTTTAAAAAGTTGGGGGAGGTTCCTCAATTAGGCCTAATGTTCAGGAGAAATAAGTGTAATTACCTTAAGATTTTTAAATGGCCCAACAATTTAACTTGTATTAGTTGGTAGACATTCTTTTATACGAGAAAACTTGAAATTTTTCTTTTTATTTTTTTATTATATGTAATTTGATTATGTAGGACAAATGCAGAATAAAATGTCCTATTTTATAGTAGCAAACTTCAAATTTGACATATTAGCTCCGTTTGATTTCTTATAAATTTCTGAAAATCTTTAAAATTTTTAAAAATTATT
Organism: Vitellaria paradoxa; assembly: GCA_019916065.1. Lineage (NCBI taxonomy): Eukaryota > Viridiplantae > Streptophyta > Magnoliopsida > Ericales > Sapotaceae > Vitellaria > Vitellaria paradoxa. Next base: position 66,677,614 of record CM034233.1, on the reverse strand, counting down.
TACTTTTTATCTCATTGTACGAACTACGAACTCATAATTTATTTCATTTTTTATTATTTCAAACACACCCATAATTGAGCAATGTGAAACAAATACAAATAAAACGAAGATGTGTTAGAATATTTTTTAAGAATATTCATGAACAGCTTAAGTTTCAAGCTTGACTTGAAATTTAATGGGGATAAAATTAAAACTTGAATATGATTTAAATTAAACTCAAGTTGAGCCATTGCCAAGCCAAGTCCAAACAGTTTGTGAATTACTTATTAGTGTCATGATTTTAATTGGGTGTTTGCTCAGAAAAGCAAAAGCTAGGTTGTCGGATTTGGATCCAAGCAAATAATTAAATAAAGCCTAATTTTTTTTAATGGGTAAATAAAGCCTAAATAAATAGAGAGAGAGAACTGAACTTACCCTTCACCAGGAGAAAACAGAAGACGGTTCAAAAGGATTCACACGGCACACAGAGGGAATTCAGAGAATGGCAGGCCCCGGAAAATGCTTCCTGGTTACAGGCCCTCCTGTAAGTCAATTTTCCGACCATGATTTTTTCAAAGACTCTCTCTCTCTCTTTCTCTCACATCCGATTCTGTTTATGTTAGGGTGTGGGCAAAACGACTCTGATTATGAAGGTTGTGGAGAGCCTGAAGGTTTCTCACCCTACCTTGAAAGTTCAAGGTTTTTACACCCGTAAGTATGCTCTCTCTCTCTCTCTCTCTGTTCTCTCTCACTCTCTCTATAGACACACACACACACACACACGTATATGTACGTATAATTTATTGAGTCGATGCTTATTTTAGTTTTAAACATGGTGGAAATAGGTGAGATTAGGGAAGGAAGTGAGAGGATTGGGTTTGAAGTGGTTACATTGGATGGCCGTAGAGGACCCCTTGCTTCCACCACCATTTCAAGGTAATTCTTTCTCCCCCTCCCCCCACAAAAATTGCTTAATAATTGCAGCCAATTTGTTCTAATTTCCTTTTGTGATTGGGTCATTGGCATCTCTACTTGGCCTATTAGGAGTTTTACTTTTAGGGCTTGTTTGGATTGAGGTTTTGGTGAGGGAAAAGAAAATGGAAAGGGAAAAATACAGATGGAAGGAAAAGGAAAATTACAAATGCAATTTTTTTTTTTTTTTCATTTGAGTGGACTAGAAAATACGATAAGATAAAAGTCATTAATTAATCAACTAGTTTTCTAATTTAGTTATTTTTAACTTGTCAAATATTATACTTTTTCTCTATCATTTCCAACACAATCCAAATGAGAGAAGTAATTTTGAGTTCTCTTTCCTCGATGAAGAGGCAAAATGAGCTTTAGTAGATTCTTGTTTTATGAAATGCCAATTCTATACCATTTGTGGCTTTTCAGTTTTGTCTATTCCTCATTGTGGCAGCTTGTGACATCATTTACTGGATATAGAATACTAGTGAGAATACTAGTGAATAACCCGTGCCTATGGCACTCTTCAACTAAAATTAAATTTGCATGTATTTGGAATTAAAATATGTTAGTACATTTTCCCTTTTCAAAAATCCAAAATAAATTCTCTTTTCATTGTAGTACTGAGAATCAAAATTTTTATCTTTCTCAATGTAATTCTTTAGATATCATCATTAAGTTTAATTCAATAGTCTATTAGAATGTGAAATGACTTAAAGACTGGGCGGGAGTTTGAGGAGAAACTTTGGTTTGTAAAAGATCTCAACTATTTGTTGAAGAATAAAACTTAATATCAGCCTTTGTATTTTAGTTTATGAGAGGGATATTTTTGAAATGTGTTGTGTTTTATTATATTATCGAGAAGCAAAATTTTTATCTTTCTCAATACAACTTTTCAGATATTATCATTAAGTTCAATTTAATGGTTTATTAGAATGTTAAGTGACCCAAAGACTGGGCGGAAGTTTGAGGGAAACTTTGGTTTGTAAAATATTTTAGTTTTGTCAAATATTTCAGCCATTTGTTGAAAAATAAAATTCAATCCTGGCCTTTGGATTTTAGTTTGTAAGAGGGGCATTTTTGAAATGTGTTTTGTTTTATTATATAGATGTGACTAGTATTCCCAGATATATGATGATGATGGGATTTTTGTTCGGCTGTCTATTATTACAGTAAACTTCTTGAAAGCAAAGAAAGCTTTTCCTTTTCCGTGTAAATTGTTTCTAGATTGGGTTACCTGAAATGAGAAGCATTTGGTCATTGACCTTGAATGCCAACTTGAATTTGTTACACCTGATGGCTTACAAAATTTACCCTGAATCCTAGCCATGTGCATGGGGGCTGGCACTTCCTGTTAGGTGCGATTGGACCAACATTTTCTGGCTAAGGTGTCCAATTTTTGATATCTGGAAGCATTAGTCATTGACGTCAAATAACGGCTCGAATTTGTTACACCTAATGGCTTACAAAATTACCCTGAATCTTGAGCTTGTGCACTGTTGCTGCCACTTCCCGTTGCGTGCGATTGGGCCAACATTGGCTGGCTAAGGTTTCCAATCTTTGATATATGGAATGCCAAATGCTAATGGTTGTTAGGATCTTTGGGGGTTTTGGACGTAACTGGAACCAATGTCTCATTATGATGATTTTGTTTTTGTTTTTTTTAACAAATATTATGGATCTTAGATCAAATTTGGATTTGGAAAATTATCTGATTATATTTGATCTCAATTTGCTGCTGGATCTGGAATTTTTAAATCTTAATTAAAATTTGTATCTACATAACTTTATTTTTAATTTTAATTCAAATTTATTGCATGCCTGCTTCCAAAACATCCAAGGAAAAATGAAGAATATTGAGGATTGATGAGATCTACTCCTCAGCTTTGGCTCTTTTATGTGCATTGCCTGCATTGGCTTAGAACTAAATGATATTTGTTTCTTTGACTAGCTGCAATTTTATAACTGCTAGTTTAGTATTTTCTGATGCATATGTTTGATAGGTATCCATTGAAAGCAAAGAGAACTAGAGACAGTAATTGGTATAAAGTTGATGCAAATAGAAAAATCCTGCATCAATAATGCAATTCTTGTTGAAAACCTGAGAAAGTGAAATTTCAAAGTAACCAAACATATCCGGGGGGAAACCAGATATTTTCTGTTGGATGTTACTACACCCTGTTATCATTAATCCTTACATACAATAAAGAGGGGGTGCCCTGTACTTATTCTGTCACTTGGAATACATATTCCTTCTATTTCAAAAGTGATAATAGAATATTTTGATGCATCCAAGCTTTGGGAAGTTTATGAAGTAAAGCTGCTTCATGGGGATTTGGGAGAGAGAATATTTGTTCTGCGTGGGGGAAAAGATGTCAAAATTCTTGAAAATTTTAAAGCAATAACAAAAATGTGATGGAGGTATTTACCTGCTAGCTCTGTGAAATACACTACACCAACTTTGCTAATATGCATCGGTTATTGTTCCTTCATCCTTGTCATATGACTGAGATTTGCAATATTTAGATGCATCTTCCATCATCTTAAATTGTTTGAAAATATTTGCTCGTAATGTTCTTCATCTGCTGAATATTCTTCCATTGTTACTGTCAAACATTCTAGTTTTTCAACATTGAGGCATTTAGTCAGTGTTCATTTTGTTTTTTTAGTTTTTTTATCTGAACTGTTAATTTTCGGCTAAAGCATCCTTTCCTGTGCAGCCCAGAGTCTATTAGATGGCCTACTGTGGGGAGATACAGAGTAAATATAGCATCATTTGAGTCATTGGCATTGCCTGAGCTGCAGGTATATCAGCTTGTCAATGTTTTGATTGAGGTGTACTACTTATAATATGTAACTGAGAGAAAATGTTTAATTGATCTGTATGTGAATTTCCTAAATTTTCTGGAGTTGTCCAAAGCTTTTAGGGTGTGTTTGGAGTAAGGATTTGCTGGGGGGAAAAGGTTAGTAGGAAAATGGAAAAGAAAAATGTAGGAAAAGGGAGAAAATATAAAATCTCAAATACACATCTTTATTTGAATGGATAAAAAATAAAAGAATCGATAAATAAATTAGTTCTTTAATTTAATTATTTTTGATTTCTCAAATCCCATGCCTTTGACCCTCAATTTTCCATCACAAGCTAAACAAGAGTAGGAATTTTGAATTCCTTTTTTTTTTTCTCTTTCCTTAACAAATCCTGGATCCGAACACAGCTCTAGTGGTTGAAATGTAGAAAAAGCATTACAGAAGGCATAGCTGATGTGGATTTTGTTATTAGGTGAAGGAAGATACAGATCTCTTCATCATTGATGAAGTTGGTAAGATGGAGCTCTACAGTGCATCATTCTTCCCTTCGGTGCTAAAAGTTCTGGAATCTAATATCCCACTATTAGCTTCCATCCCCGTTCCAAAAGGTGGTCGGGATATACCTGGAGGTAAGCTGTTTGTCTGAGACATCTCTTAATGCAACAATTTTTAAAAATGTTTTCCTATGAAAAAGGTAACCCTTTATTCACTACCCAATTTATCTGAACTTATTTTTTAATCATCAACTTGAAATGGAACGGAAAGGATACCTCCTTTTGAACTCGATCTTAAATTGACACCTTATATCTTCTTGGTGATATTCTGGGTGCCTTCGTTATATAAGAGCAGGATGTTTGAATTTATACAGTTGCAAGGTTGAGAAATCATCCAGGGGCAACCATTTTCACACTGAACCCCGGCAATAGGGATGCTATTAAAGAGCAGATTTACTCCCAATTAGCAGACTTGCTGCAAAGGCATTAGATGTTGTACTAGTGTGGCTTCAAGCAGGCTTTTACTTTGTTTCACTTCTCTGTTGCTATGCTGAGCAAACTTGCGTTGTTGAATAGAAATTTTGCTGTTTTGCAATCATACACCCCTGGTTATCGGGTGCGTAAGTAGCTTCTTGTACCATGACGAAATGAGCTGCTATAAAATATATATATTTTATGGAGTGCTCAATGTGTTTCAGCATATATATATATATATATATATATATATATATTGAGAAGTAGTTTCAGCATATTTTTGTGTCCATTTGTTTATACATTTTTAGAATTATGTAGGCCAAAACTGCATAGATCAATGTTATGCAGTCACAACCATCTATGTGTATGGGTCCTGCGGTGCACCCACATGCACGGCTGAGATTGCACCATTTTCTGAGAGTGCATTGCACTGCTCTATTTATGTTGGATGACTAAAATTTTCATTGAAATTTGAAACTGAGCATATATCTGGAAGGCTGTAACTTCCTCAAAACTTCGCTCAATTTGCTTTCTGCAATTTTTAATCCTGCCTTCCAAATATGGAAATTACAAATTCCTTGTTTCTTTTGTTTTGTTTCTTTTTATGTGCATTTCATGCTTCCTGTCTGGAAGTTTGGCAACACATTACACTTTGAGCACTCTCTTTCGAGAGGTTGCATGTTCGAAAGTTCTCTTAGCACAACAAGCGTAGTAAAATTGGTAAAATTGGTAGGGTGAATTTCCTTAGCTTTTTGAATTTTAACAACTCGTGGGTATGACCTCCCATCGTTTTGTATGTCCATGATTTTCTGTTTTATGTGTTGAGAAATCAGTGCATGCGATACTAATCAAGTGATTATTTTCTAAGGTTGATTTGGCAGGGAACCTCTCTGGCTGATCAGTCCTTGAAATTAATTTTGTCTTTTCCTTTCTTTTTTTTTTTAATTTGCCAAAGGAAAAAAAAAAAAAAAGAAGAAATTTGTATGGTACTAATGTAAGTGTGATGTTGCCAAACTTCCAGCCCATAACAAAGCCTCTCTCTCTCACTCTCTCTCTGTAATAATCCCAAAATTTTAATTTTTAATACACATATTACTTTAATATATGTTATAAAAAATTAATTACATTAGTTTGGCATTATTTTAAATTTTTTTTAGCTTTAATTGAAAATAATATAATACCTCTGTAATTAGTTAAATTCTAATTTAATAAAATAGTAAAAAATTATAAAGGTGACACAGGACTGAAGCACATGATGTATAGGTGAAAGAGGGTAATGATGGTGGGGGATACTTGGAAGCTTAAGAAGGGGGGAAAAATGGTGGCAAAATGGCTTGAAATCACATGGAGCTTAAGAAAGTCAATTTGGTTTTTTTTTCTTAATGTAACTTGGTTACCAAGCATACAATTTATATATATGTATATATGATGCATTTTATGGGTCATGAGAGGCAAAAAATTGAGAAAGAGAAAATAGAGAAGGAAGAGAGAAAATAAAGAGGAGAGAAAATAAAAGTGGAGGGAGAAAGTGAGGATTTAAGTTCAGGAAATGCGATTTTAGGTATTTTCAACGTTGTGATCGTTATAACCATGTTAGATCGTGGTAATTTAGTCCAAGATGGAAATACGAGAGAGCGAAATTTCAAATTTTTGGGTTTTTTTTGCAATTTCTCCTTCTTTTCTTCAAATTTGAGTTGTTTGATAACAAAAAGTGAGACTGACAGATGTTAACGAACGACCGAGATCAATGATAAATTGCTAGTATAAAGTTTGGCACATAGGTAATATTTTTAGACAGTTAAAGCAGGAAGGAGTTTACGTAATAAGTTTATATAATAAATTTTTATACTTTGATTTTTCTGTTAAAATTCAATATGTTACACTGTGTGTATGAGTATGTGTGAGAGAGAGAGAGCATAAATATTCTAAGCAGCAGTATGTGTAAGCATAAAATATTCTAAGCAGCGAATCTTCTAGCTGATACCATATACCATCTTAACATTTTACTTCTAAATATTCTAATTGCCATTGTAACAGCTGTCTAATTCAAAATACAATACCATCTTAACAGTCAAGTTTTGGCAATTAGAATGGGCTATGCTTCCACAACCACGTCAATTTTTTTTAATTACCCTCATTCTTCCTTCTTTTTTTTTATTATTTTTTATTTTTTTATGTAATATATATAAATATGGATTAGCTTGAATATTGTGTGTACTCGTTCATGATTGTGTAATTAGATGCAATCTTTATGTGTTTAGGGGTTGAGCCTGACGATGTTCTTCTTCTTCTTCAAAGACAACCCAACCTGAGTATTCTGACTTAACACATTACTAGTAGACTGACCATTTTTTTTTTCTATTTACAAAAAGGATAATAATAAATTAGTATAATTTTATAACTGTTATTGAAGTAATAAACCATTAACTGATGCATTCATCGATTTGATATTTATAGTAAATCAAATTTTAACTTCCAAAATATTTGATAGTTGGTATAGAATGTCTGTGCAACTCGAAAAAATTTAAGCCTTATGCAATTTTAACAAAAGTAAAATGATTCTAGAAAATCAAAACAATAATTGAATACTAGCATAACATCTAAAGGAAACGAGATTTATAAAATTTATTTATATTATATATAATAATATTATGAACTATATGTTTTCAAGTTCAGCTCGTTTAATAAATTAGTTTGAAAAAAAGTTCAAACTCCACTCGTTTAATAAATGGGCTTGACTTGAAAGAGTTGAGCTCGATCAAGCCCTTGATGGGTTGCGAGGGAGTAGCTCGCGGATTATTCGAAAATATAATGTGCTGTCCTAATTTAAAAAAATAAAAAAAAGGAAAAAAGAAGACAGGCTTAATTGTAATAATAATGATATATGCATGTGGTTTCCATATTCTAATTTATATATTTTACGTGTTAAATCAATGCCATTGTTTTAGGCAAGCTCGCTCTCCTTCCGACCTTCCAGCACCGGGCAGGTGTCAGGCTCTATACATCGTGTTACCACTTAGCGGAGTCTTGTATTTTTAATAAATCGTCGCTATCTCCTGGTATGTGCCGCTTTCCTAATCAAAAGATAGGAGAGCATCCCTTCTCTTAAAGTTACAGGGTCATTTTACCGAGTTCCTTTGACATTAGAGAATATCATTATTATTTATCTAAATATACTTTTAAATTATTAAAATTTTATACACTATAGTTTTTATGTTTCAAGGTTCGTATACTTGGTTCCCATAAAAAATAAATCATTTCATTGCTATAAAATTTACTACGTTTGGAAAAATATCGTTCCTTATTACTTAATTTTATGTAATATGAAATTAAATTTTTTGGAGTAATTTTAAATCATTTCACTACTATAAAATTTACTAAGTTTGGATAAATATTGTTTCTTTTTACTTAATTTTATATAATATATAATTAATTTTTTTGGACTAATATGGCCGGTAACAGCTATATATTATTTACCTACTTTTTAGTTTTATGTGATATATTTTGTTATTATTGTAATTAAGCAGTAGAACTTGAAAAAGTAAGGTCGCAATTGGTTTGCATTTTTATTTTTTAATTTTTGTTTTTGTTTTCTGTTCAAGAAGTGTATCCACGGCTTCTTATACGGATTTCTTTCGACACTTTACTAATTCTAGCTCCTGATGTAGATTTACTTATTGTTAATAAATTAGTAAGAATGTTGATATGATTTGTGTGTTTTATACTTTGAAAATCTCAAAATACGAAAAACAGAAAACGTATTTGGTTTGATATTTCTTATTTTTTTATGTTTTGACATTTTTCTTATTTTGGATTAAAAACGCTCAAAATGACTTTTTGTTATTTTGCATTTCATGTGTAAACCTATCATTTATTTTGTAAAACATATTTTGAAAATACGAGAGATCAAATTCGTTTTGAATTATTTTTCCTTTGAAAATGATCTCAAAACAGATGTATCAAATGATATTTAAATAATTTAAAAAAACTTGTGGCTACAACTTATATAAATGACAGACCTTGTTTGGAAGTTTATACTCGTAGTGCCTTTGAATTATTAACCCATTGAATACCATTCACCTTTGGACTTATTGACTTATTATTTGTAAAAAACAATTTACTATTGATGTTATGCTGCTAACATATATACATTTTCGTTCTTTTATTTTGTCCATTGACACATGAGTACGGTCGGAGTATTTTTTATATTTTTTAATTGTAATTCTTTCTTTAGTTAATGTAATAAAATTTAACTATTATTATTATTATTTTTGCAGAAGTTATGATTATACCTTGCGGTGCATAAGTCTCTTGCTAATTTTTATAACAAAAGAAGGGCACGAATATTTAATGAAAAACTACCACTTTTTGACCATTTAAATAATCAAGTACTTGGATGCGAACAAATGTTGTTATGAAATCATTTGATACCATGTGGCACTAGTAAAATCAATTTAAAATTAAAAAGATAACTCAGTACTTAAAACTTTAAATGATGTTTAGCACGCACAAAAAAAAAAAAAAAATAATTGGTAAAAGAAAATTTTTTTACTAATAATTTTTTGAACTTTCTCTACCAAATAAAAAACTAACTTTTATTAATTTTTCTATTTTTACTAATTTTTTTTCAAATTTTACAAATTTTTACTATTTTTCTTTAATTTTTTTCATCTTACTAACTCTCTTCAATTTTCTTTTTCAAATTTACCAATTTTTATAAAATTCGATCAAACATCTAATTAACTATCAAATGTTACATGTCACTTTCATATATAAAGTTGTAGTTTTTTAGTGTGTCGAATGACCAAGAAGGTTAAATGTGTTGCTTAAAATCAATTAAAAACTAAAATGTTGTATTTAAACGAGACACGAATGAAGACTATCACATTTTGAAGAAAACACTAATGTTTACAACCACGAGACCATAGCCATGGGGATTTTTTTTTGGGGGGGGGGGGGGGGAATCATTCAATAATATAAATGCATGGTGATGAGGTTGTTCAATAAAGTGGAATCATTAAGCTCACTCAAAAATCTTATGGTCAAGCTTTTGGAGCACATGGTACGCGCTTTCTTCATCATGGATCCGTAAGGGTAAGCTTTTCACAACTCAAGCCCTCACCCACAAATTGCCTCATCAATAATCATTTATAATCTTCCTCCTTCATGAATGAATTGTATGATGAGACTTTGTCCCCCTCTTTTTCTCTTGCATGGGACCTCCCATTTCTTTTTCATTTGAACGTTAGTTTATACTATGTTTAGTTGGGTGGACAGGAGAGGAGAAATATGAAAGAACTATGACACTTATTTTTTACTTTTTTATTTTTTTTTAACTCGCGATCTAATTTAATCGGTGAAATTTTGACTTTTTTTTCTTTCACTAGTTGGAGTCCATTTAAAACTATTAGGAACTTACTCAATCATTAACTTTAAAATTCATAGGAATTAGTTGAGTTTCCTCAGAATTATCGGAGATTTACCCGATTGTTAATTTTAAAAGTCTTCAAGATTAATTGAAGTATATGCTGATTTGCCCGCATATCTTGGGTTAAATAAAAAAAAAATGAATATGAAAGACCCATTTTCATATTTTTATTTTATTCACAGGGAGAAGTTTCTCTTAGTTGTTTGATTGAAGATATGGGAAAAAAATAAAGGGAAATAATTCAAAACTTTCACTTTCTAATTTTGCCCTTGCCATAAGAAACCTCCCATGTTCACGTACGGGCAAAACCTTAATTTCAAATATCCATCCAAAGGTTCTGCCATTCTCCTTCCTAAGTGAACTGAAAAAAAAAAAAAAAAAAAAAGTAACTTTCGGCTTTCAAGATAGATTTTGGTCTCGATCAAACTCAAGTCTTGGATAAGACTTTCAATCTACTGTCGAGGGCTATGGCGGAAACATGGTTCTGGCCATGCCGTGCGCTCTTGCTGCTGACCCAAAAGGAAAGAAAAGAAGGGCATTCCGCTTTCAGCCAAAAGTTGCTTGCTTTGATTATTTATTTATTTATATCTTAAAAAATTAACTTCATCCCTAATGATCACCCCCATGTTGAGCCTATTTGACCGACATGATTTGCCTCGTATTTTTTGCTTCCACGGATGGGTGGAAACAAGGGAAGGACGATGGAGAGGGAATGAGAGAAAATTGAGAATTGATTTGGTAAATTCAAAATTTTTCTACCTTTTTATTAAATTTTAAACTTTTTTAAAATTTTTTTAACTTTTATCAACTATTTCAAAATATTTTTATTTTTTTATAACTTTTACAAATTTTATCAAACATACAGTCTTTATCAAAAGGGACACGTGTGAACACCATAACAAATACTGTAAAAAATTTTACGTTTTTTTTTTAGTTTACCAAACATTCTCTTAAAATGTAAGTCTCACCTATTTTTAAAATAAGTTTTTATGTAAAATTTAAAGTAATTTGTATATATATATATATTTGTTCATTTTTTTCTCTTTAATAAAAAATGTGTAAAAATTATTTACTTTTTATCTTACTATACGAATTATGAACTCACAAATTATTTTATTTTATCTCACTTTTTATCACTCAAAACGCTCTCTTAATCAAATAACATTAAAAAAAAAAAGATTTAACCGAGAAAAAAATAATTCAACCCCTCACATTTGGTTTTTACTTTCACTTCTCTGTTCTCCTTGCCAAAAACCGGCAATAGAAGTTGGAATGTTCGTCCTTTCTGCGCTGGCGTCTAGCAAAACATATGCAAGAGCCGTGCAATCAAGCAAAAAATAAATAAATAAATAAAGACAAACACTGGTTTAAATTGCCGCCAAATGGAGGATTTCAACGTGACGCAAAAAGCAACCGCCATGCTGAGCTGTTGTTTGCATTACTACATTCTTACAGGAACTATGTATAATAATTGCATAAAATACCAAAAGGGCACCATTCCATTCCGTTAAAAAAATAAATAAATCAATAAAGGCAACGGTTTCTCCCTCCGGCTCCGAGGGGTAAAAGCGTCACATGGAGCTGCGCCCTATGGTTATGCTTATGGATTGGTACCTCCTCCCGTAATCCCGCTCTGGTGTCCACGTGGACGACATCCGCCGGATCTCCAATCATGTTAAAAAAGCATATACGGTGGGTGAGCGAATCGGCTCCTTGTTAACTTCTTTCCTTTTCACAAATTGTCACCTTTTATATGATTTGAAAATATATGATTTGACATATAATAATTTTAAATATTTAAAGTTTGATAAAAAAAAAAAAAAATCCCAAAATGGGAATAGGGATAAACCATTTCACAGAGCGTGTTCAGAATTTTTCCAAACATCGTTACTACGTGTGGCTTACGAGGCCCATGTGACATCGAGCTTGATTGCCTATTTTATTGATAAACTTATAAGCATATTATGTAGCCCTTTTTGTCCACCTGCTGCAATTAAGTAAATAAAATTACGTTTTTACTAATAGTTATAACTTTTGGCACGGTAATAAGCAATTGATTCTACAAGTGGTATCAAAGTGAGATTACAAGTTCGAATCTCTAGTGTGTCACTTAGAGGGACTGGTAGAGATTTTTCTAAATGTCCACCAAGGGATTCGCTGCCCTGTGTGGCTTACGAGGCCCCATGTGTCGTTGGGGTTGACCACCCGATATTAAGTGTAGCCTCTCTTATCCATCGGTTTCAACCAAGACTTAAAGAAATAAAACTGTGTAAATTTGCGCCTCTACTAACATTTATAACTTTAGGCACGGTGTTAGACACTTAGAAGAAGGCAACGAGTTATATCAAAATTAAAGTTAAGATTTAAGGAACTTGCTGCAACTAAAGCTTAAAGAAATGAAGTTGCATTTTTTCTAATAGCCAAGAAGAGGATAGCGAGTTAGGGTTGAGAGTTAGAGAGAAACAATGTTACTTTTTGAGAGAGATAAAATTATTCTTGGATATTTAATCAGTGAATATATTTTTCACAATTTAAATCTTTTTAACAGTATCTAAAATTTATTAAGAATGCTCCTCGTTACTAATTATATATATATATATATATATATAATTGTTATTAAGTTTTATTTTTTATAGAATTTATTACGTTATATATTATATTTTTTTGATATTATGCATAAAAGTATTCAATAGTTTAGTTGGAGAATGCATAAAAGACTTGACTTTATCTTTTGGTTGGTAGTTCAAGGAAGACTAAATACTCTTGATCGCATTACAAAATGGGGAATGACAAACAATACCAGGTGTGTTTTCTACAACTGTAGAGATGAAACTCTAGATCACTTTTTCTTTAATTGCACTTTTTTCAGTGAAATATGGAGTACATTATGTGGTTTATGTAATATTCGAAAACAAAGACACAACTAGGAGGGAGAAGTTCAAAGGGCTATAGGCAAATTTAGCAAGAATATCTTTGCAAAGTGCATATGCAAATTGGCTTAGTTAGTTGCAATCTATAATATATAAATTGAAATGAATGTAAGAATTTTCAAAGGTATTTTATCTTTTGTTGACAGTATAATTACAAACATAAGACGTGAGGTTCATATTAAATTTATGGAAAAGATAAAAATAAAATGCACTTTTGAAGATAATATTTTACGTTTTAATGAGGAGATTCCAATGATTGTAAATGGATTATATTTAATCTTTTGTATATGAGAGTGTGTCTCTTAAATTTATATAGTATTTCTTCCTTTAATCTAAAATATCTTACCCATAAAAAAAAAAAAAAGTCACGCAATTGATGAGAAGCCATAGCATGTTTAGGTTACATATTGTATTGTTGTTTTGTCTTAAAAAAAAAAATAAAATAAAAATAAAAAAGTTACATATTGTAAATAACAGTTTTTTTAAAAGTAGAATGAAAAAAATAGAAATCTGCAGAATAAAAGTGCATTTAATCTTAGATTCAGGCACATGAAGGTAGATTCTAATGCCTTCTGCTTGTCTTTTACCCCATTGATAGTTCTCTCAGCTGTTGATGACAATGCAAGAAGACAACCACGTCAAAGCAGAGCATTTCAAGGGGATTTTTTTTACATTCCTCCCTCGACCCTCCAAACTTTTTAGGCACTCTGACAAAGAGACGCTCTCTGTCCGGTGGACCACCACCTCACCCAATCCAATCCCAATAACGTGTCAAAAAGTCAAAGTTTTCTTTCATAATTAATTCGATGAACATCCATTGATTATGAGCACCTAAAACTCGGTGGTCCAGGTTCTACCCAACTCGTGCCCCCGTCCCTTTCTCGCAGTTAAACTGGCAGAGGCCTTCGCTGTCCAGCCATGGACTCTGTCTCAAAAAGCTCAACTTTTCTTCAATTCTTTATATTCTTTAAATCTGTATTGTTTTTATTACCATTGCTGTTATTTCTAGGGTAACCCACCTTTGAATTCCCACTTTTCTGCATCTCTCTCTCTCTCTCTCTCTCTCTCCACGTCTCCGTTGGTGTCAATCGAGCATCTTTGCTCCATTCCCGATCTCTAATGCGGTGGCCGATAGGTCATTGTTAGCTTGCTTGAATTCTATCCGATTGATTGCGAATTCTGCCTCAACAGTACGTTTCAAATTATGCACTTTTATTGATGTTGCCGTGTCAGGTTTAATCTGTGTCGGCACATATTTTGATTGCTTTTGATTAATTTTCTGTTTTGGTGGAATTTGGTACATAAATCCTTTGGTGGTTTCTGTGGATCAAAATTTGAAACTTGGGTCTCATTGACTTGAGGCTGTGGAATCGTTTTAGACGAATTCGAGTATATATATATATATATATATTTTCGATTGTTTTGGTGTTTGGATGTGTGATTTGCTCTTTTGGAAATGGAATTTGAGTTACACAGGTATATATATATATATATATATATACAGTTAGATAGATAGACACATGAATGTGTTTATCTGGAGATCTGTATTACGTTTGGATTGATGGTATTTTTCTTTTCACGAGCTCTCTTATGTGCTTGAATGTTCTCGGTTGAAGATATATATATATAGCAACAGCCTATTGTGATTTGTGAAATTCACAGCCGGGCTGCTCCTTCTTCTTCTTCGTAATTATTCTTTTGCCTTTTGACGTCCTGCTTCTGTGTCAACTTACATTTTCCTTTTTATAATTGATAAAAATGTTTGCTTCATCAATTCAGCTGGGGCAGGGCATGATTTTTTTGTTTTTTTTTTGTTTTTGCCCCTTTTCGCTTGTTTCTTTTGTCTTTCTATTTATTGTTTTGTTTCTAAGCAGCTGCAGTACTTTAGCTCTCTGGTATCCACCACGGGATTCTTAGTTTATTAGTCAGAAAATGATGGAGGAATAACAAAATATTCTGGAAATTCTGACTCTATGTAAGTATTATGACCATATCAGTTAGTTAGGCATTGCGATTGAAATTTGATTGTTATGTAAAGTGCATTTGAAATCTCTCTCTCTCTCTCTCGGAGTTCTCTTCTGCAAGTTCAGTACTCTTTTTCTTTGTTTATGATCTCATTTTATTTCTCAGTGTTTTTTAGATTCCCACACAAGATTGTTGTGGCTAACCATGTTGATCTTTTATCTTCCATATATCTCATACATTTAAATTATGACTTACCATGCTGTAGGATTAGGTCATATTTTCTCCAGCTAGTCTGCTTTTGTTCTCTGGGAGAGAATTATTTGTAATCGTCGTCCCTCAACAGCAGAGAGGATATTGATCAATTAGTATTCTGATTGGCATTTTTTTTTGCATATTTCTGATTACATTTCATTGTTGTTAGTGTGAGAAACCTCTGGTCAATTTTCTCATGCCTTCTAATCTATCCATGACTTGCAGAGTTGATAATAATACGCTTTGTGGCTTTGCAGAAAATAAGTTTGTGGCGCCATTTTTACTCGATGACAAACAATAAATGTGGATTGCATGGGGTAAAACATAGACTTAACACTAATCACATCGCAGCCTTGAAGTGGGCCCATCGGTTGCATGGGAGGCCTCTCACACATTTTTGACTTCCATCAAGGTAGCATGGCGAGGAAAATTCTCACACAGAAGAGGCATATTGGCGGTAAGTATAATATTTTCCTTTTGTGAGCCGGAGACAAGGGCAGGACAGCAAAGGACCTGTGGGTTCAAGCTGGCCAACATCCAATTGTGGGCCCTCAAAACCTCCTTGTGTACTTTGATAAGCTGAATTGATTGACTATTTCTTAATTCTGAATTGCGAGAAACCATTGAAATTAGATCCTTGATTTACACGGTGGATTATAGAATAATTGCAAGTTACATCCTTGGCTAAGTGCATACGATATAGGTATCAAAATGATGTCATCTTGGGTTTGACCTATGCTAATCGCTATAAGTTTATGAGGGAGGCACTCATTACATATCAAGGTGGAGTAAAACTAAAAATCATAGAGGTTTGCAATGCTCTTTGATGCTTAGGGGGGAATACCATCAATCTGGGAGCCAATTCGACTCAAAATATTGTTGGATGGAAAATACAACACCTGATCATGGCAAGGATAATAATTTGAATTATACTTATAATTTCTTTTGTGCTTGTTAAATTAGAAGTCTAATGCCAGACATAACTCTGCAGGCTTAGAGGCTCCTCGGAACAGCTTGGAACTGCCGATAGA
The DNA here is from genome assembly GCA_019916065.1 of Vitellaria paradoxa. Taxonomy (NCBI): domain Eukaryota; kingdom Viridiplantae; phylum Streptophyta; class Magnoliopsida; order Ericales; family Sapotaceae; genus Vitellaria; species Vitellaria paradoxa. The sequence goes on along the minus strand of CM034233.1, from coordinate 66,661,287 downwards.
TTCTTCGCAGAGCCTTTGTGCTGTTGGAGAAAATGTATCGGTAATAATATCATCACGTACCTCATTTTATTCCAGCTTCAAAATATGTTTAGGGAATGGAACCTTAGTACATTTTACTATTTTCGTCATTATCTTGTAAGCAAGCATTTGTGTTGGCCTTTCATGTAAACTGTAGTTGAAATGTTAAACTGGACAAGAACCTGGCAATGGTTCTTGTTGGAAGTTTGTTGCTGGTTTTGAGGTTTCAAAATTCTTTGAGATGACTCACAAAGAGAGAGATTCTCGGGTTAAAATTTTACAATTGCTATATTGTACCCTAATTGGTATGTGGATGGAAATCCCAAGCAAGAAACAAGTGATCCTGGCTACATAGTTTTCGTTAAAGCAAGATGGAATGATTTTATTTTAGTATAAGAACATAAAGGTAACAATCCCTTAGATTTTTATAGGCTAGATGGGTATGTCAGGTCAGGTTTAAAGAATCTTCTTTTACCCTATCAATAATCGTCATTTTGTTGATGATATTTACCATTTTCTATGAAGAAATATATTTACCATTTTTTATGAAGAAACTATGTATTGAAGCTCTCTTTTTGGCTGGTAGATTAAGGAATCCTGTTCTCAATGATCTCAAGTTCTGTTTTGAAACTTTTTTAATGTTGTTTGTATATATATATATTTTTCTTTTTGGTTGCAGCATTATTCAACTTTTTTTTTTTGGGTACTAGTTACTTATCCTTAGAGCATAACGGAGGGCTTCTTATATCAGATCCAACAATCAGTTGCTCTCAGTTCTATTTCTCTTCATCTGTATCTCTTTGTATGTCCGCATGTGTTGCATAGGTGTATGCATGTGCATGCACATGTGTGTTAGCATGAATCTTTGTTGACTTATTTTTCTACATGAATTTGTCAGGATTCTTATGAAGTTACACGTGTTTGCTCTGATAACTCTTATCCAACGGTGGCTTCAATGAAGAAGTTGATAAGTGAAGAGACATCCAAAGGACCAAACCCCAGACGCAATGCACCAAGTGTTGTGGCCCGTCTGATGGGAATGGATATGTTACCATTAGACACCAAATCAGTCCAGCAGGATAAGAAAAAGAATGAGAAGCTGGGAAACAATTTCCCTAAGAAGGAACAGAATAAAAAAGGCTCGGGTGGCCATGTACATTGTAACTCAAATTCTTCCGGGCAGATAGAGTTTAACTCCTCTCGATGTAATAAGGATGGAGATTCTGATTGTTGGCATGTTGGCATGAAGAAAAAGCCAAGGTCTCGAGAACATCCACAAGAGGAGGAACTGCAGAAGTTTAAGAAAGAATTTGAAGCATGGCAAGCAGCAAGGTTTAGGGAATGCTCGAAGGTTGCTGAACTTGGCAGCATTCCTAGCCAATGGCTTGCTCAAGAGACCCTCAACAAGGAAAAGAAGGCTTACTATTCAAATTCAAGCAGAATTACAGCAACTGAGAAGCCTATAGAATTTAAGTGCAATTCAATAAAAGCAAGGTCGTGTGAAGGAGGTGCATTACAGCACCATAGATACAGGAATGAACTTTTTCTGCCTAAGCACAAGGAATCATATTCCTTAAGGAGCAGAACCCTGAGTAGAGACTTTGAGCAATCACCTCTGATGTATTCTGACCAGAAACTGGATATATCTTCTGCTCCAAACAGAATAGTGATCCTGAGGCCTGGACCCGAGCAGATTTTTGACACTGAAGACTCTTGGATCAGTTCCCCTTCAGAAGAGAAAGGCAGTATAGAAGATTTTCTTGAGGAGGTAAAGGAAAGGCTGAAATGTGAGCTGCATGGTAAAGTTAAAAGAGGTGCCTCGTTCAGGGGAGGTGGAATTGAAACCACTTATAGTGAAAAGCCATCAGATCCAAAACAAATAGCTCAACGCATAGCAAAACAGGTTAGAGAAAGTGTTACTAGGGATCTTGGAATAAATTTGCTAAGATCAGAGTCTACAAGATCTAGTGAGATTCAGTTTAATAGGCCAGGTTCTCCAGAGTTCATCAACAGAGATACTAGGATAATTTTAGCAGAGAGGCTGAGGAATGTTATGAAAGGGGAAACAAATCTGCACATTCCTACAGTAGCCTGTGGCAGCTCAAAATCGTCCATACAAGACAATGGAAGTGGCATACTGCAACAATCAGTGGATAACTTAAAGGCTGGACGTAAGTTGAGCTGCTGTGACATTGTGGAAGATGAACCAGAAAAGCAAACCAGATCTTTCAGATGTGGGCCTGATGATGATGAAATGCATCATAGTGATTTGTCTCCTAGAAACCTCGTTAGATCTTTGTCGGCCCCAGTATCAGGGACATCATTTGGGAAGCTACTACTAGAGGACCGCCACATTTTAACTGGGGCTCACATCAGGAGGCGGCATGAATCTATTGGAAGTGTAACAATGGATGTGAAAAAAAGGAAGAAGGAACGTTTCAATTTCAAAGAAAAAGTTTCCAGCTTTAAGTACAGTTTCACTCTTAGAGGGAGGCTGTTTGGCAGAAAGATTCAATCAACAGAGGAACCTCGCAATTATGAATATGATTTCATGAAAGATATCATGAGTGGACCAACAGTCATGATGAACATTGGAGAGAGGCATGTAAGGATCTAAATTAGTTGTTTTATATAGAAACAGAAAGAAAATTGTGAATTGACTGTCAATACATTGGTTGTCAACCTGTGATTATTCATTAATCACATTATATCTTATGGTTTTAGGAGAATGCCACTGAGGTGCCACCAAGCCCCGCGTCTGTCTGCAGCAGCTTTCACGAGGAGCCATGGAGGCCAGCAGATCAGCTTAGCTCAATCTCAACACCAGATGTATCTCTATTGGAAGATACTAGTGTGCCTCAGGTTTTCAGAGAGATCAGCTCTAATCTAAATGGTATGTTAATAATTTATGTTTCAACAGCTTTTCACAAATAGTTTGGAAATGCCTTTTTGGTTATAAATTATTTTCATGCAATGATTGCTTGATTGATTGACTAATTTTTTAAGAAAAATTTTGATCACTTTTCCGATGATTGCATTGCAAATGCATGTCGGCTTACTTGAATATTTTTGACATAGACATTCTGTATATTTTCTTTTCCATACACTTGATTTTATAAAGGTTAAATCTCTTTGATCACCATCTATTGCATGGGCCATCTAAATTAATACAATTTTTCAAGCTACTGTTTTGTACATTTGCATGGCAAGGCGAGCTTAAAGACATTCTACTTTGATCTTAAACTGGCTTAATGAAATACATGTCATTGTACAAAATGTAAGCCCATCTTAGAACGGATGTAAATTAAAGTTAATTTGGGATGCTGCTGGTATATTAGGTCTACTTAGAGAGGCCCATAACAATTAAACTTGAGAAACCTATGGTTTAAAAGTGGAGATCAATAGAAACACGTGGCTTCTACATGTTGTACTGCATTTTTAAGTGAGCTAAACATGAGAATAGTTACCCTTTTGTTAGATAGGACTTAATCCAATGAGGAAAGTCATGTAGGAGATACTAGAATTGAAACTATTTGGTTTGAATCCTATATTGAGGCTGGCCGTGGTTATATGGGCCCGCGCTTCTATTGGTTTTTTTCATTGGGATCACATCCATCACACTTGATTTAGGCTGCCTAGCCATTAGGCATTTAATGAAAACATAATATATTACCAATTTTCTTATTTATTTATTTATTATTATTATTATTATTTTTGGGGGGCGGGGGGTACTTAGTTTTCTTTAAGGTTTCTTGTTTACAAAGCAAAAGGGTCATATTTCAGAATTCACAAGGCTGAAACATTATGGGATCAAATGCTCTTTCCTAAGTCGCCTGGCTATCTATGTGAAAACCCGCCTCCTCTCTGAGTCTAGATATTCCCTCTATTTAAACTAATACTTTACACCAGTGCCAATTTGAATATCGGGGTCCATTACGGGAGAGGTTTTGTTGAGCTGGAATACTGTGCCAAACTCATCTTGGTTTATTATTCCTACCATTCAGTTGCAATTTAATCTTTTTACTTTGAGAAAAAAGAAAGGGAGTGAAGCCAGGTCCATCCATTATCGTAATTTGATAAGAAAGTCTTTCTAAACGTTTATAATTAAGGTTCCATTGGGCCTGTTTCAACTATCACCGTGAAGGAAGAAATTCACATGGCTGGGGGGCTATATTTTGGATTAAAATATGGCTTCAATGGTGCCTCCATTCGTGTTTTCATATTGGATTTTTTTTTTTTTTGGATGTATTTATGTTACTTCATTTGGTGTCTTTCTTTCCACACTCGCATAATTAAGGCAAGTAATAAATCTGAAGATGATTTGAAGACAATTTTATCTGTGGCACTTAAAACATAAAACTGCAGCCGTGTTGAGAAATTTTGACGATGCCTGCTATCATGTAGAGCTGCGGAGACAACTGAATGCACTCGATGCTGATGGTATCAAGGAGATGGTCATCGAAGAGCAGCCTTTGGAAGCCGAAATGGCAGAGTTAGAGGACAAAGCGGAAGCTTACATACGAGATTTACTTCTTGTTTCTGGTCTCTACAACGGCTCATCTGACAAAATTTTACCAAGATGGGACCCGTTCGCAAAGCCTATAAGCAGCTCCATATTTGAGGAAGTGGAGGACTCCTACAGGAAAATGACCAAGGATAATGAAGGGTCCAGAGGAGATCAGAATGAGAAAGAAGTTGATCACAAGCTGTTGCTTGGTTTATTAAATGAAGCGCTTTCAATTGTGCTTGGACCACCTGTGACCGCATCTAGATTCATGAATGCTATTTGTCCGACGCTACGTCCTCCACGCGGACGGAAATTATTGGATCGTGTGTGGGAGATTGTTCGTGCACATCTGTACCCTCCAACGGACAAATCCTATTACTCACTTGATGGTTTGGTGGCCAGAGACTTAGGGTCCATCCCATGGTCCTGGTTGATGAATGATGACATTGATTCTCTGGGGAAAGAAATGGAATCCCAGATTGCTGGAGATCTGATTGAAGAAATAGTGAAGGATATGCAGCCATAAAAGTACATGGATGAAAACATTGAAGAGCCTTCCTTGTGACTGGTCTCATATTCAGTGGGGGGAAGAAAGTGCTGAACTTTCAACAGCAATCAAGTTGTGGCATGGGGCTGTGCATGTGGGGCAGAAAGTGTGTGTGTATATATATATATATATATTGTTACATGCTGGCCTAAAGGTGGGCATGTGCATCATTTGTGTGAATGAGGGATGGCTGTGATGCACTATATAGGTTGGTTTTTGGGGGGTTCGTTTTGACTGTACATTTTATTTGGAGAAAACTAATTTTGATAAATTGATTTCTTATCAATTTGGGCAATGTATTGTTCAAGTGAACAGCCAAATTTGGTTTTGCTGCGGTCAGTGGTCCAAATTGAATGTGTGCTTGACAAATTGGATTCAGTGTGGGAACTTGGACGTGGCAACAGACAACATTTTAATTTTTTTTGTTTTTTTGGTTAAGGCTGCGGTGCTTGCTATTTGAACCTGGCAAAAGAAACGCTAACACTTGAATAGTGAATTTGATGAGAATTGATTTTATTTAGTAAGGATTATCGTTAATTTTTATGTTTAGAATCCAAACAAAATTTTATAAATTAAATTTAATTTAATTTCATAACGGATTTCTCTATACCATTTAAAATCTAATAAAAAAATAGAATTGGATGATATTTTATTATTTTATTAAACTATCTAAGTAAATAGTTAAATTTATTTTTATATATTATATTTATCACATTTTCTCTTTTCCACTAATATAGTCAAATTTAGTATTTCTTTTAAATTAATTAATTCAATTATCAAAATTAAATAAATGTTTCAAATAAGAAGTTTTATTTATCAAATGAAACTTTGAAGTAAGATGATAAATTTTTTTAGAATGCATTCCATACTTTTAATTTATAATGACTTGCTAATATGATGAACTAATTTAAATTATTGCATATTTCCATTGTAAGATCTTAAAACTAAATAATATTTACACTTTTGATTAATTACCTTTATAATTTGTAAAATTTGAATTAATATTTATGTTTTTAAATATGTACTCTTGATTAATAATGTCCACATGCATTTAAAGGGATGGAACATAAATACGGCAACACAAACAGGGCAGCTAGGGTTTAAGAATCCAACTTCACAGAGGAGAACCCAATATACTGAGGACAATTTTGTCTTTTAAAAAAAATAAATTATATTTACTTCCCTTTAATATTTGAGTAATTACATTTAATAGTTATAATATTTAAAAATTATATTTATCTTTCTTATTTTGAAATATTTTTTAATATTAACTCCCTTCAGATAAAATTAACTGTTAAAAATGTCTAAAATTTTAATTATTTTAACATTGTTTGTTAAATTTTAATAATTAATTTTATAAAAAAGGGTTATTTTAAAAAATTTTAAAATAAAAAAGGTAAATATAATTTTTAAATATTATAAGTATTAATTGTAATTAGCCAAATGATAAAGGGAGATGGATGTAATTTTTCCAAAAAAAAAAAAAAAAATTCAGTCCCCGATGCATACCCATCCGATCCGATGATGCCAACATGTCCGCCGATGAGCTTCTCTCTCAACTCACCCATCGCAGCTGCCAATAGGTCTCACACTCGGAGACCCAGAAATGTGGTCGTGTTTGCTTCCGGACCCGGATCAAAAGAACCTAGTTAATCCTCTCCTCTTCAATTTCTATTTCGATCGATTTCTTTTTCTTTCTCAATTTCACTAATTTAATATCCCAATTCATTTGACAAGTACATTGAAATTCAGCTATAATCATTTGGAATCAACACCCCCAACCCATATGTTGTATGCTTACTATAATTGAACCCTTCTTCTCCTTCTTCTTCTTCTTCTTCCTGCAGCTACGGGCAACAATGGTCTGAACTGGTTGCATCGTAACTTTGTGTGCTTCAATTTCTAAAAATGGAAGCCGAGTCCTGTATTGCGAACGCGAGATATACATATATACATGATCATCGCAAGGGCCCTCTTGAAGCCATAGATTCACACCACGTTGTTGTTCGAAAGAGCAATGCGAAGACTTTCCTTGTCTACCTCTCTGCTTCTCTTCTCCTAATAATTGGCTTCTCTTTCTTTCTGCTAAAGGTAATACATAGACATATACATAATTATGTCCCTATATTATATATTTTTCTTTTCTCTGCGGCTTTTCTTATAATTAGTTCCTTTTGCACATCTTATAATCCCAAAGATATTTATATATATATATATATATATTTTAACTTATGCGTAGGTTTTAGTGAGAGTAAGCGTTTGTTACTTCTACTTTTGAATAAGTATATATATATGTGTGTGTGTGTGAAATTTCTGGGTATTATCAACATACACGTAAATCATGGAAACTGCCTTATGATTTCAATTGTTATATTGTCCAAACGGTGATTTAGAAGATTTTACTTGTGCAATGTAAATATGCATATGCAAGGTGCTATTTGAAGAATTTCAATAAGTTCTTTTTATTTTTATCTGCTATTCAAGTTATTTGTGTTGTTGCCTGACATGATGATTCAAAAATAACAGGATGAATCAATTCATGTACTTCTTTGGAGCTTACTTTTAAGTGCAATCCTTGTCAAATTATTTCTTCAGAAGCTGGTTGAGAAAGGTGAGAAGCTGCTGAGTAGGGCTTTATGTGCTGCAGGATTTAATTTGGTTGGTTGTATCTTAATCAGTACTAGCTCAAAGTTAATTTGGATGATAAGACTTGCTTTCTTCTTTGTTTGGATGCATTGCAAAAATAGAGTTTTTTTTTGGGTGGGGGTAAGGTGGGGAATTTGTTTGTTGACCTGCATTCTCCTTGACTATCATTTTCTTTTCAATACAAAAAGGTTTAGTTCCTCTGAATGATTGGACTATTTGACTTATGATTTATGTCTCAACTTAATTGTTTCAAATAAACTAAGGGCTTATAATAATTACTGTTTTAATGCTGTAGCCTAAATTCCTGAATCAATATCTTCACTTCCTGTTATCGTATATTGCAATTTGTGACAACTGTGGAGTTCTATGCTGCGATTTCCTTTGTTCGAGGCCCTTCGTGTGTTCATTTTTTCTCTGTCAAACATTGGCATGTCAAAGAGCTATTGATGGGTCATGTTTAATCACAATATTCTGTTACCTATTTGGGTATTCACATTAGTCAATCTTTATTTGCTTTAATATTGTGTAGAAGTACGCTTGTACCTTGCCTGTCTATCTCCCACACAATTACATTGCTTAGAACATATTGAAATACAATGCACAACCGCACATGTATTGCTTATAATTTTTTTCCCGGTGTATTTTAAGCTGACTAGTGATGATATCTCCACGCCCTTGTAAACCAACAGCATCACTAACACAAACAAGCATCCTTAATACATACGAAGGAAGCAGAATTTATGAATATGATTATTATATAAAAATGTCCACTAGTTTTTTAATAATACTGGCATATGTTAATCACATATTTTTTGGCGCAAATTTGGGCTACCACAATAGCCATGAAGATGAGTTGGATATTATTCTCTGATCTTGAATGTCTCTCTTTTTTTTTCTAATTATGTAAAATAATTATATTCAAGAAACCAAACACAATTAGAGTAAATTCCAAACGAGTATTTGTATTTAATCCTTCAAAAGAAAAATACTAAACCCCTCCCCCCCCCCCCAAAAAAAATGGAAAAATAAATAAATAAATAAAGAACTCAAATTGTTATTTTAATGGTATGGCTAAAATTATAGCAGTTGATCTTTGCAATAAAGAAGAATGCTTTCTGTCTAAATTAAATCTTCCTTTTGTGCAGCTGATAGCTGGTATTTTATGAGACAAGATTACAGTTATTGCATAATGTCCCTTCGTCTCCGGATAACTAGGAAGTGATAGAGCTAATTTATGCAATAATTCATGGAAATTTTTCGAGTGATTACTACCAAAGTAGTGGTCATTACTTTCTAAAATGGTGGAGTTACTATTACTAATGATTTCAAATAACTATTTATTTTAGTAATGATTTTAAATCACTCATAAAATTATCATGTTAAACTACTCACATCCATGATAAAATCCCTGTCTAAACTAACAAAATTATATTTGAGCAATTCTTCTTAAATATTTGGCACCAAAACCCTTGATTTCAAATCTATAAATGCAAATGCAATCTTATATTTTTCCCTTTTTTCTTCCCCAGAACAGAAGCTAAAAATAAAAGGTTTTGTTTATCTGTTCATTTTGGGAAGCCTTGTTCTCACCTTTTACCTTGATTTCAAATCTATAAATGCAAATGCAATCTTATATTTTTCCCTTTTTTCTTCCCCAGAAGAGAAGCTAAAAATAAAAGGTTTTGTTTATCTGTTCATTTTGGGAAGCCTTGTTCTCACCTTTTAACTTTGTGCTGTGTTTTAATATCTCAGAGTCCGTCATAATTATCCCAGACTTTGGAGTCCAACTTGAAACTCAATACAGAAGGTACTTCCTAATTTTTTCAGGGACGAGAATTTACCATTTATTCAGCTACTGGATTTAACTCCCATTTGCTCACATATGTTATACAACATAGTAGAAATGGAAAAGTTGGTTCACCAGAACATTGAGTTTACTTGAAATTTTGAATGTCATCTTTGGTATTTTGTTTTTTGACAATTAAATGTCATCTCTGGTATTTTGAGTGGCAGTGTTCAAAAGAAATTTGGATAGTGATTGATGCCTATATATAAGATGATTTCTTTTTAACTACAAAACTCAATAATTTGCAAGTACATTTGTGATATAGAAAACATTGTTGTAAACTGAGGCAATTGTCTGCTGTTGCAAAAGTAGGTTATAAATGGCATTGGTTGAAGTATCCTCTCTCATTTTAAGTACTAAAGTTAGTTCTTCGGGACCAAATTTTAACAGCTCTATTTCTCACCCTTTCTCCGGAACCAAAAACATTCTCCGATTTTGCTAGCCTTAAAAGAAGATAGCAAATCTTCCCTTAGCTGCCATACCACTGGCATAGCAGTTCATGCTTTTATTCAGCAATTCAAAACATCACAAGGGGCAGGACTATCATTTTGCCTATTATATGTATTTTTATCTGTTTGTTCTTTCTAAACACAGGTTTTACCCATAGGACTTCCTTTCCTCATGCAGTGGGAAGATAATCCAGCAGTTCATCCCCATTGACAAGATTTTGAAACCTGTACTGAACGAATGTGTGACCCCAGTCACTTGTTACTGGAGTTTATCTTTGATCGTACGCGAGGAGGAAGAACTTGTGTTAGTTTTCAAGGTAAAATAATGTGGTTTCATTTGTACTTTCTATGCCTTTTGAAAACCTATTGATGATTGACATAGCATCGTTCATAAAGAACAAATGAGAATTGCACTGTAGGTTTTAGCTAATGTTACCCAAGATGTGGATCGTTCTAGTACATAGAAACCGAAACCCAGCATGCTTACACTCCAAATTGTTGAATAGCCTAGTAAGTTTATTCTTGAGTCATTACATTATTAAAATGTTTTGATATATAAAATTGACTTATTTTTATAAAAATAATTAATCAAGAAAATGAAACAGCGTAATTATTCATGAAACTAAGTGCGCTGTCTATTTGATATGAATCTTTGCTTATTAGCTTGTCGTAATAATTTAAACTTATTGGTTATTATCACACAATTTATTATTAATTCACTATTATCAGGGGTTTTGCTAGTGAAAATGTAACATACGTATAATCCTTTCCGAATTGTCAAATTTAGTACGCTAATATCTAAGTGTTTCCATGTTCATGTACCAATGTATGGTTTGCATGGATAGTGGTGATTTTTTTGTAACTTTGGTTTTAGCATTCAATTGAACAATTAAAAATATAAAGCAGAAGGGGTACTATTTTTGCAAAGGCAATTTTTCTTCTGTGGGTTACTTTCATATTCCCCCCTCCCCCTCCTTTAAAATGGCTGATAGGGCTTGAATTCTTGTCCAGGAACTTCGCCCACCAGTAAAAATGTTGATTCCGATCTGGAAGGCCTTATGCGCTGCTGCTGACAGCTCAGGGACTCCTGTTTCAATTAGATGAAATATCGACGGTGTTGAATTGTTTCATATTATGTAGATTAGGGGTGGGATTGGGTTGGGTTTTAGATTATTCATGTTCGTCTTGAACAAATTGTATAGGGCTGGAGCTTTTGTAAGAATTTGAGCTTATCTTGGTAAAAATCAATTTTAGCTCGACTTTGGCTTTTGAATGGCATGACTAACTAAAATGATGTCACCTTTGTCACTTTACTATGAACCAAGTGTCGTTGTCGTTGATACGATTGGAAGGCGAAGTAGTTGCATTTTGTCTAAAACAAGACAATCTCAGTGCGAATGTGCTAGCCTTGACTGCACTTGGTACGGCAAATTTTCAATCTCTTCACTAGAAGATTGATAATTTGTCCGTGCATAAAGATGAGTTCCAAGGTCATATGGATGAAAATGGTACTGATGGAGGTGGATCTTTGTAGGCCGGTTGACCTATTCTTCCCATTTTGGAGCAGTCAACGCAGAACAAACAGCGGGCCGCGAATTGCATTTTCTTTTCGATCTTCGTTGTTATGTTTTTGTTAATCATATGCACTCCATGATTTGATCCCAATATTGTGTACTGGTTATAGCCATGAATTGTTCGAATGTGTGTGAAAATGTCTAATGGATGTGGACTCTTATGTGGTTTTTAATGAATTACTGGCTTTAAATTTTCTTCTATGATACTTTAATACATATTTTAGTTTAAGTGTTCCGTTTTGCATTTTAAATTAATCCAATTTTTGTTAATAGGAAATGGAATTGCCGAAGGGAAGATGAATGCGAATTCTATTTTTCTTCTTATGATAGTGCACAATAAAAGTCATCACATGGAAACTTATTGATTGTTGATGACATTCTCACAGGTTAGCAATATATTTATCCATGGCTGTCTCCCAATTCTAAGCACAGTTTGAACACTTCCCTTTCATTCGTTGGCACCCTCTACTCTTGTTTCTTTATTTCTGGACAGTGAATTTACTTTTCAATTTAAACACTACACACTCATTGTTAAAACAAATTCTTATATCATGCATAATGTATATATGCTTTGCGTTCCATAATTGCTATTTGGGCTATATTCGATTTTCCTGAAATTAAATAATTTATGCTGGAATGAAATTTCTTTCTTCAACCCTTATGCGAAAGTTGAATGCTACGGTGTTTTGGGAGGAGACATTGATGTATAGCTTATTACCAGATCGTCTCTTTCCATTTTCTTTTTTTAATCTTTCTCGTTGTTTACTTGATTGCAATACATTTCTTGTTCGGATTGATTTGCATCAATATGCAGTGGTTAATGGCATGTAGAATTTTTATCACCTTGGCAATTTTACTTTTTCCTTCTTAATGTTTGCTTTAGATGTGTGCTCATCCCATTTAGGGGTGAATAAACCATTACTATATTATATTTGCTATTAGTAGTCTAATTTTTATTTTTTAAAGCTGAATGCCAGCATGGGTTGTAGGTTGCTTTTGTATTTATGTAAAAAAGTATATAAATTTGATAAGGATTTCAACTTAAAAAAATGGGACATGATATATATTGATAGATTCCAAATAATAAAGTAAAAGTAGTTAAATTTGAAATTCTTGACGTTAATGATTCAAGATATAAAAAAATTCTAGCGGAATAATTCTCAATTGGCCTATCGAACTCACATTCCATTTTTTTGTATAGTTTAGTTCCAAAATCATTCACTTCAAGTCCTTTGTCTATCCAAATAGATCGTTAAATCATTGGGTAGTAGTTATAGGTAGTAGTTATAGGAATTCTAAAACATTCTTCCCTTTGTGCTCCTGGCAAGTTGGCAGTTTGTGGGATGGAGGCGTATAGCAGAATAAAAGTCTTGTTTGCCTTTCAAATTTATTATCTGCGTTTATAGCTGTGAAGGGTTTGTGGAAGATAATTACTTTATTTACGTGGTTTTCTTTTACTTTTTTCCATTTTTGTTTTAAAAAACTACAAGCAATTGCAGATTATAAATAAAGTTCTCCAATTTTTTCCGGACTCATGTTTCAGAATTGATTCGATTTGAAAATAAAGAATTGATTTAATTTCATTTGGTAAATTAAATTTTGTATTTGAAACACATTAATCATTTACATTGTGAATTGATTTAATTTAGGGGAAATATCAAATTTGGCCACACAAATAAGAAATAAAAGGTTTGATGTATAAGGACTACTCTATCAACTCACTTAAATGATTTAAGAAAATCTTGATTTCTCATTAAATTCTATTGTTTTGGATTGGAGTTTTAATGATTTAGAAAATTAAAATTGAAGTCATGGAATAAAATTAGAACCAGGTCATGAAATTTTATTTCAATTGCAAACATATGCTTAAAATTTTCATTATATCAAATCAAGTCTTATCGAATTCATGTCTAAATGAATCATATATTAGTTTTCATAGAAATGTATTTACCGTGTCTGTATCTTCACAGCATCAGTATATGCAAAGAAGTTTAAATGAATCACATGATAATAGAAATCTATTTTATTAAATTAGTTTCGTAAATATTTTAATTAAAATATCTAATAACTAATTTAACTAGTATGCAAAATATTTTATTAAATTTAATGTACTATATATCATAATGACGAACTTAATTTAATTAATTAGAGGATAATAGGAATTATATTTTGTTAAATTATTTTTAATACATACGTTAATTAAATTGTTCAAATTATTACGAAATATATTCAGCTCAATTATTTTAAGTAATTAATATAACACGATTGTAATTAATGTTTTTTATATTTACTGGAATGATATAATAGTTTTTAGTTAAGAGCAATTATTTTAAGTAAATAATATAAAATTTATTAATATAATTGAAACTATTATAATAAAAATTAGGCCTATTGTACAATTTTTCAAAAATTTAGATAACAATATCTGTTTGTTTGTTAAAAAAATTTAAAAGAAAATAATTTATTAGTATAATTTAAGATACATAATAGAAAATAATTATGTTGAATATTAAAAGATTTAAGAATACAATTTAAAGTGTTATGATAAAAATTAATCTATTGTAAAAATCAACGTATCTACATATGTCTCAATGAATCCATATAAATATATTTTTTTATTACAAAAAATAAAATATTCGTAAATTACTTTTTTAGATTTTTTTACAAGCAAACGAACAATTGCTACTTGAAATAAGTGTACAAAAGTTAATTCATTAATTTAATATAATTTAAAAAGTACTCGTTTATTTAGCATCAGAACTTGAATTAATACTTTAATTAAAACAAACAATTATGCAAACTGCTTTATTATAGTAAAAATTAAAATATTCCAAAAGTTGATCGAACTGAATTTTTATTTAAAAGGTAGACAACAGTAAGTTGTTTGTTTGTTTGTTCGTTCAAAAAAAAATTTCACTTATAATATAGTAGATGTTTGTGCACACGTGATGCACGTGTTTTTTTTTTTTTGTGTCGTAATAATCAATAAATTTGATTTAACAAATTATAAATATTTATTTGATTTTCTATTACTTTTATTTTGTTAAACATTAAGAATAAGTCATTCTCTTTAAAATTTTTAAAAATTATTTCTTTATTAGAAAAATTAAATTATATTGATAAATTATGTTCTTTTAAATTTTTTAACAAGCCTACATACATTATTACTCAAAATTTTTAAAAATTTTACAGTCACTGGGTTTTTATTATAATATTTGTAATAAATTTTATTTTTTAATATTTTTGTTAATTGATCCAATAACTCGAATATGTTTTTGTTATTTGATCCATAGTCCAACAAAAAATAGTAATGAAAATTAATTGAAAAATTGAATAAATTCTTATAATTTGTAAAATTAAATTTATTGATTATTAGAACAAAAAAAAAATTCACAGGTATCGCATCTGCATCGACGTATAGTGTGTTATGGGTAGAGTGTTTTTTTTAAAAAAAATAAACTTATATTGGTCTACCTTTTAAGTGAAAATTCAGTCTGATCAACTTGTTAAAAATATTGGTATTTTTACCATAAGAAAATAGTTTATATAATTATTTTATTTTTAAATTTAAGTATTATTTCTTTTTTATATGGGTTCATTGAGTCATATGTAGATAGTTTGATTTTTATAATAACTGAATTTTTATTATAGTATTTTAGATTATATTGACAAAATTTGTTTTCAGGTATTTTAATATTCAATATAAATATTTTCTATTATAAAAAATTAAATTAAACTGATAAATTATTCTCTTAAATTTTTTTTTGTAACAAATAGACAGGTATTGTTACCTAAATTTTTGAAAAATTGTTCAATGAGTTGAATTTTTTAGTATAATATTTTAAATTATATTAATAACTGTAATTTTTAAATATTTTAATGCTCAATATTAGTTAGTATATCAAGTCAATACCTCAAATATATTTTCCTTATTTGATCCACATCCAACAAAAAACAAAAAGAAAAAAATGGATGCACTATAGTTCAAGAATGGAAAAAAAATTAAAATGAAAAAAAAAAATGAAATCAACTCAAAAGTTGCTTGCCGCTTGATACATTTCTTGGCCGTTGGATTTGATTGTGAATGTGTGGCAAAGATTGGCTAGAATGTGATGTAAGCACGCTGATACAACATGTAATGTTTCCCTCTAGCGGGTGTCTCGCTCGCTTTGTTAGTATTATATTGAAGCAAAAGCCTAAAACCGCTATTTCATACGACGTTTTCAGCATTTATCGGAAAGAACCGCCATCTAAGATAGGGTTTTCAAAAATAAATAACCGCCATTCCATTTTGCGTTTTCCCATTAATAGCACATCTCCAAATAGTTCTCTTTCGACAGCAATTCCTGATATAGTATACAAAATGTCAATAAAACAACAAAATAGTCCTAATATAAAATATATGTACTGAATTCAATTAATCTTTAAAAAGTTAACAAAATTTAATATTACATGAAAATAATTTATATGTCATTATAAATAAAATTGAATTCCGAAACATAGTTTTAGTTTTCATTTCAGAGAGAAAAAAAACAAAAACGACAACGAAAAATAGAAAATAGAAAATATAAACATACAAACGTAACTAGAAAAATGACAGCGTTGCAAACAGAATGAAAAAAATTATTTTAAACTAAAGAGAACTAATAAGGTATAATAATGGAAGTATAATACAGAAATTTTATACTTTTTGTCTTGTTACACTTTCTCTACCCCTGTGAGAACAAATGCTCTAGATAAGACTATAATGTAATAATATTTAATGAAGCATATTTTATTAGTAAAATGACTTATTTTATTAAAATAATTACTAATAGCAAATAATTTATTTACGTTAAAATTATGCTTAATAAAAAATAATTGCTTATTAAAATGTCTTATTCTATAGAAATGTTTTTGCAACTGAATATACGATGCAGGTTAATTTTTATTCATAAATCAACTATAATTAAATTATACATACCTTAAAGTGAATACTTATTTCAAACTCGCTTTAATTATTAATTTACTGTAATTTAAATCTTTATTCTAAATATAGTTAAAAATAATATATTAGCTGTAATTGTTGGTAGTATAAATTGTAAAAATATTTTAATCTTCTAGGAAAACGGCTCTACCATGTATTTAGTCAATTTATAAATTAATTACTGAATTCAATATCAACAATTCTTTATGAAAAATAAATTTTAGTCTTGTATACTATTTACCAGATAAAACACAATAGTAATATAATTAGTCATAAATCATTTGAATATTTTTTGTATAAAAGCATCCGATGTAAATATATTACAAATGAAGGACACATTAATACTACAAATTTTAAGCTGACTTGTGAGAGAATTGGAGTTTTAGGGGTGAAAAAGAAAATTCGATAGTTTGCGCTTTTTACTTTAGAATCAAATTATTACGTACTCAGCAACTACACGTTATTAACTACTTCTTTCATAGTTATACAAATTATAAACTTGAGTTCTCATAAAAAAAAATTTAAATCGTCAATTGAATTTCAATGAAAGTTAAAACTGAATTTTAGTTTATTAGGACAAATTATTATTAAATAAGTTAATAATATTTAAATTGAGACCTAACAATGATACTTATATTGGTACAACAACAAAAAAGAAAAAATATTCAAATTATTTTAAGTTATTACAAATGACGTTAACAGTAGTCTCAAACAAAATGAAAAGAAATTACAAGAATACTCCAATAAAAAAGAAATTAAAATATATATATGTCGAAACATCAGGCTCCCAGTGCGAGGACTGGGCCTGTACGGTCGAAGTTTTGGCTTCCCATCGTCCTCACTGTGGGGTGCATTGGAGCCAAGTCGAATCGGCGCCTTTCCTGTGCCCAGGAGGTGACCCACACTACCATAGCTGCAGTTGCAATTCCTCTGCAGGTGAATCATCTCCTACCTCACGGCCAACCTGCAGACCTTTTCGAATGCCCTTTCATGTATGGCATTTAGGCATTCGTTTCAAATCCAAATTTGGCATATTCCTTATTGATCTTCCTAAATGAAAATTTAATTGTTTTGAAAGTCTTGAGTTGCATTCAACGTATGAAATACGTTCATTCTCTTGTAACCGATTTATGGAACATGGATTCTGTAATGCTATTTCTAATCTGGTTTGTATTTCCCATTTTAGTTAATTGTTTCCAATTGTCATAACGTTACATATGCAGAAAATTTGCGAGCCAATGCCACGTAGAAGCAGCAGTAGGGTGACACATGCACATTGTTGCCAGGATAACGCAAAATCATTGTGTTGAAGCATAGTTGGAACGCATTTATTGAACTATACGGAAGCATAGCGAGAATAGTAAATTGAAGATTGAATTTACGAAATGAGTAAAGCTACCGCATATAGCATATAAATCATAACAAGTGTAGTATATGCTACGTGTATTAGCTAGTAATGTAGATTCAGTTGCATGTAATTTAGTAATTGATGCAAAGAAGTTTCATAGTAAAGTTGACATCATTAACATAATAATAACAAAGTCAAGACATTCTAAGGGCCAAAGTCACTTGAAATTCACTAGCGTTACTGTCTGCAACTGTGCCACAATATGAGCGTGACAACGTTGGGATGTGTTTGGCTAATTGGTTAAAGCATAGTTAGTTTACAAATTGAACTATACAAAGCCGCGAAAGAAAAATTTGACAATGGAGTACATCTGTTGTGCAGCAAAATATCAGGCAAAAAGACACGAAAGTAACCAAAGTTTTCATTGGTAGGACAATCGGGCAACGGTAGTGGTCATGGAAATTGTCTAGGACTGGGAAAGAAAAGGAGTTGCCTACGCACCCAATCGAATAAGGTCTACTACTTGACCCTCAACGTACGAAGCTCCTCACACACCTCCTTTCGAAAGGTGTGATCGAGCTCGTGTAGATCCTGATTTGCTTGGATCTCTCGTACCGTTTGAAGGATGCTGTCAATTGTGTCACTCTGGAAAACATCAGAGTCAATAACCGCCCGAGACTATTTTTTTTGCTTTTTTTTATGTGCTGCGTTTTAGGGTGGACTCGTCTATTAGGCACTTAGGGTCTATCATGTTGTCCTCAGTACTCGGCTGTTTGCCTTTCGCCTTTGCGACCTTGGTGATTAAGAGATTGAAGGGAAGTGCGCTCGGGTGTTGCACTAGCTTATAATGCTTCTGAATGACGTCACTGATAAGCCTCCTGACATCTACCTTTTTCTTGGTCATGATAGCACACATCAAAGTGGCTCGGTTTACAGAAAAGTCTGACTTCCTCTTCTGTGGAATGAGACTAGAGCACGTGATAAAGTGGAGTAGGCAAAACTGGTTCTTTAGGTTAGTTTGCTTGCATTGTGGATTCAACCATGGGCTGTTATTGTGACTCATTATTCCAACCATAACTTCCTTGGAGTACTTGGTATGATCAAGACGGAACTCTGTGTCCTCAACCACAGGGAGGCTTAGGATAGACTTAAAGTCGTTAGGGTCAATGATAAAAGGCTCACCTCTTAGTTTGGACATAATGTGAGGCTCGTCCAGTTGTTGGTCAACACGGGTGATGTTTGCGTAGAACTCGCGGATAATGTCCTCATAGGCCTAGCTCATTTGTGTGAGAAACTTCTCCCACCCACACCTCCAAAACTTTGGAACCAATCCTAAGGTTTGGAGCTTCGAATCGCTAAACTTGTCATAGCACTCGACCACCACTGGCTTGCTGCTGAAGTGGTCAGCAAAAGTCTGGGAAGCATGTTCACTGGCAAACTTGAATGTGTCATATGAAGGTTGGCCACGCCCTCGGCCCCTATTGGTTGTTTTCTTGAGCCGTCCCCAACCCTGGCTGCTAGATTTGGCCATGCCTATGAAAATATCAAAGACACAAGAGTGGAACATAAGCAACAGTCAGTAAATTAAAAAAATTTGAATCTATTTCAATTTTAATATCCTAATTAAATGTATCTAGAAATTTATTACGTGGCACTTCATATTAGTTGGCCTGTTTGAGAACATGGGTTTTAATGAAAGAATAGAGGGGGGATGTTATGAAAAGGGATGATGTTATACAATTGATGTAAACAAATAAGGCTCTTCAATTCTGCACTTCTTTACTTTATTAGGAGCTCTATAATTTATTATGGCAAAAAATGAGGTCAAAGTGCGTACCAACTTTTGACCTAAAGTGCAACAAACTTATCATGCCGTTATATGCATAATAACTTGCCCCACTTTTCATACAATAGTTCAATTTAAACTAGGAGATGGAACAAAAAATATAGGCTTCCTCCTCCCTTACGTCGCCTAACCCTGCCTTATTAAAATTGATAATATAATTTTACTCTATTTTAAGAAACGGGACAATAATTAAAAAATATATAAAAATTAACTATATATTACAAAAAGGAAGATGAGTTAATATATAAAATAATAAAATAGTAAATGGAAACATAATAACGCTAACATTTCAATTTATCAACATATAATCGAGAATAGCCTAAAGATATTTTTGCAATTTCAAATCTAATCAAGAGAGAACAGAAAATGTATTGTAACCCATTTATTTTTAGCTTGGACCCTTTTTCATTAAGGTAAGCTCAAATTGTATTATGTAATTTACCTGTTCTATTGGCATTCTAGTAATTCATGTAATGTGAGGGTTACGTAGAGTCATACAGATGAAATTGTTTAATTTACTGTTAATGAACATTTGATCCCCACATATGAGGTGGGATAATTTCCCTAAGGAAGTATTAACTTTGTACAATAAATTGGGCAGCTAGCTTGAAATTTACATGGTCCAATGATAGTAGGATTTGAGAATGATTTGAACGAAGCTTAGTAAGTTGGAAATCAGTCAATAACACAACGGGAGGGGGAGTAAGACATTGGATGCTTATGGCCCCTTAATACCTCAACTTATATCACTTTTACACTAACTTTTTATTTTATTTTATTTCATTTTATTTTTGCCATCCAAATAGCACATATATGGCAAAGAATCTAATAAAGTTAGAAGAAAAAGATTGTAGCTATCATAATGACTTTATAATAAGTTCAGCCACTGAAAGAAGTGCATTAAAAGACTAGAAAACTTGAATAGACAACGATTTTACAAAAAAAAAAAAAAAACAGTTAAAAGAAACTATCTTTCAGATGGGCAGAAATAAAGTATTTGACCCTGATGGCTTTCCAAGTGAATCTGTAAGAAACATTATAGGTATAGTACATACAAATTTAACTAAAGTTGTTTTTCTTTTTTTAAATTATGGATGGATGTTAAAGAAGGCTAATCATACTTTTGCAGTTTTAATTCCAAAAGTTAATTCTCTGAGCTATCTTAGTAATTATTGTAAAGTATTGGGGAATTGATTGTGAAGGTAGTTCTTCCATGATTAATTTCATAATATGGGGTATGTTGGGTATGTATATTACCAAAGTTTTTTTTTTTTTTGTATGTATTTAAATTTAATTTTGGATGGATGTCTAAGGACGCTAATTGTACTTTCATTATTTTAATTCCAAAAGCTATTTCCTTAAGTTTTTTTTTTTTTTTGTAATATTATTGCAAAGGTATTAAGAAATTAATTGAGGGTAGTTTTTATGTGACTCATTTTAGAATATTAGGTGATTCTCTTATTTTGCAATGGAGGTAGAAATAAATAAGGCATATGATACTATAAAATTAAGTTCTGTATTGGGTGTGGATGTCAAAATCATATGATTCCTGATTTGAATCGTGTTATTAGATTGAATTTAATTCAAATTGATGTGGGAAACATACGATTCTTGATTCAAATCTTATTATTACATTAAATTCGATTCAAATTCATTAATGTAAATTATCATCAAGCACGGAATAAAAAAAAAAATTAAGCACCATATTGTTCTAAGGTTAAAAAGAAGAACACGACTACAAAATAATAACATTAAAATTTTTTTAATTTTTTTTAACTCTAAAATAAAAAGAAGAAAATTACTATATTTTCTCTTCTAAACTCTCTCAAATGAATGAACGAAAAATTAGTACTATTTTTCTCTCTCATGTTTAATATTTTTTGGTTTCTCTTAAAAACTCACAAACAAATAATAAGCAAAGATTTTGGGATCTCTGCGTATAGCAGAATGAAGCTATTAGTTATTCACTTCTTCTCAATGTTCCAAATTTTTTAATTGTTTGTTTCCCAAGGTATGTTAGATGGGTCCGGCTTCAGCCCTTCATTAAGCACACTTCTAATTGCTGCTTTTTAGGATTGTTCATCATTTTTTCCCTACTATCCCTCCTCCTCATCATTATCATTATTTTTTCTTTCCCTCGAAAGTCTACATTTCCAATTCAGCCAACCCATTTTCCAAATATGGATGGATAAAAATTCTAAGAAAGACTTTGACTGCAACTGGCTTTTTCTTTGGTGTACTCCCACTTTGCTTAGTGGAGAGGAGGAAAATATATATATATATATATATACAAATCACACCACAAATAACAAAAGAAAGTTAGATAGAAAGTTTGAACAGGGTTGTTAGAGGGTTGAATCGAAAATACCAGTGCGTATTTTTCTAGCGAGCAAGCGTATAGAACAACAGCTAGTACATAATGGCTATGTTCGATCCCAGACTGTAAGAAATAGCAGATTCGGAAGTGGTGACGAAATGGCACTGCAGCTGGCTACGGCATTACCCCACCACCCATAACTCCACCTGCCCGTCTCATCGTTAGGCATTATGGCTCTGCGACTCTCTTTCTTAGTCTTCCTATACCGGATTGGGTCAACTTTTTTACATATGGTGATTTTTGTGTTCCTTCGCCTGATTGAGCCTCCTTTGGCACTGGTTCGGAGCAGAGAACGCCCTCACAAAAGAAATTAAAGCCAGAAAAAAGGCTGACGATGAGATGAGACAGAGGCCTTAAAAAATAAAAAAATAATAGCGATTTTGTTCAGCCTTGCTAATGCCCTGGTGACCACCCTTGTCCAATTGTGTTGCAATGTTTTGTGCTGGTGCTTTTTTAGGTTTATTCAGATTCTGCTTAGGAAAAAAAGTAGATCCTCCAAGCGTGCTTTATCAAAGTGAACCATTGGAACGGTTTAGTTTGAAACGTTAGAACGGATTGTGGGGAACAAAAAAAGCCTGACATTTTTGGCGTAAGTTTTGGTAACTTACGCACGGATCACGAAATTGATAAAGTTTAAAAAATTTTGGTAACTTTTGGTATCTGTTGCCACTTTTGGTAAGTTTCAATTGCACCAAACAGGGCCTATATCAATATCTTAATATAAAAGAATATAAATGCAATCTCATGCAATGAGATGTAATAGAATACAATGTCAATACATACTTTAGTCTCCATTTACTCTCAACCTTATTCTAGGACAGGTAATGCTTAGCAAAGCATGTGGGGTCACCATTCGTATCGTTTATACTTACGGAGAACGTATTTTCAATATATATCATGAGTGAGAAACTGAGTTACATCCCCACAGGTGTGAGAGTTAAGGGAATTGAGTTACACCCCTTGGCTCTTCTGCTAGGGAATTGAGTTACACCCCTAATCAACGAATATAAATAGCAGTTGGGGAACTAAGGTACACCCCAATCGGCTAAGACTTAAGGGAACCAAGTTACACCCCTGACCCTTCTGTTAGAGAACTAAGTTATACTCCTAGTCAGGTATCTACTTAGCTTAAGTAGGAATCAATATAAATAGCATCTCAAGATTAACGCCCCAGTTCTAATAATTAAACTCTAGTCATATATATCAACTGGGGATCATCCGGTGTTTTCAAAATCTCATTTTATTGTTGTTTCTCAAAATCAAGGATCGTGTCTATATATACGACCCGTGCTTCGGCATGATGACCCGTGCGGCACTTAGACACTTTAACCTCTTGTTGAAGTGCTAAGTCAACCTACCCCTATTAGGAAGCTAAGAAGCTCTCACAAACCTCAAAATATTAACATGACATTTTCGGTCAATTAATAATCATAACATCAAACCGAATATTGCAACCTCAACCCCATACACATAACGTGCTCAATCATGTAAATAGATATTATCTCAATATAAAAATGTATTCCTATTAAGCTTGATGATGATTTAGGGTTATCTTTAAAAATCAACAATTAATGGGTTTGGACACAAAACAAGCGTTTAAAAATCAAAATTTTTTATTTTTTGGACATTTTTCCTAACGCCGTTCGGACGCCAAAATTGCCGTCTGGACGCCAGCACCCGACACCTGATTTCTGAGTTCATTTTCAATGAAACCCCAACCCTAAAACACCCCCAAATCACTCATTCAAGTCACAAATTCAACAATCGATCATATATAAGCCTTTAAACATCTTAATAACATGTTTTTACAATATTAAATTCAAAAATAACTCAAATATATGCAAAATCTCAACATATATATGTATATACACACATTCATATATATATATATATATATATATACACCATAAATCCTTTAATACTTAACCGAATCAATCAAATAATATATCACAATTGTCTTAATAACGTTTAGAACATAAATATAAGTCCAATCTACCTTGAAATCGAATAGAAAAAAAGAAATGAGGAGATTTGTGTTCTGGCTTTCGAACGTCCGACGTTGATTTCTCCCGCCTTGAGTGAAATCACGAAAAACAGACACCACCATGATGTTCACGGCGTCGAATACTACCCCGATCTGCTGATCTTCCTTCCCAGAGCACACTTTCTCTCTCTCCTTGCTCCTCTTTCTCTTTCTTTTCTCTCCCTCTCTCCCCCGTTCTGGGAGCCGCACCCCCCAAAAAGAAGAAGGAAGAAAAGAAAAGAAAAGGAAAGAAAGAAAAGAGAAAAAAATTGTAGGGCCCTTGGTCTAATTGTCCAATTCAATATCACTTTGGGCCAAACTTGGCAAAGAAAAATAAAATAAACCCAACTAAATAGACCCAATCTTGATCTAATTATTTTATTGGCCCAAAAATAATAAAAATATTAAATCTATTCATTAATAAATTTCTATTAACTGATTTTAACCAGCACTCGCAAAGAAAAACCCTTTGAACCCAACTTGCTAGTAAGATGTCAATCTTGAAAATCTTCCTCTTCTTCTTTTTCTTCTTTTGTTTTTTTCAAACCAAACATATAAAACTTGTGTGTAATACAAATTTCCATTGGTGCTTGGCATTCTTTTCCAACACAACGTCACATCACTTTTAATCATCTAAATCATTATTTTTTTTAAACCCATTATAACAATTGAATTTATCTTGCTAGCCATTCTCTTCCAATGTATACAGTCTCATATAGACATATATATATGTTTGTATGTGTCCTTATATATACCAATCTTAAAAAAAAAATTACCTTGAACTTCCTTCATCATTATTGCATCCACACAATCTTTGTAATACCTAGTATTTTATTTTAGATAAGTATTTGAGATTTTGGACAAATAAAATATTTAAATCGAGATTGGGTCCATATAGTTATGTTTATTTATTTTCCTTGGGCAGGGTTTGACCTGAAGTGGTATTGGGTCAGAAAAACTGGACCAAAAGGCCTAGCCCTTCTTTTTCTTTTTCCTTTCTTTCTTCTTTCTTTTTCCTTTATCTTTTCTTTTCTTCTTTTTTGGTTGAAGAAGCTGTAATGAGAGAGAGAGAGAGAGAGAGAGAGAGAGAGAGAGGGGTAGATAGAGAGAGGAGAGAAAAAGTAGAAAAAGAAAGTGAGGGTCTGAGGTTAAAGATAGCTGATCCTTAGTATTTTCGGCGTCGTGATCATCGTGGCGATATCGGATTATGATGATTTTGCCGAAAGTGAGAGAAATGAAAGAGAGAAATTTTAGAGCTTTGAAGTTCTCCACTATTTTCTTCTTATTTTTTTAAGATATGAGGTAGGTAGGACGATTTCATGTTTATTTTGAGATTAATGGCATGACTTAAAGTAGTTTGATATATATATATAGTGATTTTGGTTAAGCATCGTATATGTACATATATATGTGTTTATACATGTTTGTGGGTTTGTATATACATGCTCAATCTTGTTTATTCTTGAGTTTTGTTGTAAATATTGATATAGATGCTGTTAATACTGGTTTTGGTTTCATTTCTGGGCTTTAAGTGCTCGAATTTGGGAATTTTGTGTGTCAAATCGAGCTCATAGCAGCTCAAATCAATGTTGCTGACCGCAAGTCACAAGAAAGGTCTTCTCGTGGACTTTCTGCAGGCTTCTTGTGAGGCTAGGATGCTCTTGGTATCTTCCCATGACTCAAAGTGGTCTTCCCATATGTTTTAAACTTTAAGCACCTTCCCATGGGAAAGTATTTTTGACTTGATTTGAGGTTTTTTTGACTCGATTTGAATGGTACACATAAATGATGGATATATGTTGAAATTATGTATATTTTGAGACTATAAAATATCATTATGGATGCTTAAGCACAGCACGCTTTTATTATAATGTTGAGATATTATTGTTTATTTTATATAATTAAGCATATCATGTAATAGGGCTGGGGTTGCATTATCTGGTTGACATTATGATTATTAATTGGTTGAGAGTGCCATGTTAATGTTGTTTATGTACCGAGACATGAGTCATATATATAGACGGGATCCTTAATTTTGAGAAAAATGATAAAATGAGATTTTGAAAATACTAGATGATCCACAGTCAATATATATGACTAAAAATTAGTCATTGGAGTTGGGATGTTAATCTTGAGATGATATTATTATGACATTTTCTCTAGACTGTAGCTGGACCCTACTTGATTTAAACAGATACTTGACTAGGAGTATAACTCGGTTTCCTAGTAGAAGGGCTAAATGAGGTAACTCGGTTCCCCTGAGTCTTAAATTGGTGGGGGGTATAACTCGATTCCCCTGAGTTTTACATTAGTGGGGATGTAACTCGGTTCCCTACTTGTGATATATATTGAGATATACGTTTGTCATAAGCGTAAACAATACAGAATAGCTTAATCTCAAAGCTCAGTCTCCTCTTGTTTGTTCCAATTTCTTTGTTTTATGGAAAATAAAAAAGCCGTGCAGAACAAGTGATTGAAGCAATTCACAGTGGTTGACTGAACTTCACTCGCTCAGTTTGCTGCCTCCACGTGCTTTGCTAAGCATCACTTGTCCCATAATAAGGTTGAGGGTAGATGGAGACTAGAGTATACATTGACATTACATTCCATCACATCCCATAGCATGAGATTGCATTAAATATTCTTTTATATTGAGAAGTTGATATAGGGTGAGTTTGGAGTGATAAAAAGTGAGATAAAATGTAGTTTAAGAAAACTTTTTGCATTTGGTGCACACATCTCAAACTGCTTTTTTTGGAGATGAATAGTAAGATTATCGTTCTGATGGATTCAAAATTTTGGGCAATCATGGCTTCTTTGCACTACAATACATTCAAACAAATTGTAAAACCGTTTGGACGGAAGTTGGCTGCGCGAATCTGTCGATCTAGGTTTCTACAATCCATTGGAGCGGTTTCTACGACCCCACAAAAAATAGTCAAAGTGGGTTTCATTCGGTAGCTTGAGAGTCCATGATGAGAATGGTAGAAAAAAGTTTTGCTATTTGATTAACCGAATTCTAGTTATCGACTTTTTTTTAAAAGTCATCGAACTTTTTTTGAATTTTGAGAAGATGGGAATGTGTAAAAACGTATAGGATTTGTAGAGGTTTTTAGATATTTTCACCAAAATTTAGTGCGCCAAACGCACCCATAATGTGACTGTGACATTGATTGATGAGATGTATGGTTTATCCTATTGATCATGAGTTTGGTTATGAAATAGGAGATATAAATTAAAAACTACGGTAACCTAATTCCCAAGGTGGGATACATAGGTAATTTAGGTTTAGTAACCTAAGTCCGATCTTAAATATGAATAATAATAATTGTGTTTATTCTTCTAAATTGAGAGTTTAAGTATTTATATTATAGATTGTATGACCTAGAGTGTGGACCTGCTACTTATCTTTACAGTATCATTATTTTGAGAAATATAAACATGAGTACAATATATATTTTGACTGTACAGACCTTGGATACTGTCCTCAAGATGACATTGAACTGGTTTATATCATTGTTCAACTATTGGTAATATTCATTAATATTCTTTTTAAATGAGAATAAGGGACATTTGTTAATATTTTAATGGATGTTTAAGATATTGACTTAACTTGGGCTAGATTTTAATTAGTTTCCATATTCTCATGTCATCCGTCTCTAACTAGGAGGTTAGGGGCGTGACAGTCTTGTTCTGTCTTTCTCTTCTTCCTCCTCCCCCTTCTCTCTCTTTCTCTCTCAATTCAGAATATAATAAACTCTAATTTACACAACCCCTATTTATATACAACTTCTTTAATCTAATGCTACTATGCCCACTTAAATTATGGTGGATCTGCAATCATATCTTAGTGATTAAAATAATTCCTTAAAATATTTAATGGTTCACACTTATCCAAAAATAAATAAATTAATAATTTAAATATGATAAACTCCACTAATTAGTAATAAAAATATAATCCATAAATAAAAAAATAATTAAAAATCTGGGTTATAACATGTGCGTTTGAGGCCGAGTTGAATGTGTGAGTTTTGAGCTAAAATGTGTTTTGTGAAATTTTGGTATAGTGTCTGGGGTCCTGGTGTACTCTACTGGTGTGGAGATTTTTCCATTTAGTATCTTCATCATTAGATTCACCTCTTCATCCCCTTATTTTTCCATTTAGTATCTTCATCATTAGATTCACCTCTTCATCCCCTTACTTCTCCTTCTCTAGTTTCGGTTAAAGGTAGGGGATTTTCTTTCTTGTTGATTTGTTTCGATATGTATAGATGAAGTATAAGCATGTTTTAATCCTTTTAAGGTATAAATGTTCCATATTTAATGTTCGTTAAGTTAACAGTTGAAACTGATGAATATATGTATATATATATGTGCATGTGTAGTGAGAGAATTAAATATCAAACTCATTTTTACAAATTTTTGTTTTATGATTTAAATCAAGGCATGAAACTTCTTTAGAGTTATCATTAGCATGTTAATACATGATTTTGGTATAAGAAATTTCAGTTTGTTTAGTTTGTGTATGTAAATGAATTTGTAAAACCCCAGAAATAGAGTTTGGTGACCTAGAACTGCAAGTACTCTGTTGTGCGCGCATGAGCCTTGGCCTTGTGCGCACGCCTGCAAATTTCCCTTCCCATCTTTGTCCCTTGCACATGCGAGACCTAATCTCGTGTGCAGGTCACCTAGCCATGATACCTTGTGTGCCCCAGGGTTCACCTTATGCTCACGACTGTGTTAGTCACATGTG
Source organism: Vitellaria paradoxa (assembly GCA_019916065.1). NCBI lineage: Eukaryota > Viridiplantae > Streptophyta > Magnoliopsida > Ericales > Sapotaceae > Vitellaria > Vitellaria paradoxa. The sequence goes on along the minus strand of CM034233.1, from coordinate 66,632,387 downwards.
CACACCTCCATTGATACTTATTTTATTTTGATATATTGTCCGTAATGCATTGATATGATTGAATATATTTCAAGTTATTGATTAAATTTATGGTAATGATTCATGGAATGAGTTTGGAATTGAATTGAAATTTATGTGATTATTATCACTAGATTATAGGTTAAGATATGAATAAGGTTGATTAATGATGTATCATAGTGTTGATATATATGCAATAAATATTAATTTTAAATTTTAGGTATAAAAGGTACTAAAAATATAGAATATATTTATATATAAGGCTTAAAAATCTCAAAACCTGAGTCCCGTCAATTAATAGGCTATATAGTGAAGTAAATGCCGATTAGCATGTATTTCTCTTCTGAAGCTTAGCAGATTCGCTTAGTTCACTCAATGGTCAAGACCATAAGAAAAAGGCACTTAATGTGCAGTTTGGTTTACTCCATGTATATTAAAAGATAATTATTCTCACCATGAAACTCGACTTTTCATAATTACCACTATTATTAAATGTATTCAGATGATGCCGCTCTCGAATAAATTAAAACTCATCTTAATACAATTGCCGTCCTCATTAAATCTATCTAGATGATCCGTCGCGCTCAAATAAATTAAAACTCAGTTTAATACAATTACTGCCCTCATTAAATGTATCCACATGATTTCTCGCTATCCAGATGATCCGTCGCTCTCGAATAAATTAAAACTCATTTTAATACAATTGCTGCTCTCATTAAATCTATCCAGGTGATTCGTCGCGCTCAAATAAATTAAAACTCAGTTTAATACAATTACCACCCTCATTAAATGTATTCACGTGATTTCTCGTTATCCAGATGATCCGTCGCTCTCGAATAAATTAAAATTTATTTTAATATAATTACTGTCCTTATTAAATATATCCAGATGATTCGTCGCTCTTGAATAAATTAAAACTCGGCTTAAAACAATTACCGCCGTTGGCCATGGATCCATGATTAATGGCATTTATGGAGTTTTAAGTAATTTGGCCCTAACGAGGTAAGTTTGTTTAAGCCTAACTTAACCTTTTAAGGGATCTGCATTTCACGTTTGTGGGACCTCAACCAATCGAAATTCATTTTTACAATAATAATAACATGATCTCTTCAATTTTTCTGTAGAGCTGGTTTCTGCAGACCGTTCTATTTCATCTCTCCTTATCTCTCCTTCCTGAAAACCCTAATTCCAACTTGATCACTCTTTCTCGCTTCCTCTCCGTTACACAGCTGAGATCAGGTATTTCGCCTTCCTCATTATCGTGATCCAACTCTTGCTCTTCTTTTTTGTCTCCTGCAAATTCAATGAGAACTCTGAAACTCAATTAGATTTGTATAATTCTCCTGAATCAAGCTCATAGCTTTGCAGTTTATGATTGTTTATTATCAGATTCTATGTTCTTGACGTGAGAAGTTTGGATTTCGCAGCTTTGTAAGAGTTATTTTCTATTCATCTCTGTTGTGATTTCCTTTTTTTTTTTAATCGGATTTCAGCAATTTGAATTCGATTCTGGAGAGCGATTGAGCTGTTTGTTGGTTTTGGATGAAGGAGGCGAAATCTAAAATGGGTTTAAATATTTATGAGGAATTCAGATTTCCAGTCGGTATGTTCGGAATTTCATACTCAACTTGTGAATTATGAATTTTTCTTCTTGTTGTATAATGTGATTTTTAAATCGAAGTAAATCAGTACACATGTGGAGAACAATGGATGCTAACTTATGTGACATTAATCAATTGGATTCTAATGTCCTTTTGCCCCCTCGAAAGCGGCTACTTGCCGGATTGAAGAAACAAAATTTCAATGGCAATTTACACCAGCCGTCGATTTCAACTACTTTAAATGAATTCGATTCTCGTCTTAACAATTTGTTGAGATCTCATTTGAGTAAACCTAATATTTCATCTGAGGATCTTGTTGAAGCTTCAAAATCGGCAGCTGCAGCTGCTATTAAGGCGGCAAAGGCTGCTAGAGCTGCAGCTGAAGAGAAGGCTGAAATAGCAGCAAAGGCAGTTGCTGCAGCCAAGGGTGCTTTAGAATTGGTTGCAACTATTTCGGAGGAGGCAGTCAGCAATGAAAGATACTTGAAGAAGAACAAGATGAAGAAGCATCTTCCTGTTCAGATGCTGTACGATAAGCACCAACCTACAGAGAATTGCAAGACAGATGAACAATTAGCCCTTAAGTTGCATCAAGCCATCAACAGCTCCCCTAGAATTTCGAAGCACTCTTCAACTTGCGAATTGAAGAGTAACAAACATAAGAGACTGAAAAGCTTACCCACACCGGAAAAAACTAGGGTTTCAAAAGGAGGTTTAGCATGGGAAGCTGACCCACATATGAGCAATGGGAATTGTATAATAGGGGAGGTGGATTCAGAAGGTTCTATCTGTGAGATGCGTGCTGTTAGAGCAGAAGAAAACAAAGCAGGTTGGTTAAAGATGGATAATGGGGAAGCAGGAACAAGCTGCTTGAAGGTAAAAGCTCTGGATCCATCAGATGATCTGTACAGCATTGGTAGAAAGAGGGGAAGAATTAAGCAGAAAAAATTGCTGCTAAGCATGTGTAACTTTAGGGATCAGGCAGACCCAAAGGATGAGTTGAACTTCGATAGTTCCCTAACAACCGAAGGGAACAAAGGGAAACCGACTTCAAATAATATGCCCTTGTTCTCTGAAGAGCCTCCTCCTGATGGCATGATGCCAGTTGAGACAACAGCACTGCAGAAGTGCCAAGCATTCAAGGCACCTGAGTGTGTTAAACAAAACAAAGTCATGCAGTCATGATGTTCATTTGTTACTGTAAGGATAACTAGCTACTGCAGTAGAAGATCCTTGTTGAGGTAGAATCCATTTATGCTTTTCTCATACATATGGCCTGTTTGTCATTTTATCTTTTTGCTTCTCCATGCACCTTAATGATTTTAAATGTACATTTACTGTTTAATTGCTCTCATGGTGAGCGTCTCACCTTTACATCACATCTTAATGTTTCCTATCTCTTCATTTGGCAGCCAACTAAGGGAATATATGAAAGGGATATGTAAAATGGTAGTGTACTTTGTTGATATATATGCATATTCAATATGCTCTTTGTAGATTTCAGAGATGCACTGAACAAAATTTGACACTTCCAGTGTTGTATCCTTTAGCAAATAAGTCCTTCATTCATTATATAAGTTCATTTACGCAATATTTGCAGTGTGATTTCAGTTACATTTTTGGTGGACCTGTGGCTTTGTTAGTAATTGAGATTAAGTGGCTTTCCTAATATGAAAGCTAAGAAAGGTAGACAATTTTTTTTTCTCTTTTAATAGAAGCAAGCAGGTGACATGCCATGCTTCTCAATTCATCCATAATTATGACACGGATGAATTGACCTTCCATATCAATAATACTTGCAGGATTTGTTGAACACATACAGTAGACAAATTGCTCTTCTTAAACATCTTTCCCTCAAGTATAATTGTCGGTTGCAATTGTGATATTTTTATATTATTGAAGTCATGTCTCAGCCTTTACTAATTGACTTTATCAGTGGTCTGTGTTAGTATACTCTGTTAAACAATCTTTGTTTAATCCAATAATTTTTTTTTTCTATTATAAGATTGAAGATTTTGCGTTTGATGGATTTGATGGGTGGTTGATCTTTTTGTCAGCAGTGACAGGTATTGTGGCGAAATGAGGAGAATTATTGCTGGTTAATTTTTGTTGGTGAGCTGACCTTTGGAATTGTTGTTAGTAATATAAGTTGTAATGTGTGGTGTTCATGAATTGTGATAGTCTTGGTCTCCCGTTTATTAGTCTGGGCCTTTATTTTTTACATGGTTATGTAAATTCAGACCACTGTCTATCCTCAAGAAGGGCAGGGCCTTCATTTTGATGTTTATAGTAAAAAAAAACTATAAAAAATTTATCAGGCTTTCTTGTGCTCTGTCCCCCAAAATATTTACTTTGATTGATGATAAATAAATTATTGTTTTTAGATCTCCTCCTATTGAATAATAATAATAATAATAATAATAATAATAATAATAAAATTAAGAGTATATCTTGCTGTGTGATCTTGATTTTCTTGACATAATTAGTGATAATCCTTTCAACATACAACTATATGTTAGTTTGACTAAGTGAGAATCTTTGTATCTGTCTTGACGCCATTTTTACCCTTGACTAAAGGCAAGGACGTGCCTCTGTGCAGTTGAGGTCCTCGAGTTTTTTTTCTCGTGTGGGGGTTTATCATCTTCGTTCTGAAGGCGATGCACTGAAGCTTTGTTTTTGGTTTCAAGTGGGTTGGAGCGACGACTTGTATTGATCTGAGTTCTTTGTAGGAGTGATATTTTTGTACTATTTTTTTTTATGTGACCTGTTTAAAAAAAATTAATTAATTAATTAATTAAGAAAAATAAAATAGTATTGGTATTCATAAAATTAGGTGTACTTTTAATTTGACAAAAATTCTTGCCCATTATTTCTTCGTGTAAGTTTAACTAATTGGTTACTGTTGTACTATTAGTTATTAATTCACTGTTTTTTTAAATGTCTTTTCTAATGAAGTTTTAGTATTTCGCGTGCGGGAGTCTGTACTAAAATATGATTTACAGGGAAAGGGGGAAGGTGGGGACTTGAGAATCCAACGCCCCGGACCTTCAAATCACGTTGCTTTCAATGCTAACTCTCCAAATCCTTCACACGGCTAGAGAAGAGCCAGACCGATGACTGGTTTAGATGAATTTGGTCATATAAAATTTAACTTTTCAGGAAGATGCCTAGTGTACCTTATGCTAAAAATTAACTAATTAAGAGAGAGAGAGAGAGAGAGAGAGAATTCTCTTTAATCACTTTTGAATTCCATATTCACTCATCAGGTACACAATCATCCTTTGATCTTTGCGATGCAATATAGGGATGCAATGGGCAGGGTACTCGTCTAAATAGTCAATTTTATTATCAATTTTATTTATTTTTGCTTACCATTATAGTCCCAAATTTGTTTATTTGTTTTTTTTAGTTAGAATCTTAAACTTGTCCCAAATCTACGAGACTCATTCCTAACTTACAAAACTCGTTTATGTTTAAGTTGTCAAATTACTCATTAAATATTCGTTAAATACTCAATTTAAGATAAAAATAAATAAAATTAGTAAGTGACAAAAATGTTAAATTTATTAAATTGGACAAATTCATTGCTCAAAAGACCTCCAAGTTTTTTTTTAAAAGGTTAAAGAAATATACTATAAATAGTAGAAATAAATGTACAAAATATAGAGGGGTATGCCCCAAAATATTATAATAGAAATTACAGTTCATAAAAGACATTCAAAACTAATATGGAATAATCCATGACAAGTGAAAATAACGCACAACAAATTATGAATTAAACAAGTCCAAAAGAACTATCCCAACAAAGGTAAAAGCATTGTTGTGCTTTTTTATTTTAGGGATAAAATTATAAATATATATTTTATTTTATTTTATTAAACCGGTACTTAAAAGGTATCTTTCGGGTATTGAGTATCGGATACCCTATAAGTATAAATGACTATCAGGTATTCTACAGGTAAATTCCAAACTTGTCCCAATTATGAGTATTAAATTTTAATCTTAAACCCGTCCCAATTCTATTAGAATTTTTCCCAACAAATTTTTATCGGGTTCAATCGAGAGGTTGCATGTACCCATCCATTAATTAGTATACTTAATGCAATGTTAGTGAAAGTCCAGTCTCAGTTTGCTTAAAATGTGCTCTGATGATGTAATATGTTTTTTATTCATTTTTTTTTTATTTTATTCCATGTTGATAGATGGAATGTGGGAGAACCAATTTAGATCAAAAAATGTCCCCGGCCGAAAAGGAGAAATGAAAAACCGGGCTGCTAGTGATTGCAGGGAGCCCCACTTCTTCTGCCAAGGTGCTTCTGAGCTCTTCAAACTGTCAGCCACATGCTCTTTGATTATGTATTCTAGGGAATGTTATTTAGGGGTGTTTGATAATGTAATTAAAAAAAAATTGTAGCTTTTATATTGATGTTATGAGTCACTTTTGATAAAAGTTGTGTGTTTTTTATTAAAAATTTATAAAAATTGGATAAAATTAAAATAAGTTGGAGAAAGTTAAAGTTTATTTATTTATTTTTTCTTGTAGAGAAAATTGAAAAAAAATTTAAAAATCTAAAAAAAAATTGGAGCTCCAAAGGAGCCTTAATATATGTAATTTTGACTTTTTTTTGGTGAGATCTCAAATGCGTAAGTTATTTCACCGTAACTTAAAATAAAGTTCTTCTATCGTTTCTAAGGTTCTTCCATCATAACATGAAGATTGTAAATTCGAATTTTAGCCATAAGTTCCTTATATGCAAAGTTAAAGTTGGATATATTTGATTTCCTCATACTCAATAAGATAACAGTCTCTTGCACTTGATTGCTCTTATATGATAAGATTTATAAATATGATTCAATGGTTGAGATGTTATGATGCATTTTTGAAGTTTCTTATAACACTAAAAAGTGAGTAGCACTAGATTCATATTCCTTGTTTTTCTATGGGTTTTCCTATAACTTCCTTTTCACAAAGGTTGGTATTTTGATTATAATATGCATTGATGATCATGACTTAATAGATTTTCATTCTCTGAGATGTAAAAATGGTTGGCAAAATAATAATGGAGGAATCATATCATTAAATGCTCATATTAATCTGTCCCCACAGCCAACCACTATCTAATTCTGTCATCATTGTGTGATCTGATTCTTCATTCTGCGGTCCTCTAGTGAAGTTAATCCTATCTTCATAATTAATGGCATTTTTCATGTGGCCGGCTGTCTATAAGCAGAAATTTATTTCGTTTTATACCAATAAAAATTAAATATATTAGGATGTGGTTGAAGCTCGAAAAAAAAAATGAAAAATAATAAAAAAATTTTGATTTGAGTAATTTTTTGACGTTTGATCCGCAGCCACTAAATTATATTTTTTGGAGATGAGTTTTAAAATTTTTTAATTTTTGCGTTAGCCTTCTAGAGAGAGAATTCTTTCGAACGATTTTTTTGATTCTGTTCGAATAGTTTTATGTTAAAATTTATTGAAAGTTGTTGAAAAGTTTTTGGGATTTGTAAAAAAATTATTGGGATTTGCAAAAACATTATTGGGATTTGCAAAAACATTAAGGGAGTTAGTAAAAAATTTGTTGGAATTTGTAAAAAATTGTTAGAATATGTTGATATATATATATATATGTAAATTTATAAAAATTTTACGAAGTAGAAGAATGGTAAAATGTGAGTTTTGAAGGTTTTTAAAGATTTCTAGAATTTGTCCACTTTTTCAGCGTCCCAAATAGGTTGTTAACTAAATGACAATATTTTGTATATTTACAATACAATTGGAATATATATATATATATATATATTTGTTATGGCCAGATATTCAAGTGAACTGGTCAAGTTCAATCAAACAAGTCCTTCTTATTCGATTAAGATTTAAAAAATTTTAAAAATCAAGCAATTCGATTAGATTTGCGATTTAAAGACTCAATTAATTAAATCAAATTGATACTACTAGGCATAATATTATATAATATGATGATGTGAAATTTTCGTCTACACACCATAAGCTTTCCTGGCAGATATTGTTCGCTTTGGGCTCCACTTAGGCCGTAGCCTCTCCCTCATGATTTTAAAACGCGTCATGCCAAGGAGAGAGGTAAAGGCATTTATAAGCTAACTCAGTTCTCGACTCCTTTCCGATGTGAGACAGTTGTGGTATTATCAGAGCTCCCGTCGAGGATTGAGGGACTGGGAATGGCGAGCTCGTGACCCTTTCGATTCCCACAGACAGCGCCAACTGATGATGTAAAATTTTCGTTTGCACACCGTAAGCTCCCCTGGTAGATATTGTCTGATTTGGGCTCCACTTGGGCTGTAGCCTCTCCCTCACGGTTTTAAAATGCGTCATGCCTAGGGGAGAGGTAGAAGCACTTATAAGCTACCTCAGTTCTCGACTCTTTTCCGATGTGGGATAGTTGTGGCATTATCATAATATTTTAAATATATATGTTTTTTTAATAGAAAAAAAAAAAAGAAAGGCAAATGAGAATTTCATTACTTCATTCTCTAAATTATATTGGAAGAGAACCTTATCAATAATTAAAAGAAGGTGCACGCACGATATGTGGGAAAAATAATTTAATTTTAAATTTATATAAAAATATAAAGTGATGTTGTTGTCAATTAGAAAAATTAATTATTAAAAACTATCAGGAAAAACTAATTTATTTAACTAATTACTTTTTTAAATTTGAAGTTGTGAATGGTTACTTAAGAAAAATTGATTTGTATGACTAACTATTTTTTAAATTTAAAATTACATTTGATTTTTAAAGTGATGTTGTTGTGAAAGGTTTATTAAGAAAAATTGTTTTGTTTGACTAATCATATTTTTAAATTTAAAAGTAATGAACGGTTAGTTAAGAGAAACGAATCTATTTTTTTAAAGTTAGTTATGGGGTAGGATGTGTATATATTTATGTATTTTTTTTCAGCAACCCGAAACTCTTGTTGGTTTACTACAATTCTCAATGAACCGCGTAACTGATGGATAAATCGGGAAGATGTATATTGCCCTTCACTCACACCCAGCTTGAGTTAGGTATCAAACCCGTGTAGTCTCGGTAAGAAGCATACTCACGAGCCACTCAAACTAATATCCGGAGGCTATATACTTATTTTTTTGTTGTATTGCAATTACGAAACTAATACTAATAATTTTGGTTTAGTACAAAATTATTTAGCATTGAATTATTTAAATAATTTTAAGCAACTAATAATATAAAACCATCTAATAGTTAGTAGTTTAATTTGATTCGATTCGCCAAGTTAAAATGATTTTAAATTATTTCAAATCAATAACTTGTAATTCAATTAAATTTTAATACCAAACTGAATTACATGCACCTACAGTTGCAAATGTGGGATAATTTTTCCTGTAATCCCTACATTAAATTTTTAGTTCTAAAATTCCATCAAATTTGATGGCACTTTTGGGGTGCTTTCTTTTTTTTTTTTTTTTCTTTTTTTTTTCCACCTAGTTTGATCCTATTTGATCAGTGGATGTGTGAATCCGTTTGTAATTTCTCCTATTTCTACATTTGTGAGTCTGCCTTACCGAGGGGAAAACATCAATTATTTTTTCATTTTTTTGTGTAATGGGAGATAAGAAGGCCCTGTTTGGTACAAATCAACGGAATAAAATGATCATTTTTATATTTTTATTCAATTTATCTTATTTGATACACTTATTTAAAATGTTATTTTATATTTATTTAAAATACTATTTTATTTGAACGAATGACATAGTATTTCATTTCATTTTCTTGTGCCAGATTAGGATTAAAAATTTTCTAAGTTATTTTTTCATCATATTATATATTAATCCTTGAATTTAGCAAAATAATAATAATAATAATAATAATAATAATAAACTATCTATATGAGTAGTAAATGTTAGAGGCGAGTACCAGTACGATTCGAAAAGTGTAACTTTTATAGCCAAATCAAATATTTTTGAAAATTAAAAATGATAATCAAATCGACAAAAAAGTATGTGCTAACCCAACATTAACTTATGGTCGATTCAGTTATATAAGCTTATAAATTTAAATATATTTTTTATAATTTAATTCTAAAGATAAAGTAATAATTTTTTATTATAAGTTCAAAAAAAAAAAGAATAATGTCATCAAAGTATTAAAATTTGACAGACAAGCAAAGCTCACATTTCTTTTATTGGTATCCAGTTACCTTTGGTAGGCAAACAAATCAATATTTAGATACTTCAAACCAATTGTTATTTCAAGAAATAGATTAGAAAATCAATATTTACATACTTCGAACCAATTGTTGTTTCAAAAAATAGATTAAACGACCTGAGTAATATCTTTAACGGAATTCAAAAGTTAAATGTATTTAATATTATAATTATTTGTTAAATCATAAGAATAAGTTGAAGCAATAATTCGGTGATGCATTAATAGTTATCTATGGAATTTGAAAAAAAAATAGAATTTCAAGAGTCAAGTGTATTTAAAGGACAAAACCAGTTAATTATATATATATATATATATATAAAATATTAAGTATTTTGATTCGATTAATTTGATTTATTTAGTTTAAAATTTTAAAATCATAGCCAAAACCGATAACCGTTAATTTTACAAAAATTAACCAAACCAATTGTTGCTAAGATAATAACAGAACCAGACTTCTTAAATTTGATCAGTATGGTTCAAAAATCAAATTTTGACAAAATTGTACACACTCTTAGTAAATGTGCATAATTTTAGAAATAGGTTTCACCCACTAAATTTTACTTGTTTTTATTATAGGAAATCCAGGCATGCTATAGATTGCAGGTATATTTTCTACTTTTTTTTTTTAAATAACACATTAAAACTAATTATAATCACAATAAATTACTTTAATTTTTTTAAAATTTTTAAAGGATATGAAGTACGCCGTATTAGTAGGTGAGGGGGGAAAGTGGAGGGGATTGTCTAGAGTCGTACCCAAATCCTAAGCATGTTAGTAAAATCCATCCTCTGGGTCGGGGTAGTTACAGACGGCTTTGAAAACCGAAGGGATTTTGGTTGCAAACATCATTCATCCCAGGCAATCAAAGTCAAGCAATAGTTCAACCTTCTTCCATTTTTGAATTTTATGATGATTTAATTTATGCGGTGATACGATAACTATTTGTCCCACTCGGTCCTCTTCGGTGATCGAGATAATCAGGGGCATCTGATAGGAGATACCTGACCGACCAAGTTTCCCGAACTATCACACTCCGACCCGATCGATCATATGCTCCAATGCTCAGTCAGTCTGGCCGAGCGTCATTCCGAAAGATACAAAGATCCGTAACTTCATTCTGACACATCTCGTGATTCACGCTTATAAAGGTGCTACCTGTTGTTTGCCGCTGCATAACGGTTTTGATAATTAATTATGAGAATTCTCTTGAGATTTACAAATACACGTGGCATAGCATTATTAGAGAAGGATTACAATTACGTGGTACTCATATGTATCATGCCCATGCAGATGTCATACTCCTATATATATACACCATCTCTTACAAAATAAGGTACGCTTACTCTTTAGCTCTACTGACTCTGCCAGAACTACCTCTTGAGACTCCATTATTCGCTAACTTAAATATCGGAGGTTCTTTGACAGGCACCACACCGATATTAAGTTTAGATTTCCGGACTCAGGCTTGGATTATCTACTGGGTAACTGCAATTCTGCGTTATCAGTTGGTGCCGTCTGTAGGAAACCGATTGAGTTTCCTCTCAATTTTTATGGTCCAAACCAGGCCTGACATCAATACCCAATCTCCCTCACTGGCAACAACAGCAATGGAAAATCAAAACGATGAGCGAATCAGTGCGATGGAAAGGCAGATGCACGAGATGATGACAACCATAGAAGCTCTCGTGACCCAAAACCAGGCATTGCTCCAACAAATGAATGCTCCCCTTGCTTCGGCTCCGCCCCTAGTCGCTACACTGGCTAACGAGGCACACAATGGAGGTGCTGTGGAAGTAAATGGTGTAGCGCATGAAGAGATCCCAACAAGACCCAAGACGGGCTTTGGCTATGGTGCAAGTATCGTTGGGGAGAATGAAGTCCCCAATAAGCTGCCAGAGGAGTCAAGAAGGAAGGAAAAATGCTAGGAGCTGACGTTCTGCCTGGAGGCTACCCGAAGATTTCTAGGATAGAAGCCACTAGCATTAAGGGTATTTCTGCAAACCCTTAGGATGAACAGATTAGAGCCATGCAGGCTTAGATGGACGATGTCTTGGCCGCGGTCAAGGCACCACACACGGTGGAGAACCTGATTGGGAATATCGTCTCCCCGTTTACCCCAGCGGTGATAGCTTATCCTTTATCACCGAAGTTCAAGATGTCGGCGGTGGATTCGTTTGATGGATCACAAGATCCATTGGACCATTTTGGAAACCTTCAAGACACTGATGCACATACACGCATATCCGGATGAGATCATGTGTCGTGTTTTCCCTGCCACGCTGAAGGGGCCTACTCGCCTATGGTTTTCTAAGGTTAAGGCAGGGACCATCGCCAACTTCGCTCAGTTGAGCAAACATTTCATGAGTCATTTTATTGGCAGATAAAGGCAGAAAAGGCCCCCCACCCATCTTCTTACGATTCGGCAGGGGAAAGACGAGTCTCTAAGAGACTACGTGGGAAAATTCAACAAAGAGTTACTTGAGGTTGATGAAGCCGATGATAAGGTGGTGATAACTGCCTTCATGAGTGGGTTACGGTCTCCCAAATTCATGGCCTCTTTGGTGAAAAAGTCGCTCGTTGATATGGCTAAGCTTTTATTTTGAGCCGAGAAATATATCAATGTAGATGACGCCATGAAGGCGAAGAAGGAAAATGATGGCGCTGGAAGCTTTAAAATTGAGAAGAAAAGGCCAAATGGATCAGATGGCACTCAGGATCACAGAGATTCCAAAGCTAGGAAGGTTGACAATTGATCCGACCGTGCACTTCGGAGGCTCGATGACAGACGTGAGTTTACTCCATTAAACACCAGACTAGAGAATGTATTTTTTGAGATTCAGAACGATCCGGCCTTAAGGTGGCCAGGTAAGCTCAAGACCCCAACAGATAGGCATTCTCGAGCAAAATACTACCGTTTTCATAGGGACCATGGGCATGACACCAATGACTATATTGATTTAAAAAAACAAGTCGAAGTATTAATTAGAAGATGTCGGCTCAGTCGATTTGTCGCCGATCGAGAAAATAGGAGAATTGACTGAAGAAGCCCTTGGCTGAGAAGCCTTGCAACGGAGAGTCCTAACCGAACACATCTAAATAATCAGCCAATCGGCGAGATCCATGTAATTTCAGGAAGATTTGCTGCCAGATGAGAATCATCAAGCTCCCATCAAAGATACATTCAAGAAGCAAGAACCACTCGGGAAGTCCTCACAGCTGAGAAGCTGAACAAAAAAGCCTCGCTCACAGTGTCCCCCATTACCTTCACGGAGGAGAAAGCAAACAAGCTTTTCCAACCTCACGACGACCCCCTGGTAATTTTCTTCAATCGTTGCCAACTTCAAAATTTGGAGGGTACTGGTCGACAATGGTAGTTCAGCAGATATTTTGTACTGGGGTGCATTCCAGAAGATGAAGATCGGTAAAGATAAATTGCAACCCATGTCATCTCATCTTATGGGTTTCACTGGAGACCAGGTAGTCCCACTCGGATTCATTATCTTATCAGTCACACTTGGGGATGAACCCATCAAGCCACGAAAATGGTTAACTTTTTGTGGTCGATTGCCCATCGGCTTACAATGTCATTCTAAGGAGGACAGCTCTCAATCAATTTAGAGTGGTCACATCCACATACCATCTTCATGTAAAGTTCCCAACCGAGGACAATATCGGATGTGTCCGGGGGAATCAAAAGGTAGCAAGAGAATGTTACATGTCTTCCCTCAAACAAGATGCACAGAATGAGACAATGGTTGTTGACAACCTTGAGGCGCGAGATGGTGAGGAACCAAAGCGAGGGGAACCGGCTGATGAATTAGAAAATCTGATTATTGGGAACCCAGAGGAGAATAAAGCCATTAAGGTCGGGTTAGAAACACCCGAACCATTAAAAAGCAAAATAAAGGATTTTTTGGTTAACAATACGGATGTCTTGGTTTGATCACATGAGAATATGCCCGGAATAAGCACTAGTGTGGTGGCTCATCATTTGAACATTTTCCCCAATACCAGACCAATAAAGCAAAAAAGAAAAATCTTCTGCCTCGAGCGCAATGAAACAATCGAGCAGGAGGTCAATAAACTCATCAAGGCCAAGTTCATCCATGAAGTCCACTACTTCACTTGGTTGTCGAACGTGGTCATAGTAAAAAAGTTAAACGGCAAGTGGCAAATGTGTGTGGACTTCACGGTCCTTAATAAAGCATGCCCAAAAGATAGCTTCCCTTTGCTCGCCATTGATACTTTGGTAGATTCCACTGCGAGCCATAAGTTACTATCATTTATGGACACCTTTTTGAGTTACAATCAGATAAAGATGGTAGAGTGTGATCAAGAGCACACTGCTTTCATCACTAACCGAGGTCTCTACTATTATAATGTTATGCCATTTGGCTTGAAGAACGCAGAAGCAACGTACCAACGAATGATGAATAAAATGTTCAAGCACCAGATTGGGAGAAACATGAAAGTATATGTCGATGATATGCTCGTTAAAAGAAAAAAGATAGATTCACATGTTGCTGATCTACTTGAAACTTTCAATACTTTAAGGAGGTATGGAATGAAGTTAAACCCAACTAAGTGTGCATTTGGAGTGGCGTCTGGCAAGTTTCTACGTTTCATGTTATCCAGCCGAGAAATAGAGGCCAACCCAGAGAAAGTCATGGCGATAATGGATATGCAACCTCCACGAACAACAAAAGAGCTTAAAAAATTAGGTGACAGTGCTAAGTAGGTTCATCTCTCATTCTACAGATAAATGCCACCCTTTCTTCAAGGTACTCTAAAGAGCTTTTGAGTGGACGGCCGAATGTGATGAGGTTTTTGAACAATTAAAGCAATACATAGGATCTGTTCCGTTGCTCAGTCGGATAACCCCAGGGAAGGAATTGTATCTATACCTCTCTGTATCTGCCACGGCTGTAAGTTCGGCATTTGTGAAAGAGGATGAGGGAATCCAGATACTAGTCTAATACATGAGAAAGGCCCTAAGGGGAGTAGAGGAGCGTTACCTGAGGATGGAGCTCATAGCCTTTTGTTGTCCCAAATAGCAACACTAGAGGGGGGTGAATATGGTTGCTTAAAAAAAATTTGCAAATAAAAATTTCAACCCTAAAACAAATATGTCAAGATGAAAAAGATAATCAAATATAAAATGCACAAAAAAAAGTTATTCAATATTTGTGGATGAAGAGCGAGTGCTAGTGTTTGCAATAAATATAAAGAGAAGGGAGAAGAAGCAAACACAATCAATTTATAGTGGTTCGGCTTCAATGTTGCCTACATCCACTCCCCAAGGCCTTCCTTGAGATTTCTCCGCTATTCTTTGAAGAGCTTATTACACACTAGCTTCCCAAGGTGCTAGAAACCTTTCCTAAGTGATTTTATCCCCAAATCACTCACACAAGTCTCTCTCAAAGAAAGTCTCTTATTTTGGTTCTAACACTTGAACCAAAACCAACAAAAACTCACCTAACTCTCACAAATTAAAAAGGCTTTAAATTTCCCTTTCTTACAGCAACAATGATGAGTTTGAAACTCAATCAAATAAAAAAGAAACTCTCACAAGTTGAATATGAAAGATGAAGCACAAGTGTGGGAAGAAATCACTCTATGTTTGCAAAGTAATGGAATTTCTTGTATCTCTTTGTAAGCACTTCTTTCTTGCGTTGTTCATCCTCTTGAATCTGAGTTTGAGGCTCTATTTATAGATGAAAATCTGCAAATGGCCGTTACTAAGTGAAAAGACACTTTTGCCCTTGAAAGAAATTGAATTTCCTTGCTTACAATGCTGTCTTTCAGATTCAGATTTTCTGAGATACATTTGTGACCATTTTTCACCCTCATAACGTTCATATCTGACATTTCTTCAAAGTAAAGACTTTGTAGATGTATAAGTCAGTTATCACATGTCAAATTTTGAGCTTCATCCAACGGTTAGATAGTCAGATATGGCTTCTGAACCGAGACCAGCTTCTGATAGCTTTTTCTGACATTTTGAATCTGTGTTTCCAGTTTAAGCTTCTGTTTCACCATGATACTTTTAGAATTAGAAGAAACTTAAACTACAAAAGTTGTAGCTTTTTGAGTCTTCTTTTTACACACCAAAAATTAAAATTTTTAAAGCTGTAGAATATGAGTTATGTCTCAAAAACTAAGACTAGCTCCAGAATCCAGAATTAAAAACTTTTCTATAATGACTAATATTTCAACTCATTTTTGTATATCTTAACTTCAGATCCACAAAAATTTCCCTTCAGTAAAGTTGTAAATATATGGAAGTCTAGTTTACTATATTAAAATTTCATAAAAATTGAATCGTTGGATCTTAAGATATCATCTATATACTGACATGTGACTGATTTATCTGTTTATCCGAGTTAACCTCTAGTTCAAATCTTCGTCTTACTTTGATTTCTATTACTCTCAACTTTGAAATTCCTTTGTTCCATCATCCAAATTATGTGAAAATATCTAAAAAATAATATCAATCTCTTCCAACTCTATTTACTTGAATCTATTAAATGAATTGTAATATTTCATACAATATCTATTTGAAAATTAATTGTGAAAATTTAATTCAATGTTTGTTATCATCAAAATCAATTATAAAACTAACTTTATAAACCTTGGGCCAACACCTTTGCTCTTGTAACGGCTGCTCAGTGTCTGAGAGCCTATTTTCAAGCCCACACGATTACAGTCCTCACGGATCAACCTCTCAAGAACGTCTTGCATAAGCCAGAGACATCAGGACGTTTCATGAAATGTTCAGTCAAACTTAGCCAGTTTGACATTCAATACCGACCAAGAATAGCAATAAAAGGACAAGCTACAGTAGATTTTATCGTAGAATTTACAACCCACCCAGCACACCCCCCCGAGCTAGAAGATACTAATCATTTATTGACTTTGTATATCGACGAGTCTTCCATCCAGCGGTCTAGTGGTGCGGGAATAATACTCGTCTCACCGGACGGCCACAAACTAGAATACGCCCTCCATTTCAACTTCCGTGCCTTTAACTATGAAGCTGAATATGAAGCTCTCATTGCGGGTCTCCGGATAAGAGAATGGGGCAGACCAAATAAGGGTACACAGAGATTCTCAACTAATTGTGGAACAAATGCAAGAGGATTACGAAGCACGAGATGAGACTATGGTTGAATATTTGGAAAGGGCAAAGAGCTTATCTAAAAAATTTTCGAGCTTCCAACTGCAACAGAGTCTAAGGCTGCAAAATCAGGAGGCCGACTGATTGGTAAGGCCTGCATCTTCGGGGGAGGATAGCTCAGATGAGCCTATGGAGACATTAAGTTCCCCGAGCATTCAAACCCTAGAAATTAATCATGTGAAAGAAGACGCAGAATGGGCTAGACCAATCAGGGCCTATTTTGAAAATGGAACCCTACCGGTTGACAAGAATGAGGCTAGGAGGATCCAGTCCTAAGCAAGCAGGTACTTAGTAATAAATGGAATACTATACAAAAAAGGGCATAGCTTCCATTTGTTGCGATGTATAAACGAGCTGGAAGTTGACTATGTAATAAGGGAAATTTATGAAGGAGTCTGCAGAAATCACTCAGGGAGTAGGGTCCTAGCTGGAAAAATCTTAAGAGCAGGCTATTATTGGCTGACTATAGAGTTAAACACTCGAGAGTTTGTCAAAAGATGTGACAAGTGCCAAAGGTGCTCCGATGTTCCAAGACAACCAGCCTAAGAATTAACACCAATCCAGAGTCCTTAGCTATTTGCTCAATGGGGAATTGACATCATTTGGCAGTAGCCATTTATTATTTCACCAAACAGGCAAAAGCAGAGGCACTCCCGAGTATCACGAAGCAAAATATGAGGAAGTTCATTTGGCAAAACATTGTATGTCACTTCGGCATCCCCAGAGTGGTTATCACAGATAGTGGCAAGCAGTTCGAGGGAAAACAGTTCAACGAATTGTGTGAGGAGTTGGGAATCAGTCATCATTATTCATCCCTTGAACATCCACAAGCTAATGGCAAGGTAAAAGTCACTAATCGATCTCTCATCAAGATCATCAAAACAAGGCTAGACAAAGCAAAAGGTCTCTCAAGATCATCAAAACAAGGCTGGACAAAGCAAAATGTCTCTGGGCAGATAAGCTTCTAACGATCCTATGGGCCTATCGAACAACCAAGCGCGTGACAACTGGACAAACTCCTTTCTCCCTTATATATGGATCAGAGGCTGTCATCCCTGTTGAAATTAAACTTCCTAGCCCTAGAACACAGAACTTTAACCCGGAACAAAATAAGAAGGTGATGGAGGAGGAAATCGATTTGTTAAAGGAACGAAGGTTGCAGACTACCATCAGAATGGCCTCTTACCAACAGAAGATGCAACAATAACACAGCCTGAGGATTCGACCAAGAGAATTCCTGAGGGGGGACCTAGTGCTGAAAAGAGTAAACCAATTAACTAGAAACCCGCAAGAAGAAAAATTAGGACCAAATTGGGAAGGACCCTACGAAATATTAGGATTCACAAAGAAATGAACTTATCGACTTAAAACTCCCGAGGGCAAGGAGGTCCCTCACCCATGGCATGCAGAGTATCTGAGAAAATACTACGTGTAAAATATCTTTCTTGTAATTGTCATTTGATTGATAATAAAATTTGTCTTTTCACAGGCATTCATTATTTTATAACGGAGAAACGACTTAACTACAAAGGAATGATCTCCTCGACCTATAGGGTCGAGTGAAGTAAAGATGACCTACGAGGTCAAACGGCCACAAAGTGGCAAGGCCGTGCGGTCGATTTACGAAACCGAGATGATCGACTAACACTTCGACATGCGAGGTCGAGCGGAATCGAGATGGCCTACGAGGCCAAATAGAACACTCGATCTATGGGATCGAGCGATCTAAGGTTCATCAGTCAATCTAACCGAACCTTGCTATTGGCCTATAGGCCCAAAGGGCATACTCGGTCTACGGGACCGAGCGAAGCTAAGTTCCAAAGAATGCAAGACTACCACTTAGCTCGTAAGATTAAGCAACAAAGACAACTGACGAGGATAATTGCATGAACATGGTAAAATAGATTTCTTTAATGATAAGTAGCTTCATAAGTTCTACTTATCAAATCACGATTTGATTGAACTACTTATTAAATCCTGATTTGATTGCGTTCATGATTTGATTAACTTGCAAAACATACGATGATCTGGACTAGACCTATAATTTGGTTAACCTGTGATAAACTTACATAATCATGGTGATGTGATAGTCATGGTGGTGCGTTCGTATCCACTCAAAGACAAGAGGCGAAGCACTTCAACATAAAAAAAAGAGAAGACTAGTACTGTATTTCACATGCAAGGGTAGAAGGGATAAAGGAAAAATAAAACTTCAACGTTGAATTTCCAGCGTTTCTACACAATAATTTTTTGTTTACAAAAAAAAAAAAAAAAAAAAGAGGAGGAGAATGATGTATCAACATCAGAGACAAGGAGGGAGGAATTCAGTTCTGCTGCTGAGCATTTTATTCAGTCTCTTGAGCCATTTGTTCCTCGTTGGACTCTGCAACATGCTCAGCAGATTCATGATTTGGCTCATCTTCCCCCTCGACCTCGGTCGGGCGCTTGTCCTCGATCTATTCAACCTCCCCGGTCTGCTCGCTGCCTCAGTCTGTCCCTCTACGTTGGCTAGCTCAGTACTATCCAGGAGAAGTCTATCTCAGGGAAAGTGGCAATGTACGTCTCCCAGAAGTGTTCGAAGCCTTCAAGGAAAACTGGCTTCAAAATAGCCATATAATCATTAGTTTCCTAGAAGGTTGGGATCGCGGAGGCCCCAACATTCTTGACCTCCCCTTTGAGCTCTTTGTTTTTACGAGATAGTTTCTCGACCTTGCATTCGAGGACTGCCTTCGCAGCTTTTGTATTTTCGAGCTCTCGGAAAAGGCCAGCTCGCTCAGTCTTAAGCTGCTTATTTTCCTCCAAAGTCTTTCTTTCAGACTGGAGAACCTCTTCTTTCTCCGCCTGGGCGATGGCCACGTTGTTTTTTGCTGCCTCTAGCTCAGTTAGCACCTTCTTCCTAGCTAGACGCTTATCGTGAAGAGCCTTCTCGGTGTTCCCTAGCTAGCTGAAGACTGCATAAGACCTTACCATGGCCTATACAAAAAGAATGAGCAAATGAAAAGTTAGCTTAAAAAAAAAAAAAAAAAAGTGGAAAGGAAATGAATTGAATGAAAATAAAAAAACGAGAAAAAGGGCGAGGATATCGAACGCCATTTTACCTGAAAAATGCTGTGGTTCAAATCAAGGGCCATCTTCAAAGTCTCCGTCCCACGGAACTGGGACATATACTTGTTCTTCATCATCGATATCATCCTTTGCCAACATGTCTCGTTGCTGGAAAGGAGTGACTCGTGAGGAGATGCCCAAGCGAACGACCCGGATCTAGCCGTCGTTGCCCGAAGGGGTGAAGAACAGGCTAGAACAACCTCTTGCTCTTGAGGCGGAGCAGTGGCAGAGGTAACCCTTTGCTCTTGCAAGGGAGCAATTGGGGAGTGAGTTTGGGGAGCTTCATCCCCACTGTTTGATCGAGCCTTCTTGGGGACAGGCCCCTTGGGAGATTTCTGGGGTGCCCTCTTGCCCCGATTGAGGAAGCTTATACCAAAATTTTTCTTTGGTGCCATCACGTCTCCCTCCTCGAACTCTCCGATCGGGACGTTAAGTTCGGTCGGCTCGGGCAATCGGTCGCTCCTCGTATAGATCTCTATCTACAAAAAAAGAGAAGAAGAGAGTTAGCAGAGTAAACACAAATGTAGTCAACCTTAAGCAAAAATAAAACCAAACTCACTCCGCTCACGTTCAGTTGTGAGCGCTTCACTAGTGACTTCTGGGACAAGCAAGTAGAGGCCTAAGTTGTCCACCGTGAGAAGGATCTTAATGTCCCGAATCTTCCCTCTCTTTGCATCACGAAGGTGAGCCTTCTCATCCAGAAACAGGATTGGTAGTTTTTGGGCTAAGCAACATTAGTTCCAAGTTAGTCAAGACGAACAGCCTATGAGAGTTGGAAAATTTTGAGAATAAAAGACTAAGTCTTATCTATACGTACCCCGTTTTGTTAGCTGATCCCACACACGGGGAAAATGAATCGTCCTATCTTGGTTAGTTTCCTAATCTCGGAACTCCCATATTGCTCTCTGAATGAAAAAGTACTTGTCTTTCCACCCCTTGTTAGAGGTGGGCAGGTTAGTGATGAAGTTAAATTTGGGCCTCTTTGCTGAAAAATACCACTAGCCTGATCCTCTCTCGGACACCTTGTAACAATGGAGGAACTCATTGGCTATCAAGCTATAAGTTGTCGATGCACTCCAGAACACAACACAACCAATGAGGATCCTCTAGTTGTTTGGTGCGATTTGCCCAACAGCTAGGCCTAAGTGAGCAAGTACTTGATGAACCAGATTGGTTAGAGGAAACCGTAGCCTAGCGACTAAGGCAGCTTCATATATGGTGACTTCACCCTAACAAGGATGACACGCCGAGTCTTGGTTGCCAGGAATCCGGTAGGTTAGGTCGTTGGGGAACTGGAACTCAAATATTATCTTAGATACCCGATCGGCGGTGATAGTCGATCGGATTCCCTAGGCCTTAAACGAGGACTCCCGATCCTTGTCTTTGGTCGGTCAGCGTAAAACGGTCGCTCTGCGTCCCCCTTCACGAATACCGAGCTCGAACGCATCAACAATACGTTCGGACTCTTCCCTTCCCCTACCACTAGTACTGGGGGTGCTAGGAGCCCTCCGACGGTGAAACACTAGGCTGTCATCGTCAGAACTGCCCTTGTCGACCAAACAAAGCTCTGTTGGATTGCCTATTGACCCGAACACAAGTAGCTTGGACACACGAAATGAGTAAGACACGAAAATCAACCCGCTCACCCCGACCCTAATACATCTGGGGTTTCCTAAAAATCCTACGAGGTCAGGTAACCTACGACTCCTATAGTAGAAAAATGCACACCGAACCAATAGCCAAAACATTGACAGCAACAAAACCCAATAAACTTAGATTCAGCTTTGGGGGTTAAAAAGAACTCTAGAGTCCGTACAAAAAACTCAAAATCAGAAGATGAAGCTATCGAAAAAAGGGAATGAAACCACAATCTGACAACTAAAAACTAAATAGCTTGAGATATGAATCTTACCAGCAACACAAGCAATCGAGGTCCTGATGCGAAGATGAAACCAACTTCGAGCAAGGAGGCACAGCAACAGTGAACGAGAGATGAAAGCAAGGAGAAGAAATAAGCGTAAAAGAAGTACCAGGTTTCGTACTCCAGCTATTTATAGCTGGAAAGGCACAGACCTTTCGTCTAGCTTAATTTGAAATCAACGGCGTGGATTTAATTCATCCAATAGACCGGGTTGCGAGCTTGCAGCTTTAATAAGGGGCGGCTAATCACTCAACACGTGGCCAAGTAGTCACGTCCCATCGCTGTAAACTCGTGTACACTGCGCTGAAACGCAATTAATGTGTGCACATTTTCGAGGCACCTCAACCTTTAGATTCCCTCGATCTCTCATTAGATCGATCGTCTGGGGGAACCTTGCTGATACAATAACTATTTGTCCTACTCAATTTTCTTCAGTGATCGAGGGAATCTGGGGCATCTGATAGGGATACCCGACCGACCAGGTTTCCTGAACGATCACGCTCCGACCCGATTGATCGTATGCTCCGAGGTTTGGTCAATCTTGCCGAGCGTCACTCTAAAAGACACAAAGGTCCGTAACTGCATTTTGACACATACGTGATTTACACCTATAAAAGTGCTACATGTTGGCTGCCTATTGTATAACGGTTTTGATAACTAATTATGAGAATCGTCTTGATATTTACAAATACATGTGGCACAACATTATTAGAGAAGGATTACGATTACGTGAGACTCACACGTATCATACCCATGCAGGTGTCATACTCCTACATATATACACCATCTCTTACAGAATAAGGTACGCTCACTCTTTAGCTCTACTGTAACTCTGCCAAAACTACCTCTTGAGACTCCATTATTCACTAACTTAAACATCGGAGGTTCTTTGACAAGCACCACATCGGTGTCAAGTTTAGATTTCCGGACTCAGGCTTGAATCATTTACCGGGTAACTACAATTCTGCATTATCATGCGGTGTTTTTTTTTCGGTAAGTATAATTTACGCTGTGTTTGAAGTTACATAAATTAGTATAAATTTTTAAAATTATAGTTTCATAATTTGTGTTATGAATAAAAAATTTAAGTTTTATAAAAATTTATAGAGATTTGTAGAGTTCAAAACGGGCCCAATATCTCTTTTATCATTTTTTTTGGTAAGTTTAAATAAGTTTAAATAATTTTTATTAATTTTTTTAATTATTAATATTATAATAAATTAATACTTTTTAAAAAGGTCCAAAAGGTTCAGAAGCAAAAGTGAACTCCGAAAAAATTGGTCCAAAAATAAGGTCTGCTGTTTTCTCTCTCTTCTCTCTCTCTCTCTCTCTCTGGAAAGAGATGCCATGAAACGGGCACATCCATGAACCACTCACCAGCGAGGAAGATGGAAGACCACAACTCAGCACAACACTACAAAAGAGAAGTGGGAATTGGGTCTTAAGCCTTATGACAAGGGACGACAACACACCACCATACCGACAGAGGAAAAGGGAGAACAAGGGAGAACGCGCGCGCGCGCGCACAGAGGGTTCCATGATTAGACATGGAAACAGTCTCCTTTCATGGCCCCACCCACAGCCACAGTCTACATTATCTGCAGTCGCGATTAAGTTTGACCATTAAGCAATCTTGCCCCTGCCTTCTCATCTTCTTCCTTCTTTAGTTGGATCAGGAGAGTCACAGGACCACCTACCATAACCTCTTGACATAACAAGTTCAGAGCTCAACGTGAAATATAAAAGGTAAACGTACAATGACTTCCATTTAATGGTCCATACATCAAAGCAAACATGGGCACTCCCTTAGTGATGAGCCATAACTTGGTCTTTTATGAATATCGATAGTCTCGTTACAATTACGCAATCACTCAATACTCGTCTGAAACTCTAAAAAGTTTTGAAAAAATATAGAAGTTTTCAATTTTCTCTGATTAAATTTTATCACTTATCACTTCAATACCAATTTTTTTGACTTTTTTGGAACTCCAAACGCTACCAACCAACAGATATATGTGAATTGGTGATTCTGTGCTCATCCCGTGTATCAACAGCTAAAATCCGTAAATCATAACAAGCCATGGCAAAATCCACGTGATCAACATTGCTGAATCCTTTCATGTGCGAAGGAGGGAGTTTTCAACATATAAGTCAAATTTCTCTGATTGATGATTTGCCCATACTAATCATTCCCTATTTTACATCTTTGTTAGTCAAAATATCAATCTTATTAAAAATTTGCCAAACCAAGAACATGAAAAAAAAAAATAAAAAATAAAAATTAGACAGAAAATCACGATCAATACTTTAGTAAGTGGGGAGGGAGGGACAAAAAAGAGGTGTTGCAGCAAAAATAAAGCTTTGGGTCCCTTCTTCACTTGCCTACCTTAATCTGAAGGTTGCTTACCCCCACACCCACTTTTTCAACACTAGATTCACTCTTCACCTCATTCTTGGTAAGATTTCTGATTTTGAGCCATGGGTGTTGAAGGCACTGCTGAGCAGTCGGTCTATTCTCTGGTGCAAAGTCAAGAAGGGGACAGAGAAACTCGGCAAATTCATGAGCATCGGTTTCAGAAAATTTGAATTTATCAACCAGTAATCGATCGAGCGGCCAGTACTTCAGCCTCCGGATTCTCTTCAGATCCCCGTGTCTGTCAAAGAAATCTTTGGATAGAGCTCCCCCAATGGCTATCTGTTTCACCAAAAAATATGTGGTAATGGTTATCAAATGTAATTCTGCCAAGGATAAGGAGACAGAATTATTTGACTCACCTTCCGTGGCATCTTTCCAAGAAGCTCCATCATTAGAGCAAGATGATCCTGCAAAAATACCACCACAAACAGCTCATTTATAACATAATACAAGCAAGTTCCTCCAGTAACAAACTTGTTCCACACAAAATGGTTAGGTGACAAATAATATTCAGAGACAGAACTCTCAGCTAAAAGAGGAATTAGGAGTATTACAACAATTAAAATGCAACCAATGTCACAGTTCTAACAGAATGTTTTAACTCCAAACAATCCGTGATTACACAACCTCCTTTTCAAAAAAAAAAAAAAAAAGAATCTAAAACAATAGTTTTCAGCTGAGACAGTTAACGTCTATATAACTTTAGTACCCTTGGGGAGCTATCCACAGATAAATGGTAAATGGTAAAATCACAAAAAAAAAAAAGGAAATGTGACATGCAGGCTTAATGCTGATCTTCAGCCAATAGTTTTTCAAGATTCTTATTTGCAAAAATATGCTGAAACGTACACCAAAATTGATGTCAACATCACATGCTGATCATCCCAACACAAAACATGCCAGAACAAAAATGAAGTTTAGTGTTGTTAATATGAACATTCTTTTTCCTCCTCTCTCTCTCGTTTCTCTTTTTTCCCTTCATATTTGTTGGCAAAGGACACTGGATGTGGGCACAATCATATGATTGGAAGACACACCAATGGAATTAGAATAATGCATCAAATCGGAAAAGAGGCAAAGCCATACTACCTCATCATCATTGAATCCTTGTCCGCTCTTTGGAGTAAACATCATTTCTCCTGTAGCAAGCTCAAAGGCAGTGCAAGCAAATGACCACATATCGACAGAGAAGGAGTATCCAGAGCGAAGTATAACTTCAGGGGCTCTATATTGTCTTGTCTGAATTTCTTCTGCAAAATGCTTATCTGCCCAGCATGCATTTCCAAAATCCACAACCTTGCACCTCATATCAATCCCATCTAAGCATCTTTCCACTTTTCGACTGACTCCCACCCCTCCCATTGAAGCTCGTCTTTCTGATATTCTAGCAACTGCACTCCTTGCCCTCCTCTTTAATTTTTTTTCAATAACATTTATGGTGACTCCACCATTTAGATTCCCTTCAGGCCTTTCGAGAATTGGGGTGAGACCAGACCTAACTGGGTCTTTGGCAGGATCAATAGTGGAAAGAAGAAGAATATTTTCAGGTTTTAGGTCTGTGTGCATTATACCAAGTTCTCTATGCAGATAATCCAACCCAATCAAAATGCATTTGCATATCTCCCTCACCTTATTAAGCTCAAGGCCTTTGTAACGATTATACTTGATCAGCCGAAGTAGGCTATCTCCAAGAAACTCAAGGACCATGCACAAATGTTGTCCATTTGGACCTGAGTGCTTGAAGTGATCAACTAATCGTATGACAAACTTGCTATTTGAGGGGTCACCATCAGCAATAGCAGAAAGAAGTTCAATTTCGTGGAGAGCAGCTTGAGCAAATTGCTGTGCACTTTTCTGTATTTTAAGAGCAACATATCTCTACAAGTAGAGCACAACAACAATATAATCAATTAAGCGTTAATGGTTTCAAAATGATCAAGTTATGGATGATTTTCAAAAATCTTAAACAAGCCAAAACCAGAAAGAATTTTTTTTTTCTTGTTTTATTTTATTTTATTTTATTATTATTTTTTTTTATAAAGGGAAAGGAAAGAAGATCACAAAACTTCCCTAATAGGTGAACCAATGGTAAAGGAACATATCACAGAAGATACCTGCAGGGTTAGGTGTTTGGCTAACATATAGATGGCCTATTTAGATCAATGGTCCCTTTAAGGGAGCCCCAGTTGAAAAAGGAAGATTATTTGTGGAAGACAATGTACAACCGGTGTCTAGCTTTAAACATAGATGGCTTGTTTAAATGGAAAAATGGGACCACCACCTCAATCAGAGAAACTAGTTGATGAGCTCATCTTCGATTTTCATTCTATAGTAAAACATTTGATACAGTCATCATCATTCACCAAAATGTGTGTAAAATAGTAAATGTCTTCCTGTTTGTTTTTTTATTGTAAGCTTACCATAGTAGCAAGAGTTAATTATGAAAATATCCCTCAAACTATCCCTCTTTTTTTTATATCGTCCTCGAACTATCAAACGCATCTATTTCATCCTTAAACTATCTATTTTCGTTTTATTTGGTCCGAACACTAACTCCATTCGTTAACTTTAACGGATACGGACCAAATGGAACAAAATTGCATAGTTTAAGGATGTAATAGGTACGTCGGATAGTCTGAGGATGAAATAAAAAAAAGAGGGATACTTTTATAAGAAACTCATGTTAAATTTAAGGCTTATTTTTTTAACATTTATGATTTTTTTCGTTTATCTTCAATCAAAATTTTATCTATTATTTTTTCTTCAAAATAAAAATAAAAACATGTCTGATGGAATAATTTTGTTTACGATAACTAATTTTATTAATTTTTTATAAATTTAACTAAATTTAATAAAATATATTTAAACTAGTTAATTTAACATTATATATTATTTTTTAATAATAATTAACCTTAATAAAGTAGATTAATAAATAACATAATTTAATAATAAATTATTATTTTATTTATTAAAATTAATTCAATGTAATAAAAATATTTTAGTAAAAAAATAACTTTTAGAGGTAATTATTACTTATTAAAAAATTTTAATTTAATAAAATAAATTATTTCAATAATAAAATATTATTTTATAAATATTTATAAATTATTTTAATATGTAATTATCATTAATTTTAATTTTACTAAAATAAGTTATTTTAATATGTAATTATTTTTTATTAAAACATAATTATAATCTAATAAAATAAATTATTTTAATAATAAATTATTATTAAAGTTATGATGCAAAAAAAATGAATAAAGTATCAAAATTAAAAAAGAAAAAGTTTTTTATGAAAATATCCTTCAAACTATCTCTCTTTTTTTCTATTTCGTCCTCAAACTATCAAACACACCTATTACATTCTTGAACTATCAAATTCTATTCTATTTGGTTCGAATTCGTTAAAGTTAACTGATGGAGTTAGTGTTTAGACTAAGTAGAACGGAATTGGATAGTTCGAGAATGTAATAAGTGTGTTTAGTAGTTTGAGGACGAAATAGAAAAAAGAAGGATAGTTTGATGAATATTTTCATAAAAAACTCTAGTAGCAAATTACGGAACACCGCATCCACAAACTATCTGGGTTTGGCCTCATGAAATATGAGGCTACTCTATTTCAAAATACATTAGTGCTATTAGAATGATGGAAATAAAAAAAAAGAAGTTACCTAAGAGAAAAAAATGTCGTTGTGTTGACAAAGCATGTGACCAGAAAAAAACCATCATTATGAATAGTGAAAGTGACAGCCACCTCAAATAGTGATGAGAAGTTAACAATTTGTCTTCCAATAAAACATTTAAAAAAAAAATCTTCCTTTTTTCCACCATGGTCTCCCTCAAACACTACAGAAAGTATAAGTAGCACCATTCATAGTCCCGTTATCCCACCTCCCCCCCCCCCAAAAAAAAAAAGAAAAAAGAAATTCTACTAGACTACTTAAGTAATACGGGCACGAATTTGGAGCTATGTTACAGGGACTCAGATATGAATATTGGATATGGATATGAGTCCAAGTGTCAAACCCCTCAAAAATTAATTATAGGATACTAGGATATGCATCCAAAAGTTGGGAATAGATACATGAACACGCCACAAATATTTAAATATATTGTATATTGTATAGGATATTACCATAAGAAGTGATCATTATTTAGGAATGTACTACACTTAAATGGAATTTAGAGGGGGAAAAGGGGGATTTTGCCCTCCATCTATTGAAAAGTTTCTTTGTCCTCTGTTTTTCACCAAAAAAATGAAATAAAATAAAATAAAAAATTAGAGAATCCAAGTGTCTAATGTTGGCATGCGTGACACACATTCTCATACCCAAGGACATAGATGAGTCTATGTAACATAGATTTGAAGTGCCCACAATCCCAGATCAAAATGTTGAGCCTCATACAGTTCATTGTAAATTCTTTTTCTGAATTCAGATTTTCCTTTTTATTATTTCGGCTTGAGAATGAAGGGAAGGACATGAAGGGAAATGATTTAATTTCAAAGTGCCATTGTCTTCCTCCTGGTTGTATGGTGAACTGGAGGAAGTAAGGATATATTTTACTATTCAATATGAATTTTTTATGATTTGGTGGCTTCGTTAGTATAGATACATATGTGCATTGAGTAAAAAACTGTCAATGTAAGGGTCACCGTCAAAGATCACAATTTGTCAATGCTGATCTAACACAAGTAGATCACTATTCACTTCACAAAACTGGAAGTTTAAGGTTGGCAAGACTTTGCTCCTTTATTAATCCTCCGGTATCCAATATTCTACACAGAGTAATCACCCCCCCCCCCCCAAAAAAAAAAACCCACCAAAAAAAAAAATCTAATCGTTTATCTCACATTGATTCAGTCAAATATTTAAATTGGAAAAATAAAAATAAAAATTAAAAAAACGTTAAGCAATTCAATACTTAAAGCAATAATACTTAAATGAATGGGGAAAAGAGGGCAAATGATAAGAAGGGTTCATTCATTATTGACGAATCTACCAATCCAATATTGCAAATCCCATTAACGGATGACAAAGAAAATGATTAGAATATTAATACGAATACTCAAAATAAATAAATAAATCACAGAGATCTTCCAAAAAATTCCAGAAGAAAATAAAGAGGGCGACACAGATTCCACGCAAAGTCATATCCAAATGGATTGAATTGGAGAAAACGTACGGAGGATTGGGTGTCGTAAGCAAGCCAGACGGTGGAGAACTGCCCCCAACCGAGCTTCCTCTGGGCGATGTACCGGCCGCCGGCGAACGTATCGCCGACCCTCACCGCGTGGTACCCTCCTTTCCTGTACGAGTCCATTCCCTCATCCTCCTCCGACCCGCTCGACGACGAACACGACATGATCTCTCTCTCTCTTCCCCCAACGTCTTCGATTATCGATTTCAATTCGATTGCTAACCTTCGCTCGTCGGCTTGGTTCGTATTTTGTTTACAGTATAGAAAGCGAATTTAATATATATATATATATATCTGTATTTATATGTGAATGTATATGTAATTGCAGAAAAGTTCTTTCCTTTCCACCTGGGAAGGAGAGACTCTGTTATAACGTTATTTCACTTCTTTGGTATTGGACTTTATACAAGACCGACGCTCTCTCTCTCTCTCGTATTATTATTATTTTGGTTTTTCAAAGCAGCAATCTTTTAAAAGGCTCACGCTCAGGGAAGTTGCTTTCCAATTTTGCCCTCCTTACTAACATACGCGTCGGAGGTTAGGTGGTAGTGATCGGGCCATCAATGTGGGAGGGACGATGGGTTTGACGTGTCTCAGCCAGCTGCCCTTGTCTAATACGTTACCATGTCAATCACATTAATAAGGCGTGTTTGGAATGTAAATTTGCAGAGGGAAAAAATAAAATAACATAAAAAAAAATAAAATTATTTACACACATTTATAATAAATTTATTTTAATAATTCAAAATCTTCACCTGTTTATTATAATTCTTAACAAATTACAAAATCAATTATTAAACTAAAGAAATATATATTGCCACTCATGCATATCTCGACTAAGTAAAGAATTAAATCAATGTAATTTCTATAGTTCTATTTGTTAGCCGAATAATAATTTCGAATTGGACTAATAATCTGTGGGTCTCATGAAGTGAGGTATTTATTTCATTTTTATGACAACCGGATATCTCATCCAATGGGACCCACCATCTCCCAAAACGTTGGATAAGGCATCCCATGGGGGGTGGGATATTATTTATACCCAGCTCCTAATTTGTTTTCCGTCAAGATCCAAAGGTTTAAAATTATTTTTTATCGCATTACATGTCAAATCAAATTTTTTATCTTATTTTATATCTTACCAATCAAACACCAAAAAAATAATTCTACATACAAAATTAATCTCATATTTATTCAATCCCATATATTATTCCATAATATTACTTGTACCTAATCATCCAATTCTTCAAAACAAACAGAGCTTAAACTAATTTCAAAGATATAATTAAAAATTTTGACTTGTTTTTCTTATTTTTTAAATATACTAAAACAAATAAGGATTTGGATTCATTAGATAAGTACTAACTGTGGGCAGTGTTAAGACGGGATCAGTTCATGGCCCACGGATTAAGCTGCGGCCCAAATTTTTCTAGTACTATTAGCAATTCATTAGGATTCCAAAAAAACTCATAGAAAATGCTAACGATATATAAATAAATTTTTCTAAGGATTAAACAGAAATATGTTTTGTGTCAATTTCATGAACAATGCATCAAAACTTACATCAAAATATAAAATTCAAAAAAAATCACAAAATTGAAATCCAAAATTAAATTAAGAAATTATGAGTGATCTCAATTTAATATTATAAAACCCAAAAAATATATATATTCTAACAAGAATATGTTCAAACAGCTAATTTTGTTTAATTCATAAGGGGAAAAAAAATCAAAATCTATATTCAACTCATCGAGACAGAGAGGAGAGAGAGAAATCTTTAGAGTTGCACCTGCTCCACAAGAGAGAATGGTAGACATAGTGCATGTAAAGCTTTCAACTTGTGGTCTCATTTGAGTTTAGAAGAGAAAATAAAAGAAAATAAAATATTAGGTAAAAGAGAAAGAAAGTGATAATATTTTTTTTTATTATTTACAAGTTAAAGAAATAAAATAATAATAATAATTTTCTTTCTTTTTTATTTGTTTGTTGTGAATGGAGAAGAAATAGAAAGAAAAGAAAGTGAATATTGTTATTTTACCATTAAATCATTTGAATAATTTAAGAACTGTCAATTTATTTAGATGTAGGATAATGTTTGTAATTGTTTTTATTTCTTAATTATTATTTTATGGGTAAATATGTCATTTAGAAAGTTTCATTAATCTACTTTTATCTTCTTTCCATTTTCACGTACTTTTAGAAATATAAAATTTTTAAAATTCTAACACTTATTTTTATTCTCATTTTTAAAAAAAGTTCACGAACAAGCAATAGATTATAAATTTTTTTTCTTTCCCATTTTACGCCATCCAAATGGACTACAAAGCTATATGATGATTACATAAAACATCTAATTAATGCATTCATCCAACTTGTTTTAATCGTACGAAAATATCTCATCAATCTCTGTGTCTGTATACTTGAAAAATAGGTAATAAGTATCAAAATTGTCAAACCTTAAAGCAGTTTGTTGCTAATTCTTCCTTTATTTATTTGTATTTGATCACAATTAAGTTTATAGTTATTTAATTTTAAGAGTGTGGATATTTACACTCGTCTATTAATTTCCTCCATCCCACAATAGATTTAATAAAAAAAATAATATGAAATGAAAAAGTACATTTATCGCTTTCCTAATCTTTAACCATACTATTATCACACAATACGGAAAAAATGTATTTTTATTTATTTTTTAATTCGTAATACTGGTATAGTTTTCTTTTGGTTGGCACAATTTGAATAAACACTATTCAATCTACAACGAGGAATAATACAATTATATATATATATATATATATAGGTGGAAGTTTTATATGAATTGATTGTGCCCGGGGATAAAAATGAATCATTCACCTATGATCATCATATCCACAATTTTTTTACCCAATAATCTGCGATCAAAGAAAACAGTCAACAAGTTGGCTAAGAAGGGTCGTGACCAAAGGGTTGGTTGGGAATCTTGACTCTCTAAAACTCCGGTAAGTTAGAAATTCAAATTATTTTAGAGAGAATTTTATTGATAATAATGAGTTCTTCTTACTCATGAATCTTTTGAATTACATACAAGTCATAGAAAGGTATAAATTAGTTGGACACAAATTTGACAATAAAATATCATACTGACTTGTTCACTTCTCTATTAATTACAAATTTACAATAGTAGTTTATTTTACATTTAATGTGCGTAGTTATTCTAAAAAAAAAAAGTGAGATGTGACATATTTGATAAGAATAATTATCCTATCATACCTCTCACTAATAAAATAATAAATTAAATAAATTATAGTAATCAATTAGACGAATTATAACATTACTGTTGAAATTGAACCAATACCTATATTTGAGTTTCATTCGAAATCAAGTCTTTCAAATCGGTGGCACCATGTGCTCGGGACAATCACTCGTACCTATATTTGAGTTTGATGCACGTGTTCTCGTGATAACTATTGAATACGTTCGGATTGATGAAAAGTAAAAAATTAATTAAAATAAAGTAAAATAATTTATAAATTCGTAATTCGTTCGGATTGATGAAAAGTAAAAAATTAATTAAAATAAAGTAAAATAATTTATAAATTCGTAATTCGTATAATGAGATAAGAATTAATAATTTTTAAAAATTTTTAAAATTTTTTAACATTTTTTAACAAATCAAAAACATTTATAATGTGTTCAGTATGTTGTTTGTACCAACAGATTGAAAAATGGTTGAAAAATGGAACCGCATCATGCGCCATTTTTTAGTTAGATCCGTGCATGGAATTAAGATATTACTTTTTGACAAAATTAATTTTCTAATTATCCATTTTGCAAGTATTTGAAATATAAATTCAATATTGTTTGTTAAGACCGCGTTTGTTATAATAGTGCAAGGGGTGTTTAATTAGTTAAGTTTAATCAAATTTCATTAACTTTTTTATATTTTTTTCAATTGAATTTTATCGCGCAGTACTTGTACAACAAATTTTTGTCGACCGGAGGGTTGGGAGGCTACCGCAGCCGATGCTGCACTGTGCCATGCACGGTCCGTCTGTACCGAAATTCCCATTGAACTCCGGCGTCGTCAAATTCCATTTCCACCGTCTCTCCTCTCTCTCAGCCGCCGTATCTCAGCGTCCCCGATCTCCAATTTCAATCACCTGCTCGAAAGGGCTTGGCATCGCCCTCAGACATAGATTGTTCTTGCTGTTTGTGCTTCGTTTCTTTTCCCCTTGGTTGAATACACACACACGCGCACACACACACACATATAGCTGGATAATTCGGAATTGGCGGGGCAGAACTAGACGCAGAATATGAATCTATTCGATGCGTGCTTTCGGCGAGCAGATTTGAATCACGATGGACAGATTTGTGGAGCTGAGGTAGTTGGCTTCTTCCAGGGCTCCAATTTATCCAAACAAGTCCTCGCTCAGGTACTTTTACCACTATAAGTTCTCTGTTTATAGGGAACTTGATTGGACATGAAATTGAATTTCACTCTACTATGCTCTTTTTTCTTTGTTTTATGGCTATGCACTATCTATCTATTGATCAAATAATCGATCGTGCCCTAGGTGCTGCATGATGCATGCAAGAGGGAATGTTATCATACTATGATAATATTATGTTAAATGGAGTGTGCTTACGATTCCGTGGACTATAACCACCCCTAAGCATGCATGGTTATTTGTTTAGTGAATTGCTTCTGCTATTTTTCATTAAGTTTCCAATTTCATCCATCTGCCACATATTTGATGTTGTTGCCGTATCATCACACACGTGAATGCATGTCACGTTATCAGTTACAGTGCATCCATTTTTCTGCCAGCTGTTGTTGTTCGACTAACAGCAAAATTTGTGGTGCTGGCATTGTTTGGCATGTAAGGTGGTCTACCTCGATTCTTGGTATAAGTGGGTGGCATGGTACAAGTTTAAACAATATGCTTGAGTAAACTTCAGTGCACTATTCTGTGTTAGCAGCCAGCGGGTATAGTCTTGGCACGGTACTTTTTTGTTTTTTCATTTGCTAATAATTTAAAACACGAGTGGAGGTTTAAAAATTGCATATGGATGTCTCACTTGAGATTGTTAAACTTATTAATGCTACACCTGTCTCGGTGGTTAATGAGATGTTTTTTGGAGGGAGTGAGTTGAAGTACCACTTGATAAATTGGGATTCTGTGTGCTTTCCACTTAGAGGAGGTGGCCTAGGGATCCAAAAACTTGATGTCTTCAGTAAGGCTTTCCGAGGGAGATGGCTATGGAGGCTTTCCCTGGAATGAGACAAGTTGTGGAGAAGATTAGTAGTAAGCAAATGTGGTGTCAGTTTTGGGGGGGGGGGGCCTTCCTAAGGCCTCTTGTGCTTGGCTCTAAGTTTCTCCAAGGAATCTCCTCCGTGGGAATTCCAACTCCATGAACCCCCAAGGTAGCCTTTCCAAGGCCCCTTGTTATTGGTTCTGGGTTTTTCTAAGGAATCTCCCCTTACTAGAATTCGAACTCCATGAACCCCAAGGTAACCTTCTTAAGCCCCCTTTTGCTTGGTTTCGGGTTTCTCTAAGAAATCTCTCCCACAAGAATTCCAACTCCATGAACCCCTAAGGTAGTCTTCCTAACGCCCCTTGTGCTTAGTTCTGGGTTTCTCCAAGGAGATTCCTCCTGCGAAAATTGTAACACCATGAACCCCCAAGGTAGCCTTCCTAAGGCCATTTATGCTTAGTTTTAGGTTTCTCCAAGGAATCTCTCCCATGAGAATTCCAACACCATGAAACCCCAAGGTAGCCTTCCCAAGGCCCCTTGTGCCTGGTTCCGAGTTTCTCCGAGGAATCTCCTCCCGTGGAAATTCCAACTCTGTGAACCCCTAAGGTAGCTTTCTTAAGGCCCCTTGTGCTTGGTTCTGGGTTTCTCCAAGGAATCTACCCCGTTGGAATTCCAACTCCACGAACTCCCAAGATAGCCTTCCTGAGGCCCCTTGTGCTTGGTTTCGGGTTTCTTCAAGGAATCTCCCCCGCGGGAATTTCAACACTATGAACCCCTAAGGTTGCCTTCTTTAAGGTTTTTTGTGCTTGGTTCTGGGTTTCTCCAAGGAATCTCCCCCATAGGAATTCTAACTCCATAAACTCCCATGGTAGCCTTCCCAAGACCCCTTGTGCTTGGTACCACATTTCTCCAAGAAATCCTTCGCGGGAACTATAACTCCGTGAACTCCTAAGGTAGCCTTCCCAAGGCCCTTTGTACTTGGTTTTGGATTTCTCTAAGGAATCTCCCCTTGTGGGAATTTCAACTTTGTGAGCTCCCAAGATAGCCTTTCAAGGCCATTGTGCTTCATTTCAGATTTTTCAAGGAATCTTTCCCTGTAGGAATTCCCAACTCCATGAACTCTAAGGTAAGCTCTGACTTCATGAAACTTCTAATGTAAACTTTCCAATGAAACCAGGGCAAAGAGCTATCTTTCGAAAGAAATCTCCTATATTTTCATGTTGAGGGAGCATTTCAAACATTAAAAAAGGATTCACACATGGGAGAAAGAAAAACAAATTTTGCAAATGTCATTCTCTTTCCAAAGACAAAAAGAGGGAAATTTTCTCACAGTCTTTAACAAATTCTGATAAAGGCTACGATCAGAAGAATACGAGGAATCAAAAAATGTCTCCCTGCAAAAAAGGGGCATGGAGCCATTCGAACTAATTGATCAGCCCACACTTAAACTTTATTTTTAAGATCATCCCTAAAGGCACCTTGTACGCAACATCTACCTTTCTTCCCAAACCTGCGGTAGATGTGGTCACGGGAGACTTGGGCATCCGACCTTCAACTATAAGGATCGCTCCTCGAGAGCCCTAATTAGGTAAGGAACTCTATGAAGCAAGTTGAGTAGGCATGCTTTAGTTGTCTGCTATGAGATAACTAGTTTTGGGGCTTTTGACATAAAAAAGCTGGAGGGCTCTCGGAATGTGAAGAAGATGAGGGCAAAGGAGAAAGTAACTCCACATGTTCCATTTGAAGTTTGGAAGGATCAAGTAATTAATTTCATAGAAAAATAACGGAGTACCAGTTTTCGCTGCAGTTCCTCATGATGGAAGAACAAAGAAACAGAAACAGAAGATAGCAAGATCTTTTTACTTGCTGAGGAAATAAGGTTGACTTAATTCACAGCAGAGCTATTTATATGAAGGAACGTAACACGGAGAACCTCAAAAACTTCACATGAAGAGACTCGATGATACATCTTGATAACTTCGCGGTGGCGCATTAAATGCTCATGTCATAAGCATTAAACCCTTGACTCTTGCCCAAAAGAGTTCCCTCCTCTCCTATATAAACTCTCTTTCTCTAGAGGGTTCGATATCTATCATTCATCACTCACCACCATTGTTACCTTCAGCACACTCTCTCTTTCTCTCTTTTGTTCCAGGTTACCTTAGTTCTCACCCCTCTGTCGAGTCCGCTATAATTAGTAGTTAGCATAATTTGTAGAAGGTTAGAACCCTCTAGGTCTACCAATACCCCCACACTTTTGATTAGCGTAAACATTTTGTGGATTAAAATATTTTTTGTTTATGAAAGAATTTGAAGCGTTGATATGTAAGCTGTAGTTGCACTGTAACTCTGATGACCTCTTGCCATCTCCAGGTTTTACATATGTCAAAGAGCTTAAGAGCTTACTCTTGTGGTGCAAAATGTCATAGCTCCTCCCAAACCAAAATCAGTTCAGTCTAAAGCATCTTGCACAAATAAAGGTGTAGCAGGTGTTCCATTATCAGATGCGGATCTTAAGTCAGAGACTTTACCTAGTGGAGGGGAAAGGGTCCCTGACGATGCTCACGACAAAGAGGGTGTAGCTAGAAGTCCACCACACAGTCCAGCTTATGCTTTGGAAAGCCCATCTCAAAAAACTCAAGCTTCCCCATTTAGAAGGAATTTCAGTGCGGGTGGTTCACCCCATACTTCAGAGACTCAGCGGTATGGGTTTGTGTATCTTTGGTGGTTTGTTATTCAGTAGCTTTTAATTTATCATTGATGTCCAAACCTTTAAATCACTGTGTCATCATATATTGTGACCCCTCCCTGCAGCACAATTTTCTGTGGCAACTGTCTTTTGCTAGTATTTTATTCCAAATTTTGAATTTCTATGTGATTTTACTAGTGCAGTGACCAAGGGGATGCTGAATCTATGCTCTCTGAGGACAGAAGTTCCGATGAGCCAAGTTGGGGCAATTTCGACACTCATTCTGATACAGACCCAGTCTGGGACTTTAATTCCGGTCCTACTAAGGTATATGAAAACTTCTTTTATGCATGCAGCAATATGTTCTGTTCCGTGTTAATTGGAGACATGCAGTCATTGATATGTGTTAAGTTTTGATCAACATCCCTTTTTATCATTCATCCTTTATTTACTTTCGCGTCGGCATGAGAATGCTTTTCCAGCATTTATGGTAAAAAGTAAAATAATAACAATAATAATAATAATGAATAAATTAAAAATAAAGGAAAAGAGAATGATTACAGGAGCAGAGAAAGTAGAAAATTGAAACCCCATGAATGTTGGAGTTTCTTTTTGCCTTTTGGATGTTATAATAATGCCGTTGCTTCCTTCTATGGATCTGAGTTTGAGTTAATTTGACACTCGGCATGTGCTGAGAGCACAAACCTCTGAGGTTTTTGCAGTGATGGCCAAGGAAGTGAAAAGTTATCAAGTTTTTGGCTCTTCAAATTTTCATGTTCGGACTTGACTCGTGATGGCAATCGGGTTGTCTGATAATTTTGCTCTGGCAACAATTTTCGAGGGCTCTTTTGTTCTCATTCTTTACTTTGTCTCGTAAACTACCGTATGCACTAACTATGAACAAACAAATGCATGAAAAAGAGAGGTAGAACAAGATTAAAAAAAAATAATTAAATGAATAAATAGTGGGAATTTTTCGCGACCATTACTTTTTTAGAGTTTAGTAATATATAGGCTGCGTTTGGCTAAAAAAAAAATACTGAAAATCTCTATAAATCTCTAACAACTCTTTTATCTTTAATTTTCACGCCATCACTAATTTCAAAAAATTTTAATATTTCGTTAAAAAAATAAAAAATCTGGAAGTAGGTTATCCGAACGTATAAATTTTTTATACAATTATATTCTTCGTGTCGAGAGCTTTCAAACGAGTACCATTGTCGCTATTTTTTGTGAATTTTTTTGAATCCGTGGAAACGGATTTGGTAAACTCCCACGGTTTGCGAATTTTCAGAAAAAAGTGACGCCAAAATTAATCTTAAATTACATTTTATTTCAATTTATCTTATTTTTTTCTTACGCCAAACGGAACCATAGCCGGTGAAGGTATGAACAAGTCACATTCATCTTGGGGTTCTTACCCACTTCTGGCAGAGTAAAATGTAATTTCCTTTTTTTTTTTTTTCTATCCGCATAAGTGATTTTTTAACTCAATTATTGATAGCTTTGGATGGTAACTTTGCTGTCGTTCAGATGCATTGCTTATTTGTTAAAACTAAATCTTATTGCAGGAAATGGATCATAATAAGCGTAGTGAAAGTTCCTTCTTTGATTCTGGTGACTTGGGTTTACATCTGATAAGAACAGATTCCTCCCACACCGACATGTTCTCAAGGAAGCGCATTACCAGCTTTTGCAGATTCTGTTCCGAGGCCCCCCTCTTTACAATTCTGCCAGCTCCCCACGGGCAGCTGACATCTGTCAGAACAGATTTGTATTTGCGATTCTGTTCCGAGCACGCCACAGACAAATAACATGTTTCAGCGGACGCTGTTTCATCTATGGGTGAGTTTGGAATTATAAAAAGTGAGATAAAATGAGATAAAATG